>JAVJIF010001689.1:0-388195 GCA_038442645.1 Agave tequilana
ATTCTCCAAGTGCAAAGGTATGATCTTTAAGCTTTGGCACCGGAATCGTCATGAATAGCTTCTAATCATCTTGTTGAAGCTAATCAACAACTAATATCCTGTTAATGATCTGAAACTTAGAAACACAAGATATTAGTAAACATAACTACATGAGTGTTGATCATCATCAAAACTAGAGTGGAAGGCCATTGGGCCAACATTTATAATTATGTAAGACTTTTATTTTTAGATAAAATGCAAAAGATAGATTAGTTATGCATTGCTTAAGCTCATTTACACACACAAAAAATTTATAAGAATAGTTTTTAGTTTTTGAAAATACCGTTTTTGGTTTTGAGCTTCAATGTATATATCTTGAGTTTTCATGATTAGATTTCATCAAACAAGTTTACATGTTTTATATATATAGTGGATTTCATCCATATACATTTTTGGTTCAAATGTTCAGAAAAACTTATTTGATGTTTCTATATCCTGTGTTTAAATTTTATTAAGTCAAAACTTATTTTTGAGCTTATTGTTAAAAAACATAGATATTTCATCTTATATGTGTATTGGATATGACAAAGTACAGGTCCAGATTGGGCAACTGACTAATTCTTTAAATGAGAGACACAAAGGAATGTTTCCAAGCCCAAGCCAATGCCTAATCCCAAAATCACTTTCCCTTTGCATGAAGTGGAAGACATGGGACCCAGTCATTGCAACGCTATTCATATTCTGAGATATGGAAAACGGGTAATAATAATGGTTTCTAATCAACTATCGCCAGCCAGCACCAAAGTCAACACCTCTAGTTCCAGTGCAACCAACTCTAGACAATCCATCTTCCAGTTCTGAGCCATCAAAAGTCAAAGGAAAAGAAAAAGTAGATGAGCAACCTTATAGGCCTATAGCACCATTTCCAAATAGGCTCGCAAATCCAAAACCGAATGCTCATATGGAGAAGATCAGAGAAATGTTTAACCAAGTCCAAATCAATGTTCCTCTTCTAGATGCCATACAACAAGTTCCTTCATACGCAAAATTTTTGAAAGAAATGTGCACTAAGAAGAGGAAAGCCAAATTCCCTAAAAAAGTCTTCCTAGCTTCAAACATCAGCGAGTTGCTCACTGGGCCAATCCCTGTGAAATACAAGGACCCAGGAGCCCACTATCTCTTGCATCATAGGACAGACTACAATCAATAGGGCACTACTTGATTTGGGGGCTAGTATCAATCTCCTTCCCTTTTCCGTGTATCAACAATTAGGGTTGGTGACCTTCGTCCGACCCAAGTTAGGATACAATTGGCCGATTGTTCTGTGAAGATCACCAAAGGGGAAATTCATGATGTCCTTATCAGAGTTGGGAGTTCATTTACCGGTAGATTTTATAGTTCTTGAGACACACCTGTGTCCAACACTAATCATCGGGTTCAAAAACTCCTGTCATCCTGGGTCGACCATTCCTTGCTACAGCAAATGCCATCATCAATTGCAGGAATGGATCCATGAGGTTAACTTTTGGTGACATGACGAGAGAAGTGAATGTCTTCAACGTGGATAAGCAACCTCGTAAGATAAAAGATCAAACATTCGAGGTCAACTTTGTCAGAAATAATTGTGAGGAAAAAAATAAAGATGAGTCGCAATTTTGTGATTCTCTTGAAGTGGAAAATCCCATTATCCGAGTACCCTTTCAAAAGGAGAAAGTTGATTTGGATATTTTCACTTTCAGTGAGCCAACCGTGAATGTATCCCATGAGGATATAATTCAAGAACCTCCGATTGATATATCTTTTGAAGACCTCTTCGCTAACGAAATCATGTATTTGGATGAGCCAACTCGGGGTCTGTTAACTAATTGCACATCTCTAAAGGAAAATATTGACTTCAGTTTTGAGGAGCTGTATGGAGATGAGTTGGAATTTCTCAACATTGGGAGTAAAGAAATTCAGAATGAGAAAAGTGGTGATGAAGAATTTTTTAGTGAACATTGTGGTGAAATGAGGATGAACAACGATAAGCAATTGAAACTGGAAACGCCTAAGGCTCAGAGAATAATTCAACTCGTTTCCCAACTGAGCCCTCTTAAACAGACACATTGGAACGATGGGAAACGGGCTAGAGGGAAACGACCAAAGAAAAGCCTAGGCGATGGACACACTTGTACATATTCCTTGTAAATAATTTTTGTACACTTTTGTAAATAAAAAAAATATATAAAAAATAATAAATAAAAAAATAAAAAAAAAAAACTCCAAAGATGAGGGACTTTTGTGCTAATTCATATCAAGAGTTCCATTCCCTCACAACTTTCAAAATTCAAATCCCTAGATTTCTACATATCACTTCTCCCCTAGGGTCAAACTCCTTCACAAAAATTCAAATTTCAAATCCCTAGGTTTGTAAATATTACTTTTCACCTAGGGATAAAATTGGGACTCTCAACCTTTTCCCTCCTATAAATATCCTATTTACCCTACCCTTCTTCTCTCAAACACAAAACACCTTCCAGATCTGCAAACCCTCCTCAAACGGCGGCCCCCAGAAAATTTCTGCTCCCCTAATTCCTCTAGCCTGCTGCACTTTCGCGACCCAGGCCGTAGATCCGCGGCATTCTTGAAGACTCCGGAGCGCCGCCAAGGATTCTACCGGTCGATTTCTGACGCTTGTGGCCGATCTGGTGCCACAGATTCCATTATCCTTCTCCTGTGCCCTCTGCACACCAGGATTTTTCCCCCCCACGAATTCCGGGGGCAGTTTGAATTTCGATCTCTCTATTTTATTGCTTTGATCTAAATTTATAGCATGGCACCCAGTATTTTTGCTGAAAAGGACTTTTGAAAAATTTTGTGTGATCCTAATGGCTATGGACATATCTTCCTATATCGGATTAGGGCATGGGATTGGTATGCTTTAGTGTATGATAATTCTGAAAACGATGCTTTTTATTGTCCTGAATTGGTAGCACTATTCTACACATCCATTGACCATGCATCCGTAGATATACACACGTATCAATTTACCGTGCACATGCCCTTGGGCGACCTGTTTATCACGCTTCCTCTCCTTGAGGAAATCACCAGTGTCCCTAGTATCCCACAGCACAGCGACCCTCTTCCACTTATCGATTACATGACAGTTATGGGGGCTCGCTGTACGGAGCAAGACCGGGCTAAAGGCCAGCACCACTTTTAGAAACGTACACTGCGTTGGACGCTGGATCCAACGTAACATCTTAGGTCTGAACCACACAACGTCATTCAACCGCCCGGTATTGCAGATAATTTACGACTTGATGACTAGGCAACACACGGTCTGTCTAAACAAGACCATCTTCCACGCAATACTTGCCAACTCCTCACGCACCCGTGGTGCCAAACACTCTCACCCATTCTGATTACACGTCTGTGTAGGACTTTCCTACCGGACGCCGTATTTGATTCTTTGATCGGGTGTTTGTGACACCAGAGCGACCCACTAGCTCTTATAACAGTTGTTTGCATGCGGTTTGGACCCCTAGTGTCCAGCCCGAAGATGTGCCGGTGGAGTCCTCTTCTGAGGAAAGTTTAGAGGAGGAAGATGAGCCTCAATTTTGGCGTCAGGATCCCCCAACATTCACGTGCCTTCATGTCCACCATTTGGAAGGGCATGAAAAGATTTTTAGGGGGCAGGTTCGACTAAGGAAGAAAGTGGAGGAGCAATCCTCTAGGTTGGACTGCATTGAGGCAGGGTTACGGCGATCTTAGTCGGCTGGACCCAGCACCACCGCTGGTCCAAAACGGCGGAGGGAGTGATTTTATACCTTTACCTATTTCATGCATCTTTTATATTGCATACATTGAGGACAATGCATGAGATAGGTATGGGGGTAGATTCTAACCTAGGATTTTTCATTTTCTTTTTAGGCTTTTTATTTTTTCTTTCTAGGATTTTCATTTTCTTTTTAGGTTTTTATTTTCTTTTAGATTTTACCTTTCTTTGTAGATTTTTTTTTCTTTTAGATTTTACTTTTTAGGAAAAAAATAAAAAAAATAATAAAAAAAGGAAATTCTTGATCCATGTTTAAAGAATCAAGCTTGACTTTAGGGATTAAGGAAACTCTTAACTATGATTTCTAATTATAAGTTGAAAAGAGGAGTTTTGTTGGATTTTTAGGTTAAGTAAAAAAGGATAAGAAAGATAACTAGATTTTAATTCTTTCTTTAGGATATATACATTAAACATATTGAGGGATTAATCAAAGACTTTGTGACTTTATTTACATATATATATATAATAAAAAATAAAAAAAGAAAAAAAAGAAAAAGAAAAAAATATAAAGAACTAAATAAATACTTAGCCACTAATTAAGCTGGTTAGCCGTGCCTCAAGAAGTATGGCAAGGCACGCCTAAAGGTGGTTAAGTCCTTAGTATTCATGGCCTAGTTTACTCGAGTCATCGAACCTTAGGGATGTATCTTCATCTGGTGCCCTAAGACCGACTGGTTTGGGAGTCATCGGTAAGAGACTCGCTACAAGGGTAAATTAGAAAGCCTAAGGAATGCTAAGGAAATGTAAATAGATAAATATTGTATATTAAAAAAAAGAGAAAAAAATGTTATATATATTAGTAAATAAATGAACTTAGTCTGAGAAAGATCCTTCATATTTATAAATGTATATATACTAGGATTGATGCAAAATCTGGTCTTTGATCTTTTCCTTAAAAACTTAACCAAAGTTGAAGACAAAACTCTAAATAGACGCTTATAAGAGGAATGACAAGTTTAGGGTAACCTGAAACCTATAACTCAAGTAAGATTCTTGAAAACATGGATCAAAAATTTTTACTAACACTTTTATTTTTCTCTATGGATTTTGTGGGTGCAATCCGCTGAAAACCCTCAGGAGACAACACTCCTCCTCTAGGGTAACCTGGAGGTTTAACGGCTTGTTGCACGTGCTCAGTGCAATCGTATCACCTACGAAAGTGGTATAATAATCTAGTTAGGATTTTTTCTTTCTTTTTTGCTCGGGGACGAGCAAAAGCTAGGTATGGGGGTGTGATTGTTATTCATTTTTTGCATATTTTTTCACATCCATACCATGCATTATATCAATAAAAATGTGTTTTTTACTCTTTTTCTCTCTATTTTTGCAGGTCCATCTTTAATGGAGAAAAGGCCCATAATCCATGGAATTATCAAGAATTAAAAGGATTAATCAGAAGCCCAAAAGAGAAGCCCAAGAGTTGAGCCTAGGATCTGGAGACATCCACACGCCCAGTCATCATTCTAGAAGATCCACGTGGCCAACAAACCCCAACAGAACCGCAACAGAATCCGTTGGCGCAACGGCCTAGATTCTGCCGCGGAAACGCGGCTCTGGCCGCGGATCCGCGGCAGTTATCTGGCCGTTGAGCCAGCGTCTGATCCCACGGTCAGGATGTGAGGTTCCCCCTCTTCTGAAGCCTATAAATTGACTGCCAAGGACTCTACGAAAAGGAGAGGAGAGATTAGAGGAAAGAGCTTGTAATTTTAGGTTTTTCTCTAGGTTTTTAGTGCTCTTAGTCTTCTTCTTCCTCCTAGAAATTCCGCAAAAGAGAGAGAAAGAAAGAGAGTGAGAGCTTGTACTCAAAGGAGTGACAACTTTGAAGCAAGGATTAATCCAATCATTCATCTCTTCTTTGCAATTTCTAGTGTTTACTTTACTTGCTTTATTTCCTTCAAGCTTTACTTTCATAGCATGATGTATTGTTGTTTTCTTTCCATTGTAATGTCTAGCTAATTCTTCTAACATGACTAGCTAACCACTAACTTTGCTAACTTCTAACTCTTGGGTGATTGCTAACTCTTAATCTTGCAAATGTTGAGTCTCTTTCATCCCCGATGGGTTACTTTCATTCTTGGCAAATTCTTATTGTAATTCCATATGATTCATGTGTGCCTCATGTTGACTGATTTTTCTGCACACAAAATATTATATGTTAGTTTTAAGAATAGATGTGCAAGTCTCAGTTCTAATCCGCGGTAGCAGGGCTATGCGGGTCGTGATCCTCAGGGAGGGACTGCGATGGAAGCGTTAAGCAAGTTATACTCTAAAGCTTTTATTTTTATTATTAGTAGTGGTATTTACAATGGAAGGTATTTACAATGGGTGGTAGAAAAGAATATGGAGATGAGTTGTATTTAATCTACAAAAAAGAAAAGAAAAGAAAAAGAAAGAAAACTTATCTCTTTAGTCTGCTTGCTGTTTGAACCGTTGCGATGATTTCCCTTTTCTTGGAAGGTGTACAAGCACGGCTTATGGGATCGTCCGCCTTCTTAATCTACTCTACGAAATGAAAAACAAGCTATGAAGACCTGTTCATCGCCATTGGGCCGTCAAGGTTCCTTCTTCGGCTAGGTATTCTCGAAGCAGTTGGATCTCATGGTGGGCAAGACATTAGAGAACAAATAGAAGAAAGTAGATACAAGATTAAAATAAGAATAAAAGAAACTAGAATAATACAAGAATAAAATAAAACAAGCCTTGATTCGATTATTAAACAATGGTGGAAAAATAACACTTACACCGACTGTCACCATCAGTACAAGCAGATCCCTTCCTCCATGAATACATCATCTCCTCTCAGCTTTTACAAAAAAAAATAAAATTTATACAAAGGTGGAAAGAAAACCTAAAAACCCTAACTTTGGCCCTTGGCTCTTCTCTGGACGCTCTGTTCGTTGCACTGCAGGTGATATTTATAGGTGCAGAAAGCCGAGGAAGAGCCCTTGATGGCCTATGGCGATGAACAGGTCTTCAAAGTTGCTTTTATTTCATAGTTAGGAAGGCGGACGATCCTATACGCTATGCTTGTACGCCTTCCAAGAAAAGGTAAATCATCGCAACGGTTCAAACGGTAAGCAGACTGAAGAGGTAATCTTTCTTTCTTTTCTTCCTTTAGTTTAGATCCACATCTTCCTAAATTCTTCTATTCCACTTCACTGTAAATACCACCCATTGTAAATACCACCATCATAACTAATAAAAAAGATAAAAACTTTAGAGAAACTTGCTTAACGCTTCCATCGCAGTCCCTCCCTGAGGATCACGACCCGCATAGCCTTGCTACCGCGGATTAGTATTGAGCACCTCGCACACCTTTAATTCTCAGATCTAATATTCATATTTTGTGTGCAGGAAAACTAAGTCAACAAATTGGCGCGTGGCCTCTCTTGGTCCGTCCATGTGGGCTTTTGCTTCTGGAAGCGTGATCCTGGCTCTCCATATTGGGATTTCGAGATAACTTAGTAATCAAGTTACCTTGATTTTGAATTCTCCCAATCTCTTTTAAACGAATTTCCTTCTCATCTTTGGCTTTTATGCTCATCCTGCAAGAGTTTAGGGTTGAGTAGAATTCTATCCTTCCCTCATCTTTGATATTTGCAACTTTAGCCCTTGTATATTTGCACTTTGACTCTTGGGCTTCAAATATGGGCTTGGATCTGGGCTTTTGGGCTCTTTAAGCTTATTTATTATTAAATTAATAATTCGAGGCCTGCACACAATAATTACAAATTATTAATAAATGTGCAGAATTAAATGAATAAATATGAAAATGTGATGGTAAATATGATGATAAAAATGCACTTTTCACCTCCAATCACACCCCACACTTATCTTTTTGCTCGTCCTCGAGTAAAAATAAAGAAAAAGAAATGAAAAGTTAATCTAACCTAACTCACTTTCGTAGGAATCACGATTGCACTTAGCACGTGCAACAAGCCGTTAAACCTCTAGGTTACCCTAGAGGACGAGTGTTGTCTCGTGAGGGTTTTCAGCAGATTACACCCACAAAATCCATAAAAAGGAAAATATTTGAATTATTATTGAAGAGACTAAGTAGTCTATAAGTTTTAGGATCCTCATTTTTATTCATTCTTAGACTTAGTCTTTATAAAGTAAATTGTTTTCATTTTAGGTAAGGGTCAAAATTGAACTTCTAATATAGTCTTTTTCGTTACCAAAAATCATATGCATCCTTGTAACTTGGCTAGGAATTCCTTAACTTGGACTCTCATGCCTCTTTAATTTTTTTCTCTTCCCTTTTTTTTTATTTATTTTTAATATGTATAACTCATCTAATTTTCTTTCGTGTAAGCATCAAGGCTTCTTGAGGCCCTCATACCTAACTAATTGACTCTTAGATGTGTTAATACATATCTCATATTCTTAGTTTTATTAGGCTTTCTAATCCACCCATGTAGCGAATTTAAAGTCGATGACTCCCAAACCGGTTGGCTTTAGGGCACCAGGTGAGAAAACACCCCGCGGACTCAAATTCGAGTGAACTAGGCCCCAAAACTAAGGACTTTATTTTATTTACTCATCTTTAGGCATGAATACTTATGCTTCTTGAGGCACATGTATCAGCTTAATTGGTGATTTTTTTTTTCTTTTTTTTTTTTTATGAGTACAAGGTCTTTTTCTTAGAATCCTAGATATGCATTTGGTATGCACATTTCATTAAGGTAAAAATCAAGACTAATTATTTATTCAATTTCTCCTCCTATACCTAAAATTTAAACAATTTATTTATTTTGACCAAGTTTTTAGAAATCCTAATCATGATTTTCCTAATCCTTAAAACTAACTTAGATTTCTTTCAAAAAATAAGTCAAAATATTTCCTTTTTATAACATTTTTTTTATTAGCAAATTTTGTTAGTGTCTACTTATGTTAAAACTAACTTAGATTTCTTTCAAAAAATAAGTCAAAATATTTCCTTTTTATAACTTTTTTTTTTAAAATTTTTTTTTATTAGCAAATTTTGTTAGTGTCTACTTATGTTAGTATGTTAGTAAAGCCCACCCCCACACTTATCTCATGCATTGTCCTCAATGTATGAATGAATGCATATATGCATGAAACAGAACAAGGGAAGGCGGAAGTTACCTTAGGGTGGTGGTTCCGGAGGTGGTCTAATTGGTCCACGAAATGCGGCCCAAACAAGATAACGTGGTAGTTCACGGGACCTACCTTTATTGACCTTTTTTTTATTTACATATTTACAGTCCCCAGAATGAATAGGATCATGGAAGATCCTCTCGTGAAACTTACTCCCTTTACATGACCAGTCCTGGAAAATCATCACAGAGTCATGGTCTATACCTATGTCCAACAAGAATGTTACTTGGTAGAATGGTTGACTTGGACTCAAGAATGATAGGTTCAGGATTTAATACTGACTCAGGAAAGAAACTCAAATCAAGTAAAGGTTCAGGAGTCGGGCTAGGATCAAGAAGTGGGTCCAAGTCAAGAAATTGAAACTCAAGTCTACAATCATTTTCCCACAATGGAATGTGACTCAATGTTGGTGATTCAAGTTCAGGAATGATAGGTGTGGGAATCAAAACTGACTCTAAAATATTACCCAAGTCGGGTAACAAAACAGGAGTCAATAATGATTCGGGAATTTGAACTTGATCATAGATTTGGGAATCTAGGTCACATATCTCATTAGTTTCAATCTCATAAAAATGGGAACTTGCCAATTTTTCCATGGGACTTTCAAAATTGCACAATTGGTCAAGTTCAATATGATCATCAAAAATGGGTGATTCAATTTCATGATCTATGGGTATGGGAATAAATGTTGGCTCAGAAAATTGGTCCAAATTGGGTAAGGATACCGGAGTCAACATAGATTCGAAAATGGAAACTGAATCGCAAAGTTGGGGATCGGGTTCACATTCACAATCTAATTCAATCTCATTGAAATTAAAACTAGCCAACTTGTCCAAGGATTGGGGTTGAGCAAGTTCATATTGATGTGATGAAATTGAATTTTGATCAAGGTCTTCTAGACAGAATGATTCTTGGTTCCTATCAACTTGGTTGGTTCGCTCAAGAATGTTTGAAAGTCTAGAAATTTGATCATTCATTATATCTTGCAACCGATCCACTTTTTCTTCTAACCCATCAAATAGATCAATGGTGGACTGAAACCTTGGTGATGTAGGAAAAGACGTATATGAAGATACTGGTTGAACAGGTGGTTGACCATATGGCTCAGGGGTATTGAATCCCCATTGACTCTGTGAAGAGTAGTGATGATTATTCCAATCTTGTTCATAGTATTGGGACTGGGGCATGTAATGATTCGGATAAGACCAATCTGGCACACTAGGTTGGTCAAAGTTATGATATGCCGGGTTGGTAATATCCGAAAAAGAGGTTGGTGTATAATATGGATCCTCATTAAAATTGAAAGAATTATTGTTATAGGCCATATCACACAAAGCAAACAAAAGAAAAACAAACAAAAAAGAAAAATTTCTAACCTAAGTTAGGGTAGACCTAGACCTAGACGACTCCTAACTGGTTAGACTGTCCACGAGAGGTAGGGTGTAGACTTTGACCACAAGTTAATCAGCCAGGTCGGGGCAAGAGTGGTGGGAGGTTTTCCGTCAAAGACGTTCCTTAATTAAATAACCACCACACTTCGGGCTTTCGGCCCTCAATCCCCTTCCTAGACACTGATTTGGCAAGAGTCAACTTCCAGCACTGTTCCCCCTTAGGATAATCTCCTATTGAGTCCGAGATGTCCCTAGGGCCAACGTCTACTAATTTTTATGTTAGGCTTGGGTTAGTGAGTGCTCGGGATATGATTTTTGGGTTAAGGAAGGGTGATGAAATCCCCACCTTATCTTGTTAATGGGTTATGCCCTTAAGATGAATTAGTGCAAGTGTACAAGATAAATAGATAAGAATCACTCAATGCAGAAAATCAACCAAGAGATGAATCCTATTCTACATGCAATGCGTACGTACCTTGCGTCTCCAACACTCTTCAACAGTAAATAAAAATAATTGAAAAGACACGTGCCTAATATGCAAACGTCTAATCAAATTTTATTTTTAACAACCAATAATTTACTGTTGAATTATTAGCAATTTACAGGTATATCACAGAACAAATCAGAACAGAGCAGAAAGCAGAATTTTTAACTTGAAGCACCCTACAAAAAATTGGATCAGTAATTCACCACTGTTGCCGCGTTTCCGCGGCTCTGGCCGCGGATCCGTGGCAAAACAGTGGGTTCTGGTGCTCTGCCTTCGAGGGCAGAGGCACAGAATAGCAATATGTTTACTGCTGCTGCTATGTTTCTGTTTCCTGTTCTCCAAACCTGCAAACAGAAAAGAATAAAGAATTAGTTAAAAATTAAAATTTTGTTTTAGAGATAAACTTACTGTCCCTCCCCGGCAACGGCGCCAATTTGTTGACTGAGTTTTCCTGCACACAAAATATGAATATTAGATCTGAGAATTAAAGGTGTGCGAGGTGCTCAATACTAATCCGCGGTAGCAAGGCTATGTGGGTCGTGATCCTCAGGGAGGGACTGCGATGGAAGCGTTAAGCAAGTTTCTCTAAAGTTTTTATCTTTTTTATTAGTTATGATGGTGGTATTTACAATGGGTGGTATTTACAGTGAAGTGGAAGAGAAGAATTTAGGAAGATGTGGATCTAAACTAAAGGAAGAAAAGAAAGAAAGATTACCTCTTTAGTCTGCTTGCTGTTTGAACCGTTGCGATGATTTCCCTTTTCTTGGAAGGTGTACAAGCACGGCTTATGGGATCGTCCGCCTTCTTAATCTACTCTACGAAATGAAAAACAAGCTATGAAGACCTGTTCATCGCCATTGGGCCGTCAAGGTTCCTTCTTCGGCTAGGTATTCTCGAAGCAGTTGGATCTCATGGTGGGCAAGACATTAGAGAACAAATAGAAGAAAGTAGATACAAGATTAAAATAAGAATAAAAGAAACTAGAATAATACAAGAATAAAATAAAACAAGCCTTGATTCGATTATTAAACAATGGTGGAAAAATAACACTTACACCGACTGTCACCATCAGTACAAGCAGATCCCTTCCTCCATGAATACATCATCTCCTCTCAGCTTTTACAAAAAAAAATAAAATTTATACAAAGGTGGAAAGAAAACCTAAAAACCCTAACTTTGGCCCTTGGCTCTTCTCTGGACACTCTGTTCGTTGCACTGCAGGTGATATTTATAGGTGCAGAAGGCCGAGGAGTCCCGGATGAAGTTGCCTACGAAAACTGGGATCCTGACGTCACTGTTTTGCCGCGGAATCCAGAGTTTTGCCGCGGATTTGTGGCAAATCTGGCTCCTCTGGCCACGCGCTTTGGCGCGTGGCCTCTCCTGGTCCGTCCATGTGGGCTTTTGCTTCTGGAAGCGTGATCCTGGCTCTCCATATTGGGATTTCGAGATAACTTAGTAATCAAGTTACCTTGATTTTGAATTCTCCCAATCTCTTTTAAACGAATTTCCTTCTCATCTTTGGCTTTTATGCTCATCCTGCAAGAGTTTAGGGTTGGGTAGAATTCTATCCTTCCCTCATCTTTGATATTTGCAACTTTAGCCCTTGTATATTTGCACTTTGACTCTTGGGCTTCAAATATGGGCTTGGATCTGGGCTTTTGGGCTCTTTAAGCTTTATTTATTATTAAATTAATAATTCGAGGCCTGCACACAATAAATTACAAATTATTAATAAATGTGCAGAATTAAATGAATAAATATGAAAATGTGATGGTAAATATGATGATAAAAATGCACTTTTCACCTCCAATCACCTCATTTAGAGCCTTATCTTTAGAACAAGTGCCTTGATGGAACATGGAGATGGAGCACCAACCATATGCTATTTGTTGTACAACTTTCTTACTTCAATGCTAACTTGATGTATGGCCTTGAATGACTAATGAATTTTGTATCTTCTTCCTTAGCATCCCTTGAGTGACACTCCTCGATTCCACCATTGAAATTCTATCTTGAGAGCCGGTGAAATCAATGAGGCTACAAGACAAGTCCAAGAAGATCACCCATCTATCAAGTGAGAAAGTAACTTGACCAACAAGCAAGATAAACATTTGCCGATGAATCAACATGAGGCATGCATCACCATAATGGAGATTAGTAAGTTAGCAAATTAGAAAGGTTAGCTAGTCATGGTTTCTTACATCTAAAAGTCTTTTATAAGTTTTTCTTCTTCTAGTGTTCTTTCTTAAGCAAGTCTTGTTTTCAAATTCTTTTCATTTTCTTTCCATCATTTTTATTTTCATGCATAAATCCACCACAACTTCTTTCACCTATTTTTCCATGTCTTTTTGATTCTTTTTAAACAAAGAAGAACCCTCGTTTTCTTTCTTCATCATTCGACCATTAAAGCTTCTATCGCGAGCTCTCCCTGAGGGTCGACCCGTATTAGCTATACTACTACGGTGATTCGGAAGGAGTATATCAAACATTGTGAATACATTTTGGAGTGATTAAGCACCTAAAGTTGTTTCTAAACATTCTCTCTTTTGTTGAATATTTGTGCAATTCTACTCCCCTACTCTTTCCTTATCAATATGCTCAAGTTCACAACACA
The DNA here is from genome assembly GCA_038442645.1 of Agave tequilana. NCBI lineage: Eukaryota > Viridiplantae > Streptophyta > Magnoliopsida > Asparagales > Asparagaceae > Agave > Agave tequilana. The sequence goes on from JAVJIF010001689.1 coordinate 13,410, forward strand.
CACGTTTCATGTTTTGGATATTGGTTTCGGCTTTTTCCGTTTTGGTTTAACCGATCTTGGTTTTCATTAATAGATATTATATCAAAACAAGTTTACATGATTTAATGTATATTAGATTTGTTCTATAGACATGCATGCTTCAACTACTTAGACAAACCTAGTTTGATATACCTATTCATGTGTTTTAGGTTTTGTGTTTTAACAAAACTTATTTTTGGAATTAAAGTCAAAAACATGGATATATATATTTTTCATGTATATTGGACTTATGTCCATATGCATCATGCTCCAAAGTGTTTAGATATCATGTTTTTGTATTTGAATGAGTTTTGGACAAAACGTATTTTCTATTCAAAAATCCAAGTTTTTGAAAATATAGTTTTTGGTTTTTGGCAAAATTTTTATAACACAAAAATTGTTCAAAAATGTTTGAAATTTGTGTTGAAATTTTTAACACAAGTTTGTATATCAATGTAAAATGATAAAACTATTTTTGTGTATTTTTAGAAGATTTATGAGAATTTTTTATTACATGTTTTTCTGACCTGAACGGCCTCTGCCAGCCTAGGTCGGTCGACCGGACGGTCGACCGTACCAAGTAGCCAGTCGACCGACACTGTCGACCGACGTGAACGGATACGTGCAGGCTAGCTGCCCCATAAGCCGGTCGACCGTACGGTCGACCGACTGAGAGCAGGTTGCTCTCTGTTTGCTCCCGGTCAACCGAGCGGTCGACCAGCCGGAGAGCCGTTGCTCTCTGGTTCTGGGGACGGTCAACTGCCCGGTCGACCGATGGCACAACGGTCTGAAATATGACCGTTGGACGGTCGACCGACCGGTCGACCGGTCGTTCATTTTTGGCAGGATCTGCTGCCAACGGCTATATTTTCTAATGGGCTATAAATACCCCATTAGTGGCCAGTTTTCTCTAAGAATTTTTGGGCGATTTTTCTGAGCTTTCTCTAGTGTTTTCACAGCAATCAAAAGAAGTTTTTTGGCTTTAATTAAACAATCTATTTGGTGTTTTTGCTAGGGTTTGAAAAATCAAAGAAAAGGGTTTTTGAGAAAAGTGTTTGATTCAACTTCTTTATCTTGGTTTCTAGTTTTTCCCAAGGATTTTCTTTGTGATTTTGATTTCCATTCCTTTAGTTTTCTCCACACTTGAGCTACATCTACTATCTTATTCTATAGGATCTTTGTGTGAAAAAGAGATTATTTGTGGTCTTTTGATCACCAAGTTGTATACCCAATCTTTGCTTGGCTTTGTGCCTTACCCTCATTGTGCTGAGGAGGTTGTGCAAGTGGGTAGTATCCCTCAAGGTGTGAGTTGATCCTTATGTAAGCTTTGTGCTAATCCCTCAAGTTGTGAGGTGATTGTTTGTTGGCTTGGTGTTGTGCCTCAAGGAGGAGGTTGTGTTTGTAAAGAGAGGAGTTGGGTACTCCTTGTAATTGTTATTGCCCCAAATCCTCGGTGGAGGTTCCCTTGTGGGAGTCCTTTGTGGACAAGCTAGTGGAGTTGAAATCCTTTTGTGTGAAGGCGGGGACGTAGAGCTGGGTGCTCGAACCTCGAAACATATCTTGTTGTTTGCGCTTGATCTATTGACTCTTACTCTTTCTCTCTCTTTACTTTGTGCCTTGCATTATTTCAGATTGATCATTCATATTTATATGCTTGGCTTAGTTGTGTGTGCATCATTTGTTGCTTGCATCTTGCATAATTGCAATTAGTTTTTAAATTCCGCATTTAGTTCACTAGATTAGCATAATCACCTATTCACCCCCCCTCTAGGTGATTTTCAGATGGATCATAGGCAAGCATACCCCTTATGCATAGAACTATTCACGTGTAAATCGAGTGAAAGTTCTTCCTATAACTTAGCTTAACACGGCAAAAACTTAGACATTCCCTTATCAAGACCCAATTGAAGGCGAGAATACGGGAAGACACAAGTGCACTAATGGTATCAACAAAGTTAAAAGGAAAATTTCTATCTTTCAAAAACAAGTAAAGTTTAAACTCTATAGATCATCAAAAATTATTAAGTATGAAATATAAGAGAGCTAATACTTGTAAGTAAATTAGAGTTAGAGCCCTCATCTTAAGATATCACAGCTCTTGTTTGCACAAGGCATATTTAACACTATTGACTCATTTGGGTTTATCAATCAAGTTGTTAGAGATTAGTGGGTTAGTAGTTAGTTAGCCATGCAATGGAAGAGTTAGACATGATAGTAAAAGAAACAATAAAAGAAAAGAAGTAAAGAGAAACAGAGTTACACTACAAGAAAGTAAAAGAAAGAAGTAAAGAGAAAGGAAGTTACACTACAATAAGGAAGTAAAAGCAAATGGAAAAGGCAAGTAAATAGAAAGAAGAAAGAGAAATAGTTACTTGTATTAGCTTGTCACTTTCTAATACAACTCTTACACACTCTCTCTCTCACTGTAATGGCTAAACTAAAACTAGAAGAAGAAGGAAACTAAAACAACTACAATCCTAAAAATAAGATTACAACAATACTCTAAACTCTGGATCTGCTTCTCTTCAGACACCATGGGGGTATTTATAGGCACCAGGGGAAAGGGAGCTAAGGGGACGACCCCTGGCGCAAAGCATGGGCGCGCTCACGCCCGTATGGCAGCGAAAACGCGGCCCGCATTTCTGCGGCAATGCGAGGGCGGCGCGCGCCTGGCTTCGGGCAGCGTGTCATCCTGTCTGTCCCCTGTCAGGTGGATCTTCTGATTTATAGATTTGATGCCCTGGGCTGACAAAATCTCCACTCTAAGATCAATGACTACTTGGTAGGCCTTTAGTCACCCATTAAATGGTAATTTTTCTTCTTCATTTGCATACTATGGACCTAAGATCAAGCAAGCAAAGCTTTATTAGCAGAATTTTATATCAAATAAATATGCGAATGTGATAAAAATTATGCAAAATTAGAGACTAATCACACCGCCACACTTATCTTTTTGCTCGTCCTGAGCAAAACAAAAAATAAGAAAATTATTACACCACTTTCGCAGGTGACGCGATTGCACTGAGCATGTGCAACAAGCCTTTAAACCTCTTGGTTTCCCCAAGAGGAGGAGTGTTGTCTCGTGAGGGTTTTCAGCTGATTGCACCCATAAAATTCGTAAGTGAAAAAATATTTAGTTATTAGCAAACCTCTTTCAAGAAAAAGAACTTTCAATCATTTAAGCAAAAATGACCGAATGATGTAAGAATTAGGTTCAACCCTCATAAGTCCTCCTATACTTTAGCCTTCATAAAAGATGAAATTATGATTTTTCTTTAAATTTAGAAAGGATCTTATACTTCTAACTCATTCCGTTATTTTCCTTTAGATAGATATGAATAATGTAAGTGTGATGTGCTTGAGATTTTTCAACTCAAATTTGAATATCATTTAATTTTATTAATCTTTATCTATTATTCTTGATTTTATTAGGCTTTTTGCTTTACTCATGTAATACATATCAAACCAATGACTCCCAAACCAGATGGTTTTAGGGCAACAGGTGAAAAAACACCCCTCAAGTTAAATATGCAAGTAGAGTAGGCCACGAAATTAAGATTTACTTATATATTGATTATTATTATTTTTGGCTTGAGTAATCATACTTCTTGAGGCACATATCCAGTGTTTTTTCAAAGTTGTGTCTCTAAATCCCAAGCATGTCTCTGTGGTTTATGCATATTCTACTAAGGCTAAATAAAAGGTATGAGTTATTTTCCTTATCTCTCCCAACTCTTAGTCAAACCAATCTTTCTTATTTATTTAGGCAAAAATAAAGATTCATTAATATGGTTCTCTTAATTCCTACAATCTTTTGGTATTTTTATAAAGAGTATGAAATTTCTTTTCATTCTGGAGTTTTTTTTTTGGTAGAAAGAAAAAGAAAAAGTGTTAGTACCCCCCCAACACGTATCTAATGCATTATCCTCAATGAATGTTTATGGAAATGCAAATGCAATAAATAGGGTGAAGAAATGATGTCACCGTCTTCGTGGACTAGGTCGGCCAAGCATGAATAGGCTAAAGAAATGTTAAAAAAATGTAGAAGGGGTAAGCATAAACAGTAAGAATTTTTTTAATTTTTTTAGTTGCTGTGGTTAGATGTATAACGGGGCAAAAAGAGTCAGCACAATATCATCCGGATTCATTGCTCAGTGGTCAGTCTTTGCCCGTTCACTTTGAATTCCGTGTTATTCTTAGGGTCTACAATAATCACAGCACCTTGTGGGAAAACGGTGCGCACAATGAACGGTCCAGACCAACGAGTCTTCAGCTTCCCCACGAAAATATGAAGCCTCAAGTTGTACAGCAGAACCTTGTCTCCTGGGGTAAAGTTTTTCTGGGTGATGATCTGGTCATGAAACAGTTTAGTCCTGCTTTTGGTGATTCGAGCATTCTCATAGGCTTCATTCCGTATCTCTTCTAATTCTGAGATCTGTAGTATCCTTAGCTCACCGGCCTTACTCAGATCAAAATTGAGTTGCTTAATGGCGCATAGGGCATGGTGTTCTAACTCGACTGGTAGATGACAGGCTTTTCTAAATGCGATTCTATAAGAAGACATCCCCAGAACTGTCTTAAAAGTAGTACGGTAAGCCCACAATGCATCATTGATTTTGACTGACCAATCCTTGCGGTTTTGTCCGACAGCCTTTTCTAAAATGAGCTTGATCTGTCGATTGGTGACTTTGACCTGCCCATTCGTCTGGGGGTGATACGGAGTAGATAACTTGTGATTGATGGAATATTTTTGTATCAAAGCTTTAAAAACTTTATTGCAGAAATGCGATCCATTATCACTACTTATCGCTCTAGTGGTGCCAAATTGGGAGAAGTTATCTTTGAGAAATTTGACAACCACTTTGTTGTCATTGGTCTTTGTTGGCACAGCTTCTACCCATTTAGAGAAGTAATCGACAGCAAGAACTGGTTGCCGAAGGAATTAGGGAATGGTCCCACGAAGTCGATGCCCCAAACATTAAAAATTTCAACTTCCACGATCGGTTCAGGGGCATCATGTCTCTTCTTGAAATTTTCCATTCTTCTGACAATTTACGCATGACTTGCAAAAATGGTATGAGTTTTTGAACAAAGTGGGCCAGTAAATTCCACTTTATAGAACCTTCTCTGTAGTCTTGCGGGGACCGAAGTGTCCTCCTCATGTAAGTTCATTGCAAAAGCTTAGAACACTCCTCTTTCCCTTCTCTGGTATGCATCGTGGAATAATCTGTTCGGGACAATACTTAAAAAGATACGGCTCTTCCCATAAGAAATACCGTACTTGGGGAAAGAAACGACACTGGTCGTATTTTGTCCAGTCAGCGGGTAATTGTCTAGTGGCTAGGTAATTGATTATGTCCGCATACCAGGGTTCCTTCAAAATGGCTAGGATGTGCTCATATGGGAAATTTTCATTGATCGGAGCTTGTATGATAGGTGCGTTCAGAATTCGTGACAAATGATCAGCAACCACATTTTCTATACCTCGTTTATACTGAATTTCCAGGTCAAATTCTTGAAGCAAAAGGATCCATCGAATCAATCGGGCTTTTGCTTCCTTCTTGGTCATGAGGTATTTCAGCGCCGAGTGATCTGTAAAAATTACCATCTTTGAGCCTAACAAGCAAGGTAACGCAAAAAGAACGACTAAGAATTCCTTCTCAGTCATTGTATAATTCTGTTAGGCGTCATTCAAGGTCCTACTCGAGTAGTAAATCACGTGCTGCCTATTGTCGATGCGTTGTCATAGAACAGCGCCAATAGCAAAATCAGAGGCATCACACATGATTTCAAACGGTTGGGCTCAATTAGGAGCAGAAATAATAGGCGCAGAAATAAGTTCTTACTTAAGCTTCCCCCATGAATTGAAACATTCATCATTAAAATCAAAGGGCACGTCCTTAGCGAGCAGGTTGGTTAAGGGCCTAGCGATTTTTCTAAAATCCTTAATGAACCATCGGTAGAACCCAGCATGCCCTAGAAAGGATCTAATATCCTTGATGCTTTTGGGTGGCTGAAGCTTAGCAATCACTTCTACTTTAGCCTTGTCCACTTTAATGCCTCTCCTAGAAATCTCATGGTCTAAGACAATCCTCAGTCTCACCATGAAGTGACATTCTCCCAGTTTAGAGTTAGGTTCTTCTCCTTGCATCTTTGCAGAACTAACTCTAGGTGATGAAGACACTAATGAAATGAATCTCCATAGATAGAGAAGTCATCCATAAAAATCTCAAGAAAACGTTCTACCATGTCAGAGAAAAGACTAAGCATGCACCGTTGAATGTTGCGGGAGCATTACACAATCCAAAGAGTATGCGTCGGTAAGCGAAGATTCCGAACGGACAGGTGAATATGGTCTTTTCCTGGTCTTCTGCAGTAATGGGGATTTGATTGTTTCCTGAGTACCCATCTAGGAAGTAATAGTACTCATGTCCAGCCAGACATTCAAGCATTTGGTCGATGAAGGGTAGCGGCAAGGGGTCTTTACGGGTGGTTGCATTCAACTCTCTATAGTCGATATAAATATGAACCTTGTTAGGCAGTCTTGTTTGTACCAACTCTTTTTGCTCATTTTCAACCACCGTAAAACCAGCTTTCTTTGGGACCACATGAACAGGGCTAACCCATTGGCTATCAGAAATAGAATAAATGATCTCATTATCTAATAGTTTCAAAATTTTCGCTTTTACTGCCTCTTGCATGAGTGGGTTAAGCCTGCATTGTGGGTCCCTCCTGGGGGTTGCTTCATTGATTAAATGGATTCTATGTTGAACTGTGGCTGGACTTATCCCCTTAATATCCTTTATTGTCCATCTAATGGCTTCCCTATGTCTTTTCAGAATAGACATTAAGCTGTCTTCTTGCTACTCAGTCAGGGGGGATGCTATGATGACTGGCAGGGTTTCTCTTCTACCCAGGTAGGCGTATTTCAAGTGTTCGGGTAAGGCTTTTAGCTCTACCGAAGGTGTTGCTTTATTGGAGGTAATATCCAGAGTTTCAATCCTATGATAAGGTACACTTGGGCTTGATGCCCAGTCTACTGCCGAATCTATGATCTGGTCTAGATTAAAATCCTTAGACTCCAGATCAAACTCTGCATCTATTTCTATCCCATGCTTTTCTCATGCTCACTGGTCAGATTTTCAATAGAATTGACCTCAAATGTCTGATCATTGATATCCCTGGGTTGTCTTCCAAGATTGAAGACATTGACTTCCTTCGTCATATTTCCAAAGGTCAATCGCATGGACCCATTCCTACAGTTGATTATGGCATTGGCTGTAGCAAAGAATGGGCGTCCTAAGATGATCGGAGTTTGAGACCGCAGATTTGACACAGGTTAGGTCTCAAGCATAATGAATTCAATGGGGTAGATGAAATCCGCGACCCGGATAAGGACATCTGTGATTCTCCCTTCAGGATTTTCATAGATCAGTCAGCTAACTGAATGGTGACTTGAGTTAGGCTTAGCTCGCCCAACCCAAGTTGCTGGTATGCTGAGAGAGGTAGCAAGTTAATACTTGCTCCCAGTTCAAGGAGTGCTCTGATAATTTCTGTTTGTCCTATGTGCAGGAAATTGTGGGACATGCGGGATCCTTGTATTTCACCGGAATGGGACTAGACAAAATTTCACTTATATTGGTAGCCAAAAAACTTTCTTGGGCACATTTGTCTTTCTCTTCTTTGTACACATATCTTTAAGAAATTTGGCATAAGCTGGGACTTGTTGGATAGCATCAAGGAGAGGCACATTCAGGTTGACCTGGTTAAACATCTCAAGCATCTTTTCCATGCATATTCTTATTATTTTTCCTAAGCCTATTAGGAAAGGGTGCTACAGGCTTAGGAACTTGTTCAGCAGCTTTGTCCACATCAGATGTTTGAGTAGCAGATTGGAAGGAAACTAGCAGAGGTGGAGATTGGAGTAGGATCAGTATGGACTAGATTTTTTTGTTGGTAGACCTGGTTGTCTACCTTCTTTCTAGATCGAAGTATGTGAACATCATTGCACTGGTTGATCGATGGATCCTAAATTTCATATGCTTGATTGGAGTTTTTCGGGTTAACTAGCGGCTGACTAGGTTAAATGCCCTTTGATCTTTCACTTAGAGAGCTAGCTAACTGACTCATTTGGATTTCCAATCTCGATATAGCCTGTGAATGGTTGTTCAACATTTGTCCCTGATTTTGCATGAAAGTGGTTTGGGACTTCATAAAATCTTCCATGCTCTCCTCTAATTTGTTGAATTTTTTTTACATTGGTGAACTTTGAGAGGAGGAAATGGAGCTTGATTGGGGAAATATGGTGGAGGACTGGGATGGTGAAAATTTTTACAGAAATTAGGCCTAGGAGGATTGTTCTGGGCCTATGAGAAATTTGGGTGATTCCTCCAACCTAGATTGTATGTTTGCGAGTAGGGGATTATGTGACGACTGTGAGTAGGCCGCGTTTGGGTGTTCCGGTGGTACTTGTTGGTAATGAAAAATAGGGCACTCTTCAAAGACGTGGTTTGGTGCCTGACAGTATGAACAACCCGGATTGTGAATTGGTGGTAGGTTGATTTGGTTAACATTGGCTAGCTCTTTTGTTTCTAGAGCCTCTATTCTCCCATTAGGGTTGCAATCTTAGCTTCTGCAGCTATGGATGATTCTAGAGATGGAGCCTCCTCTTGAAGCTATAAATTGTGGATTCCTTAGTTTTTTTGAGGCTGACTCCCATTAGGGTTTTCTCAGCTAAATCCTCAAATAAGTCCCAACCCTGATTCTCATCCTTTTGCAAGAACCCTCCCTGACACATGGTCTCTAAAAGGGTTTTCGTTTGATAATCTAAGCCATTATAGAGAATTTGGCACTGACACCATTTCTCCACACCATGATGAGGGCACTCAGCTAGGAGATCTTTGAATCACTCAAAGTATCTCCAAAATGGCTCGGTCAGTTCTTGCCAGAACTGCATAATATTTTTTCTAATGAGGGCAATTTTGTGAATTGGGTAGAATTTTTTCAAGAAGGCCTTGACGAAATTATCCCATGTCGTGAGTGAATCTACCGCCAAGCTGTATAACCATTTCTTCGCTAGGTCCTTTAGGGAAAGGGAATGAAACGTAACCTAACGGCATCGTCTCCTAGCTGGAAAATACGCATCATGAGGCACACTTCTTCAAATTTCCTAACAAAGAAGTATGCGTCCTCTGATTCTAAACCATGAAACCTTGGGAGAGTGTTGATGAATTGAGGCTTTAATTCAAAATTATTTCCATTTGCCTCAGGCAGTTTTATATAAGATGGTAATGAGGTTCTGATCGGGCAAAACCTGTCCTGAAGTGACGCCATCACCGGTTCTGGATGCGAGGGTAGAGAAGTGTTACTGGTTAATCTGGAAGATACATGATCTCTTACCCACTCTTGCATGTAGCACACCACAAACAACGTAAAGATAATAAACAATCGAAAAGAATAAAATAAACAAACAAAAGAAAGAAAAAAACAACCACAAAGCCTTAGTCTAAGGTACCTGGGCCTAAACGACTCCTAGCTGGTTGATTCTCTCGGGGAGGTTGTTGTAGAAACTCGACTACAAGCTAATCGGCCAGGAAAGGGCAAAACTCGGGGGGAGGTATCTGGGTGTGAGCCATGGGCCTTAATTACGCCAAACTATGGAGCTTTCGAGGCTTTGCCTCTCAATCTACTTTCCTTAGACACCAATTTTGCAGGAGTATAATTCTTGCAATTTCCACCCTCGGTTAATCTCTTAGTGTGTCTGAGATATCCCTAGGGCCAACATCTATCAATTTTTAGTTAAGGCTTAGGATACTGTGAGTGCACTTGGAGATGGTTTTTGGACTAAGGAAGGGTGATGAAATCCCCACCTTATCTTGTTTATTTGGGTTTTCGCCCTTAATGTCAATTGTGCAAGTGTACAGTTTATTCACAACAAGATAACACTCAAAGTGATAAATCACTCAAAATGTTGATCCTATTCTATAAGAATGCACACGTACCTTTTCTCGAGCACTCTTCAACAGAAATTAAAACGAATTGAAATAGACACGTGCCCTAAATGTAAGAGTCTAATACAAATTTCAAATAAGCAACAAGTGATTTCTGTTGAGTTTATTATACATGTATAAGGTGAAGCATTCAAGGGAACTAAAAAAAATTTAGAAAGCAATTGAGCGGCTTTTGGCAACCCTACAGAAGAGTTTGTTAGTACTTCAATCAGAGAAACTCGCTTTTACACGAATTTTTCTGAGGGCAAATGAATCCTCTTGCAACGTCCTTGGCAACCATTTTCGCTTCTGTGATATTAAGCTCCTTGGTACTTCTCCTACACACAAGAACAAAGAAAAATCTTTAGTATTGAATAATAAAGCCATTCCCTCTCCGGCAACGGCGCCAAAATTTGATTGGGAAAAAGCAAGCACAAGAATAAGTAAAAAGAGTGTGGGTCGAAGTTATTGCTTTTGTGATTCTTTCGTAGTTGCGAAGTGGCTATACGAGTCGTATCCACAAGGAGGGAGAGTAATGAAAGCTTGATGCGGCTTCTTTGTTCAAGAAAAGAGAAAGTTCATTGTTTTAAATAAAGAATTGGAAAATAAAAACAAGTTGGTTTCAAAAATTATTTTAGAATGATTTGATGGTTTGTAAAGTTGAATTTTCTTAATGGTAAAAAAGCATGGCTAACTTTCTATTAAGTGCTCCCACTAATCCCTAACGTCTTGGAGATATAGCCTCACGTTGGATCATAGGCAAGCATACCCCTTCTGCATAGGAACTATTCACGTGAAAATTGAGTGAAAGTTCTTTCTATAACTTGCTTAACACAGCAAAAACTTGGACATTCCCTTATCAAGATCCAATTGAAGGTGAGAATACGGGAAGATACAAGTGCACTAATGTTATCGGCAAAGTTAAAAGGAAAATCTCTAACTTTCAAAAACAAGTAAAGTTTAAACTCTATAGATCATTAAAAACCATTAAGTATAAAATATAAAAGAGCTAATGCTTGTAAGTAAATTAGAGTTAGAACCCTCATATTAAGATATCATAGTTCTTGTTTGCACAAGACATATTTGACAGTATTGACTTATTTAGGTTTATCAATTAAGTTGTTAGAGATTAGTGGGTTAGTAGTTAGTTAGCCATGCAATGGAAGAGCTAGTTAGACATGATAGTAACAGAAACAACAAAAGAAAAGAAGTAAAGAGAAACAGAGTTACACTACAAGAAAGTAAAAGAAAAGAAGTAAAGAGAAAGGAAGTTACAATACAACAAGGAAGCAAAAGCAAAAGGAAAAGACAAGTAAATGGAAAGAAGAAAGAGAAGTGTTATTTGTATTAGCTTGTCATCTTCAAATACAAATCTTACACACTCTCTCTTTCACTCTAATGGCTAAACTAAAACTAGAAGGAGAAGAAAACTAAAACAACTACAATCCTAAAAACAAGATTACAATAATGCTCTAAACTCTGGATCTGCTTCTCTTCAGACCCGAGGGCGGATTTATAGGCACCAGGGGAAAGGGGGCCAGAGGGACGACCCCTGGCCCAAATCCCACACCCGTACGGCCGAGCCGCGTTTTTGCAGCCATGCAAGGGCAGCGCGTGCCTGGCTTCAGGCAGCGTGTCGTCCTGTCTGTCCCCTATCAGTTGGATCTTCTGGTTTCTGGATTTGATGCCCTGGGCTGACAAAATCTCCACTCTAAGGTCAATGGCTACTTGGTAGGTCTTTAATCACCCATTAAATAGTGATTTAGGGCCTTCTTCTTCATTTGCACACCATGGACCTAGGATCAAGCAAACAAAGCTTTATTAGCAGAATTTTATATCAAATAAATATGCGAATTGATAAAAATTATGCAAAATTAGAGACTAATCACAAAGCCGTTAGGATCTTCAAAAAAACTATTTTTCCTTGAATTTGGATGATACTATCTCATCTGATATATCCGATCTTCAGATAAGATGGCCTTTAGAACTTCTGAATTTGAATCGATCCCTATTCTTTTGAACTTTTGAATTTAATTGGATATATCTATCAATCTCTCTCTTTTCTTTCTTAATTATCCTGCATGCCACTGGACATGAAAATATATTAGTAGCAGAGTTTTTTCTAAATATAAATGCAGAAATGTGACACATATAATATGAAAATATTTAATGCATATGTATGATCACACCTCGACACTTATTTTTTGCTTGTCCTCGAGTAAACAAAAAGAAAAGAAAAAATAAACTGACCTAACCTAACTTACTTTCGTAGGAAACACAGTTGCACTTAGTATGTGCAACAAGTCATTAAACCTCTAGGTTACCACTAGAGGATGAGTTTTGTTTTGTGAGGGTTTTCAATGGATTACACCCACAAAATCCAAGGAAAAAAAACTAAATTGTTAATATTTTTGAAAACGTATTTTGAAGGATAAAATATTTGAAGTATTAATGTTAGAATTCAAGTAATCTATAAGTGATAGAATTATCAAAACTTAGTCATTTCTAAACTTAGTCTTTATTCAAAAACTTGTTTTCAATCAAGGTAAGGATTAAAATTGTGATTTTCATCTAGTCTATTATTTTACCCTAAGTTATATGCACCTTGTGAACGTGAAAATTTTACTCAAAATTCTTCAACTTTAACTCTTATGCCTTATTTATTTATTTATTTATTCATTTACGAAGGTAATATTCCTTAGCTCTATTAGACTTTTTAATTCACCCATGTAACAAGCCTTAGTCTGCGACTCTCAAACCGGAGGTTTTAGAGCACCGGGTGAGAAAACACCCCAAGACTTAGAACTCGAGCAAACAAGACCATAAAACTAAGAATTTTTATTTATATGAACTGAGATTACACCTAGAGGGTGGTGAATAGGTGTACAACTAATCAAATGCAAATTCTAATCAATTTAAAATGAAATGATGCAACCGATCACTCAAAACAAGACTTGAAGCCGAATTACCCATGAAGGTCTCTGAACTTCTCCTCGTGATTCCTCTAGATAAGAGTTTAGATGCTCAATTGCTGTCTTATTGAGATGAGTGTTGATCGACAAAAATGAATAAATGATAAACAAGTAAACTGAGACAATAAGGCAATCACAAACAAAAAGATTTGTTCCGAGATTCGAGCCACCACTCTATGTCCCTACCTTCACCACCATGAAGGATTTCATTATCCACCATTGGATCTTCCACAAAGGGACTTTATAACAAGGAATTACAACTACTCAGAGTATACAACTCACCAACTCAATCTTCTACACCAGAGGTAGCACAAAACCAATTGAGATAACAAGCTCTTGGTGTTTAAGAGATCCTAAACACACTCTTTTCAGCTCTCTTACAAAATGATTTGTTACATACATTGCATTTATGTTATCACGTTACCACACTTGTTTGCTAATAAATGATATTAATAAGTGTCTTTTTTCTTTGCTAAATGTAGGCCCAAATGCTCAAGGAAATAAATGAGGAACAAGCCCAAAAGCCCACTTTATTCTGAATTAATTCAGAATAAATTCGAAGTGAAGAAGTCTAGGCTATATCTTGGCATATCAAGGGGTGAGAAAAATCCTCCTTGAATCGAGGAATCAAAGCCAGAAAATCAAAAGCTGATTCAGTCAGCGGTTGAAGCAGCAACAAGAAAACCAGCAGGATATGCGAGAAGCCCTTCATACCAGGAAGCTCCCCCTCTTGGTGTGGCCACGTAGCCACACCAGGGCCGTGGAAACGCGGCCCAAGCCGCATTTCCGCAGCCAACTGATTTCAGTTGGGGGAGCGTTTGCTCCCCCAACGTTCCCGGGATCCTGATTCTTTGGTTTTTGGCTATAAATACCTCTTTCAGCAGAGAAAAGGCAGCGAAGACTAGGATTAAATTTTGCACTTATTTTCTTAGGATCTAAGTTCATTGTTAGCTAGAAAGAAAGTTGTAATCTTGCTTTTTAAGTTGTAGTCCAGTTTCAAAAACTTGTGAGAGAGAGAACTGAGAGCTTGTACTTGAAGGTTGAAATGACAGCAATACAAAAGTCGGGCCGATTTCTCTTTCACTTGCAGTACGGTATGCTTTATATTATGTCGTTGTTTTCTTCGCTTTCCATGAGTAACTAAACACTTTTTCTGGGCTAGCTATCGACTCTCTCTTGTTTTCTTCTCTTCTGTTTTTAAAAGAAAAAGACCCGATGACTCATATGCATGCCTCCCTTAAAAGCCTTTCTTTTTGAAAGTGTTCTTGAAGGCACATGAGGATGGGTATGGATAGTTGATTCACCATTCTTTCTTGAACTTCTTGTGAATCGTTTTTAATTCATTCTTGCTTCTTCGCGCTTTATGTTTTAATATCCGATTCCAACTCTTTCTTGAAGAAAAAGGACTCAAACCTTCTGCATCTTATGTGCTTTACTCAAAGCTTTCTAAAGAAAAGCAACTTTAAGTTTTGCAAATGATAACTTGAGGGACTTAATACTTTAAGAGAAGAATGAACAATTGAGTAGGAAGATAGTAAGCCCAGATCTGATTTCATATTATAAAACAACATCACAACTCTTAAAGCTTTTTACAAATCACCTTCTCCAAATCCTTTTCTGAAAGTTGAAATTTCTCTTTTTCATCTCTTTTGCTTCCATTCTCTTTTTCCTAAAAAACGAACACAAATTCCTTGTTTTTAAGCAACTCATCGAAAAGCTTCCATCGCATCCCTCCTTGTGGACACGACCCGTTAGCCACAAGCTACACGGTACATTCTTAAACTCCTTGGTTGTTTTCTTTATTTTAGCAACCAATTTTTGGCGCCGTTGTCGGGGAGGGAACGGTGTAGTTGTTTTAACAACTTTTATGTGTTTGTTTCAGGGACTCGAAGATCAAGATCTAGCATTCAAACTTTGCCAAGATGACTTGAAAATTCTGTGCCCCTACTCTCGAAAGTAGGAAACAGAATTTCAAGAAATTTCTTTGCAAATCTGAAATTTTTTGGGACTACTAAAAACTTTGTTTTGCAGGACATATTGCTCGCAAAAACTTTAGTTTCTATATGTCATATTTGTGCTAGTGTTTCTATCCAACATCCCTGTTTTTAAGTCAACAGTAAAAGATTCGTTGAAAGTTAAAAATTGATTAGACATTTGCATTCTAGGCACAAGTCTTTTCAATTCTTTTACTTTACTGTTGAAGAGAGCTGGAGACAAGGTATGTATGCATAGCATATAGCATAGGCAACATTCTTGGGTGATATTTGCTTTTGAATGTTACTTTCTATATCTTGCACACTTTGCACGAATCAATTCTAAGGGCAAAACCCAAATCAAGATAAGGTGGGGAAGTCATTACCCTTCCTTAGCCCACAGACCATCTCCATGCACGCACAACCTAAGCCTAATTAAAATTTGATAGACGTTGGCCTTAGGGACATCTCGAACTCAATAGGAGATTATCCTGAAGAGGAAAAGTGTTGGAAATTGACTCCTGTAAAATCAGTGTCAAGGAAAGGGATTGAGGGCCGAAAGCCCGAAGATTGGTGGTTACTTAATTAAGGAACGTCTTTTGACGGAAAACCTCCCACCAATCTTGCCCTGACCTGGCTAATTAGCTTGTGGTCCAGGTCTACATTCTACCTCTTGTGGACAATCAACCAGTTAGGAGTTGTCTAGGTTAAGGATACCTTAGACTAGGCTTGGTTGATTATTATTGTTGACTGCTGTTTGAACTTGTTGTGATCGTGATTGTGTTTGTGTATGCAAGTGTGGTCGAGAGACCCTAATTCATCTAGGATGACTAGAAACACATCACCACCTAAGTTTGAACCAAGACCAGATCCGGTAATGGCTCAATCCACATCACTGCAGGATAGGTTCTACCCCATTAGGACCTCACTTCCATCATGCATCTCACTTCCATCGGTTGGTGAATACAATTTTGAGCTCAAGCCTCAATTCATCAACACACTCCCCAAATTTCATGGTCTAGAGTCCGAAGATGCCTACTTCTTCATAAGAGAATCTGAGGAAGTATGTCTTATGATGAAAATCCCACACCTTATAGACGATGCTATTAGGTTGAGATTTATCCCTTTCGCACTTAAGGACCTAGCGAAAAAATGGCTCTACAGCTTAGCAGCCGGTTCCATCACATCCTGGGATGGTTTCATCAAGGTTTTCTTGAAGAAATTCTATCCTATCCATAAAACCGCTCTCATTAGGAAGACGATCATGCAATTCAAGCAAGAGCCTAGTGAACCGTTCTGGAGGTACTTTGAACGCTTCAAAGACCTCCTTGTCCAATGTCCACACCATGGAATAGAGAAATGGCGACAATGCCAAATTCTCTATGACGGTTTAGACTATTCCACCAAAACCCTCTTAGAAAGTATGTGCCAAGGGGGTTTCTTGTAGAAAGATGAAGATGAGGGATGGGATTTGTATGAAAATTTAGCTGAGAAAACCATCCAATGGGAATCTGCGAGTGAGACCCATAAGAATCCTAACTCCATCTCTTCAAAAGGAGGTCTCCACTCCATAGAATCGTCCATCGCTAATGAGGCTAAGTTAGCTAATTTAGCTAGAAGACTGGAAGCTCTAGAGACGAAGGAACCAAGTCCAGTCAATCAAGTCAGCCCGAACCAATTTTCACCCCCGGGCTGCACTTACTGTCAAGCCATGAACCATGTATTCGAGGAATGCCCAGTGTTTCAGGCTTAGCAATCCTATCACGAACCGATGAATGCGACTTTTTCAAGGCCGAACAACAATCCTTACGCTCAAACGTACAATCCCGGCTGGAGAAAATCACCCTAATTTCTCATGGAGCCAGAACAACAATGACCATTCACGATCCAATCATGCTAACCACTTCCATCATGGTAACAATTCTTCCAATCATCAACCCAACTTCTCCAATTTTCATAATAATTCTCCCAACCATCCACCAAGCTTTCCAAATTATCAACAGAACTTTCCTAACCAAGCTCCACAATCCTCCTTCCATAATCCTCAATTGGAAAGAAGAATGACTGACTTTGAGAGAAACATGGAGAGATATATGAAAAACCAAGACTCTCTCATGCAAACCATTCAGAGGCTAGAAGTTCAAATGAGTCAACTGGCCAACCCACAAAATGAGAGACAAAAGGGTACCCTGCCTAGTCAGCCAATCACCAATCCGAGGAATTCCCAACAAGCTCATCTGGCTGAGGATCCTTCATTCAATCAATGTAATGTTGTGCATACATTGAGGTCAGGAAAAAAAGTTGATAACCAAGTGTCAACACCCACCAATCCTATTCAGCACAACCACAATCAAGCTTCCACCTCATCCGATCCAATTTCTTCCAATTCGGACGAGTCTGAAAAAGACAAGTCAGCCAGCCAGGTGCACCAGCCTATAGTACCATTTCCGAATAGGCTAAAAAACAACAAGCAAAACCCGTACATGGACAAGATAATCAAGATGTTTAACCAAGTGAAAATAAATGTGCCACTCCTTGATGCCATCCAACAAGTTCCTTCCTATGCTAAGTTTCTTAAGGACATGTGCACCAAGAAGAGAAAGACTAATGTTCCTAAGAAAGTCTTCCTAGCCACTAATATTAGTGAGCTATTTTCGGGTCCTATCCCTGTCAAGTACAAAGATCCAGGTAGCCCTACCATTGCCTGCACAATAGGACAAGCCGAGATTAGTCGCGCACTTCTTGACTTGGGAGCAAGTATCAACTTGCTTCCATTCTCTGTTTATCAACAACTTGGGTTGGGTGACCTTAGTCCAACTCGAGTCACCATCCAACTGGCTGATCGTTCTATTAAAGTTCCAAAAGGGGAAATTAACGATGTCCTGATCCGGGTAGGAGAGTTCATATACCCTGTCGATTTCATAGTTTTGGAGACACAACCTGTGTCCAACTCCAATCGTAGGGCTCAAACTCCGGTCATCCTAGGTCGACCATTCCTAGCCACTGCTAATGCCATCATCTATTGCAGGAATGGGTCTATGAGGTTAACCTTTGGAGACATGACTAGAGAAGTCAATGTCTTCCATCTAGGAAAACAACCCCGTGACATCGAGGACCAAACTTTTGAAGTAAACCAAATTGAGAACTTGACAAGTGAACACGGGGAAGAATTGGAACCAGAAATGGAGATTGACTTCGAGTTAGAGTCTGATGACTTTAATCTCGATCAGGTGGTCGATTCTGCAGTGAATTGGGCTTCAAACCCAATTTCACCTACAATGGAGCCAACAGATTTGACTAGTCCTTCTAGTGAGCTTGCCTCTTCCGTAGAATTGAAAGCCCTTCCTGCGCATCTCAAGTACGCCTATCTAGGCGAACAAGAGACATTTCCCGTCATCATTGCCTCTCACTTAAATGACGGGGAAGAAAAAGATTTGAAAAATATTCTAAGAAAACATAAGGAAGCCATTGGGTGGACTATGACTGATATTAAGGGATTAAGTCCAACCATCGTTCAACACCGCATCCATCTCAATGAAGACACCACACCCAAGAGAGACCCGCAGCGTAGGTTAAACCCTATTATGCAAGAGGCTGTTCATGCTGAAATCATAAAACTCTTAGACAATGGGATAATTTATCCCATTTCGGATAGTCAATGGGTCAGTCCTGTCCACGTGGTCCCAAAGAAATCTGGTTTCACCGTAGTGGAAAACGAGAACAAAGAGTTGGTTCAAACTCGACTTCCCACGAAATTTCGAGTTTGCATTGACTATAGGAAACTGAATGCTGCAACTCGTAAGGACCATTTTCCACTTCCCTTCATTGATCAGATGCTTGAACGTTTGGCGGGTCACGAGTACTACTGCTTCTTGGACGGTTACTCGGGCTATAACCAAATCCCTATCGCTCCCGAGGACCAAGAAAAGACCACGTTCACATGTCCATTTGGGACATTTGCTTATCGTCGAATGCCATTCGGCTTATGTAATGCCCCAGCAACGTTTCAACGTTGCATGTTGAGTCTTTTCTCTGATATGGTAGAGCGCTTCTTTGAAATCTTCATGGATGATTTCTCCATCTACGGAGATTCATTCACTCAATGTCTCCACCATCTTGAACTCGTCCTCAAATGTTGTGCTGAAAAACATTTGACACTAAACTGGGAGAAATGCCACTTCATGGTGAAACATGGAATTGTCTTGGGTCATGAAATATCCAAGAAAGGAATAGAAGTGGATAGAGCCAAAATCGAGGTTATTGCTAAGCTTCCCATGCCCAAATGCGTTAAGGACATTAGATCCTTCTTAGGACACGCTGGTTTCTACCGAAGATTTATCAAGGATTTTAGCAAAATTGCTAGGCCCTTGACTAATCTGTTAGCTAAGGATGTGTCCTTCACTTTGGATGTTGACTGCATCACTTCTTGGGAGAAGCTTAAGAGAGAGCTGATTTCTGCACCAATCATATCTGCACCGGATTGGTCTAAGCCGTTTGAGATTATGTGCGATGCTTCTGATTTTGCCATAGGCGCTGTCCTAGGACAACGTATTGATAACAAGCAGCATGTGATCTACTACTCTAGTAGGACTCTCAATGCCGCTCAACTGAACTACACTACGACCGAGAAGGAATTCTTGTCAGTAGTGTTTGCCTTAGAGAAGTTTCGTCCCTACCTACTAGGGTCCAAAACTACCATTTTCACCGATCATTCTGCGCTTAGGTATCTCATGATGAAGAAGGATGCCAAGGCCCGACTCATTCGTTGGATCCTCCTTCTTCAAGAATTCGATCTCGAAATTCGAGACAAGAAAGGCGTAGAAAATGTCGTTGCTGACCATCTCTCACGGATTCCCAATTCTCCAAGCAACGAATTACCCATCAATGAGGATTTTCCTGATGAACATCTCTTAGCTATCTCTAGGGAACCTTGGTTTGCTGATATAGTGAATTACTTAGTCACAAACCAAACTCCATCTCATTGGTCCAAAAATGATGTTTACCGATTCTTATCCCAAGTCCGGTATTTCTTTTGGGAGGAACCGTATCTTTTCAAGTACTGTTCCGACCAAATTATTAGGAGATGCATTCCCGATGAGGAGGTTAGGAGTGTTCTGTCCTTTTGTCATGAACTTGCATGCGGTGGACACTTTGGTCCCCGCAAGACTGCTGAAAAGGTGCTACAAAGCGGGTTTTATTGGCCCACTCTGTTCAAGGATGCCTATGAATATTGCAAGACGTGCCTTAGATGCCAAATGGTAGGTAGGATCTCACATCGAAATATGATGCCCCTCAACCCAATTCTAGAAATAGAACTCTTTGATGTTTGGGGCATCGACTTTATGGGTCCATTTCCTAACTCATTTGGGAACCAATACATATTGGTTGCTGTGGACTACGTGTCCAAGTGGGTAGAAGCCATTCCTTATAAAACTAATGATAACAAAGTTGTCATAAAGTTTTTGAGAGAGAACATTTTTTCCCGCTTCGGAACCCCTCGTGCTATCATCAGTGATAATGGCACCCACTTTTGCAATAAATCTTTTGAAGCCCTTATGCGAAAGTATGCCATAACTCACAAGTTGTCCACACCATATCATCCTCAAACCAGTAGGCAAGTTGAGGTTTCAAATAGACAAGTCAAACTTATATTGGAGAAAACTGTGAACCAAAACCGGAAAGATTGGTCCTTAAAACTTGTAGATGCTCTATGGGCCTACAGGACCGCTTTCAAGACGATTTTAGGAATGTCTCCCTATAGGTTAGTCTATGGCAAACCTTGTCACTTGCCCGTTGAGTTAGAGCACCGAGCCTTATGGGCAATCAAATAGTTGAATTTCGATTTGACTAAGGCCGGTGACCTTCGGAAATTACAAATTTCCGAATTGGAGGAATTGAGAAATGAGGCCTATGAAAATGCTAGGATCACTAAAGATAGTGTGAAGATTTTTCATGACAAGCACATCATAAGAAAAACCTTTGTCCCTGGTCAAAAAGTCTTACTCTACAATTCTAGCCTTCATCTTTTCCCAGGAAAATTGAAATCACGATGGACTAGGCCATTCGTTGTAAAAACAGTGTTTCCACATGGTGCAGTTGAGATCAGTGACCCCAAGAATGGAAATGACTTTAAGGTAAATGGTCAACGCCTTAAACCTTTCTTGGAATCGGTGCCGGTAGATGAAACGGTAATGGGTCTTTTTGACCCAGTGTATCGGTAACTTTCCTCATTTCCATTTTATTTCATGCACTTATACATTTCTTTCTTCATTGGGGACAATGCATGAGATAAGTGTGGGGGAGGGTTCTAACATGGCTGATAATTGTAATACCCCTCTCCCGGAATACGTGCCTAGTTACGTATTCAGTCTTTCGATCGTATTTTCTGATTTACCATCCGTATTTGACCAATTTCAATTCCAAATATCATTTTCCAATATTTTAGATTTTATGTGATTTTCTGGAATTTTCTGGAATTAAAATGAATTTCTCCGAAACCGGTGTCGGCCAGTACCGCTGGCCGATTTCCGAATTTTTATCTTCCAAACTGTTAGGAATTCCTAGAAAGTCCTTTAGACTTTATTTCTTAGAATCATATTTCTTACCTATACTCTTTTTCTGAGAATTTTATAAATTTATGAAAATTCTTTCGGAGTCGGTAAATAACTGATTCCGGGATTTTTAATTAAAAATCTATACAGTATTTCTTCAAACGAATTCACCATTGGTCTTCAAATATTATTCTTGATTTTTGGTAAAATTTTCAGACCATTCCAAAATACTTGAATTTCGGGCATTTTTCCAAAATTGCAAAATTCCATTTCCACCTCATGTGCCACCTCAAATCCCACTCACACTTCACCTAACCCCACTCACTCTCTCTCCCTCTCCCACAGCCGGCCAAGTGGCCAAAGAGAGGACACTCACCTCACCCCTCCTTTTGCAAGAAAACCCCTCACTTCTATCCAATTTCCAACCCCTTTACAAAAATCCCAAACTATAAATTCCTATTCATTTGCAAATCACTCTTTTTCTCTCTTTCACTTCAACAAGAGAAGAGAAGCTCCATAATCTCCTCCTTCCACAACTGAACCCTAGCTCCAAGATCACTTCAAGACCTTTCCCTCCAGCCCAAGGCAACTCCAAGAGCACTTCTTCACCTCAAGCTTCAACAACAAGTGTGGAGTGAAGCCATCATCCTCATCCTTGAATCAAGTCACAATTGAACCTATCCCAAGTGAGTATTTCACTCACCAAGACTTGTATTAGCCCTAGAATACTTGTATCTACACTTCTTGTACACCTAGGTCACCAAAAACCACGAATTGAACCATCAAACACACTTCCAGAAATTCTGATCTGCTCACTGTTCTTCACAGTATTAGTCGACTCATCATAGGAACTAGTCGACTAGAACACTTAGCTGAAACTTAGTTTTCTGGAAAAACCCAGTATTAGTCGACTTGCCCCAAATGTTAGTCGACTAACAAACTCTCTGGAAACCCATATTAGTCGACTCCTAAATTTACCTAGTCGACTAATCCTTCCTGGACCAGAAACCCAACTTTCTGTATCAGCAGACTTAGTCGACTTAAGTGTCCATTAGTCGACTAGAACTCCCTATTAGTCGACTAACCTTCCTACCCTAGTCGACTAACTTTCCCTGAAACAGAATTCTAACTCTCTGTATCCCAGTATTAGTCGACTAACCCTTACCCCTAGTCGACTAATCCTGACTGTGTGTCATAGTTAATTTCTGTTCTGAATTTGGTTTTTATACTTGTTACATATGTATTATATCTTGCTTGTTCATGCTTCAATACTGGCTCTACATGACCTATTACTGGATGGATGTATCTCTTGTTACCTCATGACTTATTATTGCATATACTCGTTCCATGACATGTTAAACAATAATACCACCACTTATCATGCCATCCCTTAAAACTAAGCATGATACACTTGACTTTTACATAAAAAGCACCAACTTACACATGGGTCGGGGGAAATATGCGGAATATCGATATGTGTTCGTGTTTACAGTGGTATTAGGTTGTGCACTATATTTTCCGGTCTTACCTGCGGTACTCCAGGGGACCGAGGGGAGTGCTTCCTCCCTTTCCTGTTTACTGTCATGACAAGGGCATACATAAGACCCTCCTGTTAGCCTAGCGGCAGGTTCCGTCTTCAAGCAACGGAACAATACTGGGCCGTGGTCCCAGGCATGCACGGGACCCACTGTAAACATAGTTCGTCGATACAACCGCTGTTTCCAATAACAACCTTGTTTCACTAGGATATGGATCTATGTGCTCTGGGACGCTGGGTCACATAGCTAGATATCACAGTAAGACAAGTAATAATAATAAAACATTAATTGTAGATTTATTGCATATGATTTTATCTTTCTTAGTTTACATCTCTTGTCATGCATTGTTACTTAGTACTATCTCATTATCTCTATTCATGATCCTTATGTCACTTGACTATCTTTTATTTGTTATTATATGTCTTGACCCTTTGGATTTGCATATTCAGATTCCGAGGCCTGGGTCGAAGTGGAGCCATCCACCGAAGATCAGGCTTTCTTTAGTGAGCAGGCCGATTAGCTCGGTCCTCGTGCCAGACTCTTCCTTTTGGTTCACGGGATCTCCATCCATTTCGTGAGCGTTTTGTATTTTTGGTTGTATATCGTTCTTTTGGACTTGGGTTGTGATAAAGGACACTTGTAAAGTGATATTGCTTATCATAACTTGTATAACTTTGTATTTATCTTTTGTAAGTTGGCATATGAATATACCACGCTGTGTGTTGTACTCTGATACTTGTTGTACTTATGCTTAGCGTATATACGTGGGGGCACCATCTGACCTACGTATATGCGTTGCAGTGACGTTCCCGTATCTTTGGGATCGGGGCGTTACAATAATAAAAAAAAAAAATTTTGAAAAGGGTAGACAATATTTTGATATATTTTTTGTAAGAATTTAAGTCAATTTTAAGGAATAGGAGAATCATAATTAGGATTTCTTACACTTGGTCGAAATAAAATAACTTGTTTGATCTTTAGAGTCAGGAAGAAATTTGGGAAAGTAATTTAGTCTTGATATTTACCTTAATGACATATGCACACAAAATACACTTGCACACTTAGGGTTTGAAAACAGAGACTCTTATGCCTCGTAAAAAAAAAGTCTAATTATTGAGTAGCTAGGTGCTTTGGCCTAAGCAAGCCTTAGTATTTATGCAAAAGATAATTAGACAAGTTTGAAAAAAAAAAAAGTATTCTCTGATTAAGCTGGGTATTTATGCCTCATGAAGCATAAGTATTCACGCCTAAAAGGGGTACCTCGTATAAATAATGTGTATCCTCTGATTAAGCTGGGTATTTATGCCTCATGAAGCATAAGTATTCACGCCTAAAAGGGTTACACAGTATAAATAAAAACCATGGTTTCGTGGCCTTATCTGCTCGGGTGTTTAGGTCCTTAGGGGTGTTTTCTCATCTGGTGCTCTAAAACCGTCTGGTTTGGGTGTCACCGACTGAAAGCTCGTTACATGGGCAGATTAGAAAGCCTAATGAAATTGAGGAATAAAAGTTCACAAAAAAAAATAAATAAATAAATAAGAGGCTGATTGGTCGCTAATGTTGCATATTTAAAATCATATTTCCATACTTATTATAGAATAAAAGCCTGCATTGTCCTAATTAATTGTTTAATTTATTTGCAGGCCCAATCCTTAAGGAGATGAAGAGAAATGAGCCCAAAAGCCCACCAGAATTCTGAATTAAATCAGAATTAATTCGCACACACTAAATCAGGGCAAAATCAAGAGGTTGAAACCGGTTGAGAAGAATCCTCTCAGAATCGATCGGTTAAAGCCAAGAATCCAAGGCCATTTCGTCAGAATCCGGGACTCAAACGAAGAAACCAACTGAGGATAAAGGCAGAAGGAACTCCCATTGTGACCTACCAACAGGGTGTGGCCACCTGGTCACACCCTGGCCGCGAAACGCGGCTCAAGCCGCGTTTCCGTGGCTTTGTTGGGGAGTTAGGGGGAGCGTTTGCTCCCCCGACCTCCCCGGGATCCTATGGTTAGGGTTTTTTGCCTATAAAAGGCCATTCTTTGTGCTGAAAAGTGACGTCAAGGCAGATTAGGATTTAGCCTAGTTTTAATTTTTTGTAGTTTAGGTTTTTCTTTTCTTGTTATGTAATTTGTATGTAACTTAGGGTAGAAGAAGATTCATGTAAGTAAGAGAGAGAGGCTGAAGTTGAGAGTGACACCGACGATGTACCCTCCTCCTTTCTTCCATTGTCTCTGCAATTAATAAAGGTAAAAGTTCTTTTTATGTTTGTATTTTCTTTTGTTTCGTCTTCCTCTTCTACTTTATCTTGGTTGTTGTTGTTGAGTGTACAAGTGAATTCCAAAGCAAGTATAACTAAGCTACGTGAGAGCCAACGATAGTTCATGAAGACGTTCTCCTCTTCCAAGATCCGCATCACTTTGTTCTTGCTAGGCTTGATGATATAATGTGCACGGGGACTGAGCTCGAGCTTATGATCTATGCGTTGAATGCCTCCGAAGCAAAAAGGTAGAACATGCAACGGTTTCCAGGTAAGTCATCACTCAACCTAGGTAAGTATTTCTACACTTTTCTTTCTTTCTTTTCTTTTACTTCTTTAGTATAGATCACCAACCATCTCCTCCAACTCTTTCTTCTCCACTTCATTGTACATAGTCGCTTTTCATCGTTTTCTGATTTTCCACCTTCTTCATTGATTGGGAAAGAGTAATGTAGAGTTATTACACAAGTATTCAATTAAAAAAAAAAGTTTAGAGTTAACCTTGGTGCTTGTTTACTCCACAAATGTATTCAAAGATCAATATACCCTTTTCAATCTCCGCTATAGCAATGGCTATACCGGGTCGATTCTCCGGGAGAGCTAGCGATAGAAGCGTTACGGTATGGAGTGAAGAAATGAAAAACGAAATGTCTTCTATGTATTTACACAAATGCAAGAAGCAACATGAAAAGAAGTGATGGATTTGTGCATTATGGAAAAAGAAATCAAAAGAACTTGGGTGAAGTGTGTTGCAAAGAAAGAAAAGCTAGTAAAGAAAGTGTTAGAAAACTTTAGATGAGAAGGTACATGGCTAGCTAACTTTACCTCATTGCTAACTTGCTAAACTTAATGGTGATGCTATATTGCCTCATGTTGATTCATTGGCAATAGAAATAACTTGCTTGTTTGTTCAAGTGTTTTACCGTTATGGAGATGAGTGTTCTCTTGTTCTTAGCTTGAAGCCTCATATGAATTCATTGGCTCTCTAGATAGATGTTCAATGATGAACTCTAGGATAGGTACTCAAAGATGCTAAGTTCGAAGAATCAACATTCATTCAAACATTCAAGACATAACAACAAATTAGCTTGAAGTAGAGAAGTTGTTCTTACAAGTAGCATATGTAGGTGATCCATCTCCATGTTCCATCAAAGGCACTTGTTCTAGACAAGGCTCTAAATGAGGCACACATGAGTCATATGGAGTATGAACAAGCAATTGCCAAGGGAAAGCAACTCTACTTCCTTGGTAAGTAAAAGAAATATCACAATGCAAGTATAAAGATAAGCATCATCCAAAGAGATAGAAGTTAGCTAGGTAAGTTCTTAGCTAGCCATGCAATAGAGATTTAGCTATCCATTACACTAGAAACAAAGCAACTATTCATGATGTAAAGCAATAGAACTAAAGCAAATGAAATAACACTAGAATGAAAACAAGAAATTAAAGCAAAGTAAAGTAAAGCATACTAGAGATTGCAAAGAGATGAATGGAGCTCTTTTGATAAATCCTTGCTTACAAGAATGTCACTTTCTTGATACAAGCTTTCAAACAGCACTCACTCTCTCACTTTGTCAAAATCTCTAGGAGGAAGAAGATGAAGACTAAAAACCTAGGAGAATAACAAAATACAAGAATTTCTCCTATTTTCTTCTCTCTCTTCTCTGTTGCACTCACGCAGACTCTGGTCCTCTATTTATAGCCCTCAGTGAGAAGCCTCTAGATCCCAGATCGTTGGAGAAAAATCCGGGGCTCAACGGCCCAGATCCTGCCGCGCGCGCGCGGCAAGGCGCGGCCGTTTGGAAACGGTTGGCTAACAACTTTCTGTTATCAAGTTGTTACAAGTTTGTTAGCCACGTGGCTTTCTAGAACGTTGAGTTGGCGCGTGGATCTCCTTTGATTCTGAATTCAAACTTGGGCTCTTTTGGGCTTTGGATTAAATCTCTTTAATTATTGCTAATTAAAGAGATTTTGGGCTTTTTCTCTTTTAAGTTGTGGACCTGCAAAAATAGAGAGAAAAGGATTAAAAATCACATTTTTATATACAATATGCATGGTATGGAAGCGGTAAAATATGCAAATATGTATAACAATCACACCCCCATACCTAGCTTTTGCTCGTCCTCGAGCAAAACAAGAAAAGAAAGAAAAAGAAAAAGAAAATCCTAACTAGTTTATTACACCACTTTCGTAGGTGACACGATTGCACTGAGCATGTGCAACAAGCCGTTAAACCTCTAGGTTACCCTAGAGGAGGAGTGTTGTCTCCTGAGGGTTTTCAGCGGATTGCACCCACAAAATCCATAAAGAAAAATAAAAGGGTTAGTGAAATTTTTGATCCATGTTTTAAAGATTCTAACTTGATCTTTAGGTTTCAGGTTACTCTAAACTTTTCATTCCTCTTATAAGTGTCTAATTGGAGTTTTGTTCTCAGCTTAGGTTAAGATTTTAGGGAAAAGATCAAAAACCGGATTTTGCATCAATCCTAGGATATATACATCTATAAATATGAAGGATCTTTCTTAGACTAAGTTTATTTATTTACTAATATATATAATATTTTTTTTTCTTCTTTTTTTTATTTTATTTTTTTATTTATTTACATTTCCTTAGCATCCTTAGGCTTTCTAGTTTACCCTTATAGCGAGCCTTTAACCGATGACTCCCAAACCAGATGGTCTTAGGGCACCAGATGAGAAAACATCCCTCGGGTTTAAGGTCTCGAGTAAAAAAGGCCACGAAGGAATTTAAGGACTTAACCACCTTTAGGCGTGATCGGCAATGCTTCTTGAGGCACGGCTAACCAGCTTAGTCAGTGGCTAAGTATTTATTATTTATTATTGTACATCTTTTTTTTCTTTTATTTTTAATTTTTTTATTATATATATGTGTAAAAAAAATCACGAAGTCTTTGATTAATCCTTCAATATGTTTAATGTTTATATCTAAAGAAAGAATTAAAATCTAGTAATTTTTCTAATCCTTTATTTCTTAACCTAAAAATCTAACAAAACTCCTCTTTTCAACTTATAATTAGAAATCTTAATTTAGAACTTCCTTAATCCCTAAATTTCAAGTTTGATTCTTTAAACATGGATCAAGAATTTCCTTTTTTTTTATATATATATATATTTATTTTTCTAAAAGAAAATAAAATCTAACAAGAAAGTATAAAATCTATAAAGAAAGGTAAAAAAAGAAAACCTAAAAAGAAACTGAAAATCCTAAAAATAAAAATAAAAGGCCTAAAAAGAAAATGAAAAATCCTATGTTAGCATCTACCCCCCCATACCTATCTCATGCATTGTCCCCAATGTATGCAAGATAAGAATATGCATGAAAATAGGTAAAGGATAAAAATCATCCCCTCTGTCTCTTTGGACCAGCGGTGGTGCTTGGTCCAGCAGACTATGATCGTCTCAATGCCGCCTCTATACTGTCCAAACGAGAGGAATTCTCCTCGACCTTCTTCCTCAGACGAACTTGCCCTCTAAAGATCTTCTTCATGCCCTTCCAGACGGCGGACATGAAGGCTCGTGATTCTGTGGGGGGATCCTGTGTCCAGAATTGGGGCTCATCTACCTCCTCTAAGCTCTCCTCCGAAGAGGACTCCACAGGAATATCCTCAGGTTGGGCCCTAGGTGTCCAGAGGGCGTGTAAGCAACCAGTGTATGAGCTAGTGGGTCTCTCTGCTACAACATACACTCGGGGAAAGGAGTCAAATACATCGTCTGGTATGAAGTTTTTACACAGACGGGTAATCAAGACTGGATGGGAATACTTTGCACCCCGAGTGCGGGAGGAATTATCAAGTATGGCATGGAAGATGGCCCTATTCAAACAAACCGTGTGTCTATGAGTCATTAAATCATGGATGATTTGTAACACGGGTCTGTTGAAAGTCGTGGTATGATCAAGTCCAAAAATATTGCGTTGGAGCCAACGTCCAATGCAATGTACATTTCTAAACGTGGATTGGGCTTTGAGCCCACGGTCCTGCTCTGTGCAGCGGACCCCCATGATGGGCATGTAATCAACCAGTGGCAAGGGGTCAGTATGATGGGGATGAATGGGGACATTGGTGATTTCAGCAATGAGTGGAATGGTGACAAAGATGTCACCTAATGGCATATGAACTGTGAATTGTTGTGTGTTATGATTAACAGATGCATGATCCAATGTGTTGTAAAATGTGGTGACCAATTCAGGGCAATAGTAAGCATCATTGTCATTGTTATCATAAACTAAGGAATACCAATTCCACGCACGTATTAGATCTACAAATATATGCCCATATCCCCCTTGATCATTCAAAAGTGTAGAGAAATCCCTTCCCACAAACAAATTAGGGGCCATAAATAACAGTAAAAATTAGAGCAAAGGAACCAAGGGACAAGAGATCAAACCACCCCCGGATTTCGTGGGGGGAAATCGAAAGACAGGTGTGCAGAAGGCACCAGAGACAGCTTCGGGAAGAATGGGTCTGTTTCTGTCTCCAGGGAAAAAAATCAGTAAACCTGATCTTTTCCGGCGCTCCTGAGGTGTCAGACAGGCGGCGGAGCTGCGGCAGGGCGCGGCGGATTAGATGAAACTAGGGAGCAGAATTTTGGTGGAGGTCGGCTGTTGAAGGAATATTTCAGATCTGAGTGGATGTTCTCGTTTGAGGAAGGAAGATAGATGAAAAAGAGTATTTATAGGAGGGGAAAAAATGGTTTCCAAATTTAACCCTAGGTCAAAGATGTATGTACAACCCTAGGAAAAGGAATTTGGAAATGAATGGAATCCTAGGGAAGAGAGAATCCTAGGAATTTGAAACTCTTTGAAGCACAAAAATCCCTAATTTTTTTATTTTTTTTTTTATTTATTATTTACAAAAAGTGTAAAAGAAAATTATTTACAAGTGTGGTCCCAAAATGATATTCAGGAAAATACACGGGAAACTGTACAGATGGAATTTGTCACAAATAAACTGGGTCACAAAGACCCAATTCATGAACTTCGTGTGACACAGAATCGGTGGTAAGAAATGGCTTTAGACGTTGTCCGTTCACAGTGAATATGTTGCCATTATTCGGGTCAAGAATCTCGATCGCACCGTGGGAAAAAACTTTGTGAACAATGAATGGCCCTGACCACCTGGTTCTCAATTTACCAGGGAAAAGGTGGAGTCTTGAATTGTATAACAGAACCTTTTATCCTACGACAAAAACCTTTCGGTGAATGGATTTATCGTGAAAAAGCTTGGTTCTGTGTTTCGTGATCCGAGCGTTGTCGTATACCTCGTTTCTCAGCTCTTCAAGCTCAGATAACTGCAACTTCCGTAGAACACCGACTTTATCCAAATCCAAGTTCAGCTGCTTTAAAGCCCACATAGCTCGATGTTCTAATTCAACAGGCAAGTGACAAGGTTTCCCAAATACAACTCGATATGGAGACATACCGAGGACAGTCTTGTAAGCGGTCCTGTATGCCCATAAGGCATCAGTGAGTTTGATGGACCAATCCTTACGGTTCTGTCCTACAGTTTTCTCCAAAATGAGTTTTATCTGTCTATTCGTGACTTCAACTTGCCCATTGGTTTGAGGATGATAAGCCGTGGACAATTTATGAGTAATAGAGTATTTTCGCATCAAAGCTTCAAAAGCCCTATTGCAGAAATGACTCCCATTATCGCTTATTATCGCACGGGGGCTCCAAAGCGAGAGATGATGTATTCTCTTAAAAACTTAATGACAACATGGTTGTCATTCATCCTTGTTGGAATTGCTTCAGCCCACTTGGAAACATAATCTACGGCTACCAAAATGTACTGGTTACCGTAGGACAGAGGAAAGGGTCCCATAAAATCGATGCCCCAGAGGTCGAAAATTTCGACTTCCAAGATGGGTGTGAGGGGCATCATGTCTCTTTGTGTGATACGACCCGTCATTTGACGCTTATCACAGAGCTTGCAGAAATTATACGCATCCTTAAAGAGAGTGGGCCAGTAGAATCCACTCTGAAGCACTTTCTCAGCAGTTTTCCGTGGACCAAAATGTCCACCGCAAGCTAACTTGTGACAGAATGTCAAAACGCTCTGATGTTCATCCTCAGGAAGGCATCTACGTATGATTTGGTCAGGACAGTATTTGAATAAATATAGTTCATCCCAAAAGAAGAACCGCATTTGGCGCAGAAAACGGTGTTTTTCTTGTCCTGACCAATGAGAAGGTATTTGCCTGGTAGCAAGGTAGTTCACTATATCAGCATACCAGGGCTCTCCACATATCTCAAAAATGTGCTCGTCAGGAAAATCATCGTTAATCGGTATTCTCTCTTTAGGTGCATTTGGGATTCTCGACAAATGATCTGCTACCACGTTCTCAACGCCCTTTTTATCTTTAATCTCCAAATCAAACTCTTGCAAAAGAAGTATCCATCGAATCAGTCTTGCCTTAGCATCCTTCTTTTGCATCAAGTATTTTAGGGCGGAGTGATCAGTGAAAATAACAGTTCTGGACCCTAGCAGATATTGACGAAATTTCTCCAATGCAAAGACAACCGCTAAAAATTCCTTTTCAGTAGTTGTGTAGTTGAGTTGGGCATCATTCAGTGTTCTGCTAGAATAATAGATTACGTGTTGCCTATTATCAATACGCTGCCCTAAAACAGCGCCTATAGCAAAGTCAGAGGCATCACACATAATCTCAAAAGGCTTGGTCCAATCTGGTGCAGAGATGATCGGTGCAGAGACAAGTCTACTCTTAAGCTCTTTCCATGATTTTTGACAGATTTGTCAAGGGTCTTGCAATATTGCTAAACCCTTGAATAAATCGCCTATAGAAACCGGCGTGCCCTAAAAATGATCTAATGTCTTTTAAGCACGTCGGTTCAGTGAGCTTCGTTATGACTTCCACTTTGGACTTGTCTACCTCGATTCCTATTCTTGATACCTTGTGCCCAAGTACGATTCCTTGCTTGACCATAAAATGACACTTTTCCCAATTAAGTGTCAAGTTTTTCTCCATACAACGTTGTAAAACTAGCTTCAGATGGTACAAGCATTGCTCAAAGGAATCCCCATAGATCGAAAAATCATCCATAAAAATTTCCAAAAATTTCTCTACCATGTCCGAAAAGAGGCTCAATATGCAACGTTGAAACGTTGCAGGAGCATTGCAAAGACCGAAGGGCATCCTTCGGTAAGCAAATGTTCCAAAGGGACAGGTGAAGGTAGTCTTATCTTGGTCCTCGGGAGCAATTGGGATCTGATTATATCCTGAATATCCATCCAGGAAACAATAGTACTCGTGTCCCGCCAATCTCTCCAGCATTTGATCGATGAATGGAAGAGGAAAGTGGTCTTTTCGTGTGGCGGTGTTCAACTTCCTATAATCAATACAAACTCGAATCTTTGTTGGAAGACGTGTTTGTATCAATTCTTTATTCTCATTCTCCACCACAGTAAATCCAGCTTTCTTAGGCACAGCGTGAACTGGACTTACCCATTGACTATCAGATATGGGATAGATAATCCCATTGTCTAATAGTTTCAATATCTCAGATCTAACAGCTTCTTGCATAATAGGGTTAAGTCTACGCTGTGGGTCTCGTTTAGGCTTAGCATCTTCCGTCAAGTGAATCCTATGTTTGACAATGGCAGGACTAATCCCCTTGATATCAGCCATGGTCCAACCAATGGCCTCTCTATTTTCCCTTAACACAGTCAGAAGGTCCTCTTCTTGTTGCTCAGTAAGATTGGATGCAATTATTACAAGAAAGGATTCCTTCTCATCCAAGTACTTGTACTTGAGATGGTCGGGAAGAGCCTTAAGCTCAGAAGAAGGGACGGGATCTATAACTGGTTGCTCATGGTGCAAGGGAAGAATAGGTGTGGAATTAGTGGTCCGTTCAACATTTGATCCAACAATCTGATCCAGGTTGAAGTCATCCGACTCCAACTCAAACTCCTCTTCAGACTCATACTCAATTTCCTCCACATGTTCACTGGTCAATCCCTCAATCAAGTTCACTTCAAAAGAATCATTGTCCACATCTCTTGGCTGCTTCCCCAGATGGAAGACATTCACCTCTTTCGTCATATCTCCGAACGTTAACCGCATTGATCCATTTCGGTAGTTGATTATTACGTTCGCGGTGGCTAAGAAAGGACGTCCGAGAATGACAGGTGTTTGCGCTCTGTGATTTTGTACGAGCTGTGTTTCAAGAACAACAAAGTCCACGGGGTAAATGAATTCCCCGACCCATATCAAAACATCTATAATTTCCCCCTTGGGAATCTTTACAGAGCGGTCAGCCAATTGAATAGTCATCTGGGTAGGACGAAGGTTGCCTAACCCTAACCGCTGATAGACGGAAAAGGGGAGAAGATTGATGCTCGCGCCCAAGTCAAGCAAAGCCCTATTTATGGGGTCTGCCCTATGATACAAGAAATGGTAGGGCTCCCTGGATCTTTGTACTTCACAGGGATAGGACCATTGAGCAGTTCACTTATGTTGGAAGCCAAAAAGTCTTTTTTAGGGACATTTGCTTTTCTCTTTTTAGTACACATTTCTTTCAGAAACTTGGCGTAGGATGGGACTTGTTGAATGGCATCTAAGAGAGGGACATTGATTTGTACTTGGTTGAATATCTCTCTTATCTTCTCCATGTGAGCATTCATCTTATGATTTGTAAGCCTATTTGGGAATGGGACAACAGGCTTATATGTTTGCTCATCAACTTTCTCTTTTCCTTTTGACTGGGAAGTGGATGGTTGTGTGCTTGATGAAGGATTATCTTGCAAAGGCTGGATTGGAACAGAAAGTGGTGGCATTGGCACAGATTTGGGAGACTGATTTGAAACCTTGTTATCTACATGCTTCCAAGATCTAAGGATTTGAATGGCTTGGCATTGGCTGGGTCCCAAGTCTTCAACTTCGTGCAGAGGAAAATGGGCTTTGGGATTGGGCACAGGTTGGCTAGGTAGCATTCCTTTTTGTCTTTCAGTCAAAGAGTTAGCCAACTGCCCTATTTGAATTTGCAATTTGTTCATATCCTGCTGCTGATTGTTCATCATTGCGGCTTGGGTCTTAGATAAGGTCTCTATCATTTTCTCCAATTCAGAAATTTTCTTGTCTGAAGGATTGGGTGGTGGATGATGCTGAAACTGGGGCTGAAAATTTGCTTGGTAAGGCACAGGATGTTGATATGACTGGAATCTGGGTGGACTCTGGTATGAATGAACATTTGGTGGGTTCTGGTGGTAAGTCTGTGGATGAGACTGAGCAGGGTATTGTTGTGAAAATGGTTGTCTCGGCTGCTCAGGGCCAGTCTGACTCCAAGAGAAATTCGGATGGTTTCGCCATCACGGATTATAGGTTTTGGAGTAAGGATTGTAAGCGGGTCTGGTGTACGCGACATTCATACTCTCCTGAAACATTTGAGTTTGATAAACTGGACACTCCTCAAACAGATGATTCTGATCATGGCAGTAGGTACAACCCGGATTAACAACAGGTGATGGGTTGACCTGATTCACAGCAGAGTTTTCCCTGGACTCTAGCAACTCAATCCTCTTCATCAACTGTGTGATCTTAGCTTCTGCAGCTATTGAGGATCCTATCGAGTGTAAACCGGTTCTGGAATTTGTGGGTGTAGGTTTCTCAGTACATGATTCCCACTGGACTGTCTTTTCTGCTAAGGCCTCAAAAAGATCCCAACCCTGATCTTCATCCTTCTTTAAGAATTCTCCTTGACACATGGTTTCAAGGAGCGTCTTAGTCTGATAATCAAGCCCATCATAGATAATCTGGCACTGACGCCATTTTTCTATACCGTGATGGGGACACAGGGCTACTAGGTCTTTGAAGCGCTCAAAGTACTTCCAAAACGGTTCATTGGCTTCTTATTTGAATTGCATTATATTCTTCCTCATAAGGGCTGTCTTATGGATAGGATAAAACTTTTTAAGAAAGACCTTAACGAAATCATCCCAAGAAGAAATTGAGCTAACTGGGAGATTATAAAGCCACTTCTTAGCGATATCCTTAAGTGCAAAAGGTATAAACCTAAGTCTGACAGCATCCTCGGTTAACTGGAAAATTCTCATCATAAGGCATACTTCTTCAAACTCTCGGATGAAGAAGTACGCATCCTCAGATTCAAGGCCATGGAATCGTGGAAGTGTGTTTATGAACTGGGGCTTCAACTCAAAGTTATTTCCATTTGTGTTTGGGAGGAGAATGCACGATGGAAGTGATGTGCGAATCGGATAAAACTTGTCTTGCAACGAAACGTTGGTGGTCATGATTGTGTCGAGTGGTGGTGTATGTGGCAGTGTAGAAGTTCTTACAAGCCTAGCAGAATTCGGATCTTGATACCACTCTTGCATACAATTACACAATCAACGTGCACCTTTCACACAGGCGGAAAATGAAAAAAATAACAATCAAGAAAAAAGAAAAAAAAATCAATCCAAGCTTTCTAGGTTTCCTGGACCTAGACGACTCCTAACTTTAGATCGTCCACAGGAGGTTTAGTGTAGACTTTGACTATAAGCAAATCAGCCAGGGAAGGTCAAGGTTGGTGGGAGGTTTTCCGTCAGAGACGTTCCTTAATTAAGTAACCAGCAACCTTCGGGCTTTCGGCCCTCAACCCCTTTCCTAGACACTGATTTTACAAAAGTCACTTTCCAACACTTTTCCCCCTTAGGATAATCTCCTAAGTGAGTCCGGATGTCCCTAGGGCCAACGTCTAGCAAGTTTTATTTAGAAGCTTAGGATTGTGAGTGCGTGGGAAAATGATTTGTGGGCTAAGGAAAGGGTGATAAAATCCCCACCTTATCTTTCTTATGGGTTATGCCCTTAAAGTTGATTTGTGCAAGTGTACAATATAACAAACAAGGTTCACTCAAAGCGTAATTAAATCAAGCAAAGAGTGATTCCTAGTCTATATGCTATGCTTACGTACCTTGCCTCCAGCACTCTTCAACAGTAAAAGTAAATGAATTGAAAGACACGTGCCTAGAATGCAAATGTCTAAACAATTTTTTTAACTTTTCAACTAATTTTTTACTGTTGATTATTAGCAAGTAATAGGTGAAGCAAACAAGATTTTATGTATTGCAGCAGCAGTATTTTGCAGAGAAGCAAGCCCTGCAGAAAAGTGGTCAGTAGTCAACTCCTCCTTGCCGCAGAACCGCGGCTTTTGCCGTGGGGACGCGGCAAGTCAGAGGGCAACTGGTCTCTGCTTTCGAGAGCAGAGGCCCAGAGCCGCTTATATGTATTCTGCAATGCAAATTTTCCTATTTTCTTCACCTGTAACCTGTAACAGAGAAGAAGATTCGTTTAGTTCTTCACTTTTAACCAAAACCCGTTGCTCTCCCCGGCAACGGCGCCAAAAATTTGATTGGGAAAGAGTAATGTAGAGTTATTACACAAGTATTCAATTAAAAAAAAAGTTTAGAGTTAACCTTGGTGCTTGTTTACTCCACAAATGTATTCAAAGATCAATATACCCTTTCCAATCTCCGCTATAGCAATGGCTATACCGGGTCGATTCTCCGGGAGAGCTAGCGATAGAAGCGTTACGGTATGGAGTGAAGAAATGAAAAACGAAATGTCTTCTATGTATTTACACAAATGCAAGAAGCAACATGAAAAGAAGTGATGGATTTGTGCATTATGGAAAAAGAAATCAAAAGAACTTGGGTGAAGTGTGTTGCAAAGAAAGAAAAGCTAGAAAAGAAAGTGTTAGAAAACTTTAGATGAGAAGGTACATGGCTAGCTAACTTTAACTCATTGCTAACTTGCTAAACTCAATGGTGATGCTATATTGCCTCATGTTGATTCATTGGCAATAGGAATAACTTGCTTGTTTGTTCAAGTGTTTTACCGTTATGGAGATGAGTGTTCTCTTGTTCTTAGCTTGAAGCCTCATATGAATTCATTGGCTCTCTAGATAGATGTTCAATGATGAACTCTAGGATAGGTACTCAAAGATGCTAAGTTCGAAGAATCAACATTCATTCAAACATTCAAGACATAACAACAAATTAGCTTGAAGTAGAGAAGTTGTTCTTACAAGTAGCATATGTAGGTGATCCATCTCCATGTTCCATCAAAGGCACTTGTTCTAGACAAGGCTCTAAATGAGGCACACATGAGTCATATGGAGTATGAACAAGCAATTGCCAAGGGAAAGCAACTCTACTTCCTTGGTAAGTAAAAGAAATATCACAATGCAAGTATAAAGATAAGCATCATCCAAAGAGATAGAAGTCAGCTAGGTAAGTTCTTAGCTAGCCATGCAATAGAGATTTAGCTATCCATTACACTAGAAACAAAGCAACTATTCATGATGTAAAGCAATAGAACTAAAGCAAATGAAATAACACTAGAATGAAAACAAGAAATTAAAGCAAAGTAAAGTAAAGCATACTAGAGACTGCAAAGAGATAATGGAGCTCTTTTGATAAATCCTTGCTTACAAAATGTCACTTTCTTGATACAAGCTTTCAAACAGCACTCACTCTCTCACTTTGTCAAAATCTCTAGGAGGAAGAAGATGAAGACTAAAAACTAGGAGAATAACAAAATACAAGAATTTCCCCTATTTTCTTCTCTCTCTTCTCTGTTGCACTCACGCAGACTCTGGTCCTCTATTTATAGCCCTCATTGAGAAGCCTCTAGAGCCCAGATCGTTGGAGAAAAATCCGGGGCTCAATGGCCCAGATCCTGCCGCGCGCGCGCGGCAAGGCGTGGCCGTTTGGAAACGGTTGGCTAACAACTTTCTGTTATGAAGTTGTTACAAGTTTGTTAGCCACGTGGCTTTCTAGAACGTTGAGTTGGCGCGTGGATCTCCTTTGATTCTGAATTCAAACTTGGGCTCTTTTGGGCTTTGGATTAAATCTCTTTAATTATTGCTAATTAAAGAGATTTTGGGCTTTTTCTCTTTTAAGTTGTGGACCTGCAAAAATAGAGAGAAAAGGATTAAAAATCACATTTTTATATACAATATGCATGGTATGGAAGCGGTAAAATATGCAAATATGTATAACAATCATTCATCTCTCGCTTTCTTCTTAACTTTGACCATTAACTTTCTTTTTCTTTTTCTTAACTTTAAAAACAGAGAAGAACCTTCGCTTTTTTTTCATAAGATTTCAATAAAGACACGTAAAGCTTCCATCGCAAACCCTCCTTGTGGATCACGACCCGCATAGCCACTTGCTATAGCGGAAGAACTGAGCACTTGCACATATTCTTTCATAAGTTCTATAATCTCGTATCTTTTGTGCAGGTTTAGTCTCAATCAAATTTTGGCGCCGTTGCCGGGGAGGGTAAAACGGTTTTTATTGAAATCTGAATTTTTATTGCAAATTTTTTAGAACTAAACGAATTTTCTTCTCTGTTGCAGGTTACAGGGCAAGCAAAGCAGAAAATTATTATTGCAGTGACATACAAGTGGCCTTGGGCCTCTGTTCCAAAAAGAAGAGACCAAGGGCCCTCTGAATTGCCGCGTTTCCATGGTAAAAGCCGCGGATCCGCGGCAAGGACGAGTTGACTACTAACAGCTTTTTGCAGGGCTGCTTAGTTTACAAATTCTAGTTTGCTGCAACTGTAATTTTTCTTATATGCCATAACATAAGCCTGCTAATAATCAACAGTAAAATATTTGTTGAAAAGAAAAAAAATTGATTAGACATTTGCATTTTAGGCACGTGTCTTTTTAATTCCTTTATTTTTTTTTTACTGTTGAAGAGTGCTGGAGCAAGGTACGTATGCATTGCATTTAGCATAGGACTCACTTCTTGGTTGATTTATATCGCTTTGAGTGAATCTTACATATCTTGTACACTTGCACAAAATTATTTTAAGGGCACTAACCCATTAACAAGATAAGGTGGGGATTTGATCACCCTTCCTTAGCCCGAAAATCACATTCCAAGCACTCACTAACCCAAGCCTAACTAAAATTGAGTAGACGTTGGCCCTAGGGACATCTCGGACTCAATTAGGAGATTATCCTAAGGGGGAAAAATGTTGGAATCTAACTCCTGCAAAATCAGTGTCTAGGAAAGGGATTGAGGGCCGAAAGCCCAAAGGTTGGTGGTTATTTAATTAAGGAACGTCTTTGACGGAAAATCTCCCACCAACCTTGCCCTGACCTGGCTGATTAGCTTGTGGTTAAAGTCTACATTAGACCTCCCGTGGACAGTCTAACCAGTTAGGAGTCGTCTAGGTCCTACGTCTACCCTAACTTAGTCGCATAAAATTGAGTAGACGTTGGCCCTAGGGACATCTCAGACTCAATTAGGAGATTATCCTAAGGGGAAAAATGTTGGAATCTAACTCCTGCAAAATCAGTGTCTAGGAAAGGGATTGAGGGCCGAAAGCCCGAAGGTAGGTGGTTATTTAATTAAGGAACGTCTTTGACGGAAAACCTCCCACCAACCTTGCCCTGACCTGGCTGATTAGCTTGTGGTTAAAGTCTACATTAGACCTCCCGTGGACAGTCTAACCAGTTAGGAGTCGTCTAGGTCCTAAGTCTACCCTAACTTAGGCTAGAATTTTTTCTTTTTTGTTTGTTTATTTGTTTGTTTTTCTTTGTTTGTATTCTACTGTGTGATATGGACCATAATAATAATTTTTTCAACTACAATAATAATCCATATTACACACCGACTTCATTTTCGGATATTACCCACCCGGCATATCATAACTTTGACCAACCTAGTGTGCCGGATTGGTCTTATCCGAATCAATATGACCCATACCCCCCCATCTAATAACTATAATTTCCATAATGATTTCAACCCTTCACCGAGTTAGTGGGGATTCACCTCCCCCGAGCATAATTTCCAACCACCTTGCCCTCCTTCTCCACCCAGTCCACATTATGTTCAAGATTCATACTCAGTTCCACCCGTCCAAAATAGGAAACCATCAATTATGGAATGAGTATGCGTGAGTCCAAACACAAATCCCAAAATCTGATGGACTCACAATTTCACTATCACTTCCAAGACAATTCTTCATCTTTTTATCAAAACAATGAACCTATCAACTATGAAAAGATGCTTGAAGCCATGACTCAGGCTTAAAACACTCGTAATCGTGACATAGATATGATGGTCGAATATCTACGTTCCCACCGTCCTGATGTCACTAACTATTCTGTTAGAGCCGAAGAGTCATGTAGTTTTAGAAATCAAGACTCTATTTCAGAACAACCATTTGAACTTGCCCAAACTCCAAATTT
The DNA here is from genome assembly GCA_038442645.1 of Agave tequilana. Lineage (NCBI taxonomy): Eukaryota > Viridiplantae > Streptophyta > Magnoliopsida > Asparagales > Asparagaceae > Agave > Agave tequilana. Next base: position 53,951 of record JAVJIF010001689.1, read on the forward strand.
TGAAAAAGATATTGATAGTTTAGCAAGTTATCCTTTTCCTAAAATAGAACTTGAAAATGATTATGATCCTGAACCCCAACTTAGTGATTCAATTCTATTTCCTGATTCGATTATGACTCTGGTATCTTCACCTGACTTCAATCTTTTCCCGGAGTCAACATTGGATCCTGTACCAATTCATAAAGAAATTGAATCACCTATCTTTGAGGATCATGTTGAACTTGACCAACTTTACACTTTCGATGATCCTATTGACAAATTGGCAAGTTCTCAATTTTTTGATATTGAACTCAATGAGATATGTGACCTAGATTCTCAAATCTGTGATCCAGTTCAACTTTCTGAATCAATTTTGACTCCCGTTTTGTTACCAAACTTGAGTAATATTCTAGAGTCAGTTTTGATTCCTCCACCTATCATTCCTGAACTGAAATCACCCATATTAGGTCACATTCCATTGTTGGAAAATACATGTGGACTGGAGTCTCAACTTCTTGACTTGGACCCAATTTCTGAACCTATTTCGACTCCTGAACCTTTACTTGACTTAAGTCACCTTCCTGAGTCGGTATTAGTTCCTGTCCTTCCTGAGTCCAAGTCAACTGTTTCATCATTTCATACTCCATTCTGGGACGAGGTGGTTGATAAATTTGACTCCGAAATCAATTATGAAATATGGAAATTAGATGGGGTTAAATATTTAATAAAGATCCTTCATGGATTTATCTTTTTAATGGGTTATATTAAAGATATTTCTTGTGGGTTCCTCCGAGACCCAAGAAAAGTTGATTGGGCCATGTTTCGTGGACCAATCAGACTACCACCGGAACCACCACCTTAAGGTAACCATTTTCCTTCCCTTTCTTCTTTTTCATGCATCTATGCATTAATTCATACATTGAGGACAATGCATGAGATAGGTGTGGGGGAGGGTCTAACATAACTTTTCTTTTTCTTTAAAATAAAAAAAATTAACATTTTTCTCTTTATTAAAAACTTTTTGAAAAATAGAAACAATATTTTGACTTATTTTTGTAAGAAATTAAGTTAATTTTAAGGAATAGGAAAATCCAAATTAGGATTTCTTATACTTGGTCAAAATAAGATTATTTGTTTGATTTATAGAGTTAGGATGATAATTTGTCAAAGTAATTTAGTCTTGATCTTTACCTTGATGAAATATGCACACTTCATACACTTACACACTTAGGGTTCAAAAACAAAGATTCTTATGCCTTATAAAAAATATATATATATAAACAAATCTAATTATTGATTAGCTAGGTGCTTTGGCCTAAGAAAGCCTTAGTATTTATGCAAAAGATAATTAGATGAGTTTGAAAAGAAAAAGAAAAAGAAAAAAAACAAGTCTAATTATTGACTAGCTAGGTGCTTTGGCCTAAGCAAGCCTTAGTATTTATGCGAAAGATGATTAGATAAGTTTGAAAAGAAAAATCCTCTGATTAAGCTGGGTATTTGTGCCTAATAAAGCATAAGTATTCACGCCTAAAAGAGGTTCATATAATAAAATCCTTAGTTTTGTGGCCTTGTTTGCTCGAGTCCTTAAGTCCTAGGGGTGTCTTCTCACCTGGTGCCCTAAGACCGTCTGGTTTGGGAGTCATCGATTAAAGGCTCGTTACATGGGCAGATTAGAAAGCCTAAACTAAGGAATAATACCACCAAAATATATATATATATATATAAGGCATAAGAGTTAGAGTTAATGAACCCTTAGTCAAAATTTTCACAGTCACAAGTGCATATGACTTAGGGTAAAGTAATAGACTAGATGAGAAGTACAATTTGACTCCTTACTTTTATTGATAACAAATTTTTGAATAGAGACTAAGTTTAGGAATGAAAAATTCAGTTTTCCTATAACTTATAGATTGCTTAGATCTTATAATTATATTTCAAATATTTTTCTCTTTCAAAATGCTTTTTCGAAAATACTAACTCTTTGTTTCCCTTTCTTTATGGATTTTGTGGGTGCAATCCGCTGAAAACCCTCACGAGACAAAACTCGTCCTCTAGGGGAAACCTAGAGGTTTAACGGCTTGTTGCACATGCTCAGTGCAATCGCGTGACCTGCGAAAGTGGTCTAATAATCCTTAGTATAGTTTAGTTGTTTTGCTCGAGGACGAGCAAAAGATAGGTATGGGGGTGTGATTGGTCGCTAATGTTGCATATTTAATATCATATTTCCATACTTATTATAGAATAAAAGCCTGCATTGTTCTAATTAATTGTTTAATTTATTTGCAGGCCCAATCCTTAAGGAGATGAAGAGAAATGAGCCCAAAAGCCCACCAGAATTCTGAATTAAATCAGAATTAATTCGCACACACTAAATCAGGGCAAAATTAAGAGGTTGAAACCGGTTGAGAAGAATCCTCTCAGAATCGATCGGTTAAAGCCAAGAATCCAAGGCCATTTCGTCAGAATCCGGGACTCAAACGAAGAAACCAACTGAGGATAAAGGCAGAAGGAACTCCCATTGTGACTCACCAACAGGGTGTGGCCACCTGGTCACACCCTGGCCGCGGAAACGCGGCCCAAGCCGCATTTCCGCGGCTTTGTTGGGGAGTTAGGGGGAGCGTTTGCTCCCCCGACCTCCCAGGATCCTATGGTTAGGGTTTTTTGCCTATAAAAGGCCATTCTTTGTGCTGAAAAGTGACGTCAAGGCAGATTAGGATTTAGCCTAGTTTTAATTCTTTATAGTTTAGGTTTTTCTTTTCTTGTTATGTAATTTGTATGTAACTTAGGGTAGAAGAAGATTCATGTAAGTAAGAGAGAGGCTGAAGTTGAGAGTGACACCGACGATGTACCCTCCTCCTTTCTTCCATTGTCTCTGCAATTAATAAAGGTAAAAGTTCTTTTATATGTTTGTATTTTCTTTTGTTTCATCTTCCTCTTCTACTTTACCTTGGTTGTTGTTGTTGAGTGTACAAGTGAATTCCAAAGCAAGTATAACTAAGCTACGTGAGAGCCAACGATAGTTCATGAAGACGTTCTCCTCTTCCAAGATCCGCATCACTTCGTTCTTGCTAGGCTTGACGATATAATGTGCACGGGGACTGAGCTCGAGCTTATGATCTATGCGTTGAATGCCTCCGAAGCAAAAAGGTAGAACATGCAACGGTTTCCAGGTAAGTCATCACTCAACCTAGGTAAGTATTTCTACACTTTTCTTTCTTTCTTTTCTTTTACTTCTTTAGTATAGATCACCAACCATCTCCTCCAACTCTTTCTTCTCCACTTCATTGTACATAGTCGCTTTTCATCGTTTTCTGATTTTTCACCTTCTTCATCTCTCGCTTTCTTCTTAACTTTAACCATTAACTTTCTTTTTCTTTTTCTTAACTTTAAAAATAGAGAAGAACCTTCGCTTATTTTCATAAGATTTCAATAAAGACACGTAAAGCTTCCATCGCAAACCCTCCTTGTGGATCACGACCCGCATAGCCACTTGCTATAGCGGAAGAATTGAGCATTTGCACATATTCTTTCTTAAGTTCTATAATCTCGTATCTTTTGTGCAGGTTTAGCCTCAATCAGAGGCATAGGAGTTAATGTTGAAGAACCCTTAGTAAACTTCACAGTCACGATGGTGCATACGAATCATGGTAAATTAATAGACTAGATGAGAAGTACAATTTGACTCCTTACTTTAATTGATGACATGTTTTTGAATGGAGACTAAGTTTAGAAATGAAAATTTTGATATTCCTATAACTTATAGATTACTTAAGATCTCACAAATATACTTCAAATATTTTCTCCTTCAAAATATAAAAAAAAAAAGCTTTTCGAAAATACTAACATTTTCTCTTCCTTTTTGGATTTTGTGGGTGTAATCCGCTGAAAACCCTCACGAGACAAAACTCGTCCTCTAGGGGTGACCTAGAGGTTTAACGGCTTGTTGCACATGCTCAGTGCAATCGAGTGACCTGCGAAAGTGGTCTAATAATTGATTCTAGTTAGTATGATGTTTTGCTCGAGGGCGAGCAAAAGATAAGTGTGGGGGTGTGATTTGTCACATACATTGCATTTATGTTGTCACGTTACCACACTTGTTTGCTAATAAATGATATTAATAAGTGTCTTTTTTCTTTGCTAAATGTAGGCCCAAATGCTCAAGGAAATAAATGAGGAACAAGCCCAAAAGCCCACTTTATTCTGAATTAATTCAGAATAAATTCGAAGTGAAGAAGTCTAGGCTATATCTTGGCATATCAAGGGGTGAGAAAAATCCTCCTTGAATCGAGGAATCAAAGCCAGAAAATCAAAAGCTGATTCAGTCAGCGGTTGAAGCAGTAACAAGAAAACCAGCAGGATATGCGAGAAGCCCTTCATACCAGGAAGCTCCCCCCTCTTGGTGTGGCCACGTGGCCACACCAGGGCCGCGAAAACGCGGCCCAAGCCGCGTTTCCGCGGCCAACTGATTTCAGTTGGGGGAGCGTTTGCTCCCCCAACGTTCCCGGGATCCTGATTCTTTGGTTTTTGGCTATAAATACCTCTTTCAGCAGAGAAAAAGGCAGCGAAGACTAGGATTAAATTTTGCACTTATTTTCTTAGGATCTAGGTTCATTATTAGCTAGAAAGAAAGTTGTAATCTTGCTTTTTAAGTTATAGTCCAGTTTCAAAAACTTGTAAGAGAGAGAACTGAGAGCTTGTACTTGAAGGTTGAAGTGACAACAATACAAAAGTCGGGCCGATTTCTCTTTCACTTGAGTACGGTATGCTTTATATTATGTTGTTGTTTTCTTCGCTTTCCATGAGTAACTAAACACTTTTTCTGGGCTAGCTATCGACTCTCTCTTATTTTCTTCTCTTCTGTTTTTAAAAGAAAAAGACCCGATGACTCATATGCATGCCTCCCTTAAAAGCCTTTCTTTTTGAAAGTGTTCTTGAAGGCACATGAGGATGGGTATGGATAGTTGATTCACCATTCTTTCTTGAACTTCTTGTGAATCGTTTTTAATTCATTCTTGCTTCTTCGCGCTTTATGTTTTAATATCCGATTCCAACTCTTTCTTGAAGAAAAAGGACTCAAACCTTCTGCATCTTATGTGCTTTACTCAAAGCTTTCTAAAGAAAAGCAACTTTAAGTTTTGCAAATGATAACTTGAGGGACTTAATACTTTAAGAGAAGAATGAACAATTGAGTAGGAAGATAGTAAGCCCAGATCTGATTTCATATTATAAAACAACATCACAACTCTTAAAGCTTTTTACAAATCACCTTCTCCAAATCCTTTTCTGAAAGTTGAAATTTCTCTTTTTCATCTCTTTTGCTTCCATTCTCTTTTTCCTAAAAAAACGAACACAAATTCCTTGTTTTTAAGAAACTCATCGAAAAGCTTCCATCGCATCCCTCCTTGTGGACACGACCCGTTAGCCACAAGCTACACGGTACATTCTTAAACTCCTTGGTTGTTTTCTTTATTTTAGCAACCACAAAACTCAATAGAGTAAAATATAAATTTGAAACTCAAGGATATAAGTGAGAGTGAAAATCAGAAAAGAGAGATTTTAGGAGCAGAAAAACTCAAATAGAATTTTGAAAATAAGAGCAGAAAAGAAAACTTTGAAATTTTTTCTCTTTGAAAGCAAAAACTAGATTTTCAACAGAATTTGTTGTACTTCATATTCAATCACAAAGACTCTTTATATGGGTTTTAGAAAAACTCTTTTAGAATTGTTTACCAGGTCTGAAAGGGAAGAAATTGACCCTAGAAATTCAACTCTCCATATTTAATAAAACATGATAAAATACAGATTTTAAATTCTGGCCATTGCTGCCAATCTGACAGTTTGTCGGTCGACTGCCTAGTCAACCGGCCATTTTAAAAAATTTGTCAGTTGCCTGGTGGTCGACCGGTCAGTCGACCCTGTCTAACCGAGGCCAACCTAGTTACAGTCAGTCGACCCACCGGTCTACTGCAAAAGGAGATCAGTCGACCGGTCAGTCGATCGGGAATGTGCGCAACATGCACACCCCTTCTGCCAAAAGATCGATCGACCGTGCGGTCGACCGTTTTAGCCTGTAATAGGCACGGTGGACTGGGAATTGTAACCTTTGGACCCACAATCTTCCCATTTTTAATGATGACAAAACATATAAGTTATCTAAAAATAAATAAAAGGAAAGAACTTTGAAAAAGCTCCCCCTCAAGTTATGCTAGCTATCAAGTAGAAGTATCAACAAGTTATATGATAAAGCATTTTAAATGGTATGAACAAATGAACAAACTAGCACCAATAAATACTCAATAAATACGACTTCTCCCCCTTTTTGTCATGCATCAAAAAGGGTAAGAAAAAACAACCAAAAATTAAGACATATGTAGATTTGAACATAAGGAAACATAAGGAAACTGATTGTACTCCAAAATTGCATTTTTATCATCACTTTTACACATATATCCTTGATCATTCCTTTAATAATTAATGCTATTAACCCCTTTTTTGATTATGGTGTGTAGCTACTTAAATGAGAGGGTAAAGATACATGAAGCTTCATTTTATCCCTAATCCTATCTAAAGTTGAATTTTAAATCAAATTGAATCCAAACGAGGAAAGGATTAATCTTCATCTCCTAAATTCAAATTTAAATTCAGAAGATAAAGTCCTAGAAAATGAAGGGGATAAAGCTAATTCTAATAGGGATAAGGAGGAAAATTCAAATTGAATGGAGTTCAAAATCAATTTAGACTTAGATTCAGGCTATACACTTTTTAGTATTTAGATCATAACTTTTGTTATAGATATTCAAATCTAATTATTCAATATGCTACAGAAAAAAGACTTGGAGTGACTACAATTCTTATGTTTATCACTCTATCCAATTCAGCCGTTTGATGAGTCATATTCAGTAATCAACATGCCAACTTGCTGCAGATCAGAATTGAATTCTTTATTGAATTAGGAAATCTTCTAATTTGTATCCTAGTGCGATTAGCTTTGAGGTCTATTTAAAGAGCTAAAGTCTCTGATAATCTCTTATCTCCACATCAGAGATCATAACTTAGAAGTTTTCTTTAGTTTCTCTTTCAAATTTCTTTTGTAATTTTTAAATTCTACTTCTACTTCTAATTCAAAATTTGTGAGAAGAAGAGGCCATTTTAATTCGAGGTGGCACATAATTACAAGGCGCTTTCGTTCTTTTCATATCTCTATTATTATTTACTTTATTTTTGTTTTTTCTTGCTTTTTTTTATTTCTTACTTTCTTTTACTTGTCATGTTTACCATGAGTAGCTAGATTTTTCTCATGGCTTGCTAGGACATCACAAACATCACATCTAATGGCTAGTAGATAACCAGATTAGATCATATGCATGCCTACTCTAATTTATTTTCTTGAAGACTCATTAGGATAAGCAATTAGGTCAAATATTTGCTAATACTTCTTAACTGTTTTTCCTAATCTATGCTTGATGAAAATCTTGATATTTTAATGTTAAACTTCAATTTGTGTTATTTCAAATAGGGTATTTGCTAAATACTTTCTAATGATTTTTTTCATACTTTATACTTGATTGACAACTATGATATTATAATGTTAAAACTTGAATGGTGTTATTACAAATGATAACCTAGTTTTTATCCTATGTATCTTGCTTGATTTTGTGGTAGAATATCATGTTTAGGAGTTGAAGTGAAGTAATTATCTATCTGGGATTAGCATGTATGATGGTTGATTATTAGTAAGCTGTGAACCTTTCTTTTAATTTGATTCTTTATCCACATACAATTCATCTTTTCTTTTCTAAGTTCTTTAAACAGAGAAGATAATTAGAAGACAATATTACCGAAAAGCTTCCATTGTATCTCTCTCCGAGGATCGACCCGTTTAGCTCTTATTACAATGGTTAAATTATAAAGATTCAGAGTTAAAACTAATCACATACACTTTACATATTCTCTGTATTCTTTTTTGCAATTAAAATTTTGGCGCCGTTGCCAGAGAGGGAACGATATACATTGTTTTATAACTAAATTCTTCTTTGTTTGTGTGAAAATCATTAAAAAAAATCCCCATGCCTTATTTAAATTCATTTGGTTTCATTTTGATAGGTCAAAATCACCTTTCCAACAACCATCTTCATATACCCCTTTTTCCAAATCTATAGAAGAACAATTTGATTGGGAAAAGAAGATAAAAATCTTAGAAGATTTCAAGCGACGAATTCATAAAGTAGAAGACTCACGATCCAGTCAAGGGTCTCAAACCCTAAATCCATACATGATTCAAAACTAAAATGATTACATCCACTATCTCGATAGGTTAGAAGCACAACTGGATTGATTGGAAGATATTGAAAATATTAGGATTGAGAAAACTCTACCTAATACCTTTTTGACCATTTTTGATTCACCTAGCCCTATTGACGAGACCGACGAATCACGGTGTCTTGAAGTCCTTGATCAAAATTTAATTTCATTGCATCAACATGAAATTAATCAATCCCAACCCATGGACAAATTGACAAGTTTTAACTTTAATAAGATTGAAGTAGATTATGCATACAAACCCGATCCTCAACTTTGTGATCTAATTCCGAACTTTGAATCTATGTTGAATCTGGTATCTTTACCCAATTTGGACTCAATTCCCGAGCCAACATTAATTTCAGTACCCGTATATTATGAAATTGGATCATCTATTTTGGGTAGTCACATTCATTTGATGGATCATGAATATAAAATTAAGTTCTTTGATTTGGAACTCACTCTTGAATCAAACCCGACTCTCAAGCCTAAATTTAATTTTGCCGAGCTGGTATTAGTTCCCAATCCTATCATTCTTAAGCCCAGATCAATCACTTCATCAAGTCAAATTCTATTATTGAACCAAGATGTAAACAATGATGACCCTGAGATGGTATTCCAAGATTGGTCATACAACCAAGATAGTTTCAATGTTAGATCGTGTATGATCATGTTCATTTCTGGGATAATAACAATGTACATCAGAAAGAGGTCATAATGGTAGGTTCCTTAATGATCCACAAGATTTAGATTGGGTAGCAATGCTTGGCCCAATCCGGCCACCATCGAAACCACCACCTTGAGGTCACATTTTACTTTCCCTTTCTTCTTTTTCATGCATACATGCATTCATTCATATATTGAGGACAATGCAATAGATAAGTGTGGGTAAGGGTTTACTAACATACTAACATAGGTAGAAACTAACAAATTTTTTTTAAAAAAACTTTTTGAAAAAGAAAAAAATATTTTGATTTATTTCTGTAAATAATTAAGTTAATTTTAAGGAATAAGAAAATCATAATTAGGATTTCTTAACAATTGGTCAAAATAAAAATTATTTGTTTGATTTTAGGTTTAGGAGAAAAAATTTGAAAAAAATTTAGTCTTAATAATTTTACCTTGATGAAATATGCATGCTTTATACACTTACACAGTTGGGATTCAAAACAAAGACTTTTGTGTCTTAAAAGAAATATATATATAAAATAAACAAATCTAATTATTGGTTAGCTAGGTATTTTGGCCTAAGAAAGCCTTGGTACTTACGTAAAAGGTAATTAGGTTAGTTTGAAAAAATTAAAAAATATATATCATATATGTATTAACACATCTAATAATCAATTAGCTAGGATTAGGGCCTTAAGAAGCCTTAATACTTACACAAAAAAATTAGATGTGTTATACATATTAAAAAAAGGAAAAAAAGAAATGCTTAAAGGGCAACGAAGTGGTACTAGTTTGAACTTCGGCAAAAAAAAAGTTATATATATATATTAAGCATAAGAGTTAAAGTTGAAGAAAACTGAGTCAAAAATTCACGGTCACAAAGTTGCATATAACTTAAAGTAAAATAATAGAATAAGTGAGAAATTCAGTTTTAATCCTAACCTAAATTGATAATAAAATTTTTGCATCGAGACTAAGTATAAGAATGAATAATTTGATAATCTTAAGACTTATAGATTACTTGATTTACTAAAAAAAATATTTCAAATATTCTTCTCTTTCACTATTGAATTTTGAAATTACTAATATTTTGTTCGTCTTTCTTTAAGAATTTTGTGGGAGTAATTCACTAAAAATCCTCACGAGACAACACTCGTTCTCTAGGGTAACCTAGAGGTTTAACGGCTTGTTGCACGTGCTAAGTGCAATCGTGATTCCTATGAAAGTGAGTTAGGTTAGATTAATTAGTTTTTAACATTTGGTTTGGCTCGTGGACGATCAAAAGATAGATGTAGGAGTATCATTGTCATGCCCCGCTAACCATAATACATGATTTCGGGTACGCGATGAGAGCCGGCGACGTATTATTATTAATACACTAAGCCTTAATACAAGAAAGTTCAATACACTAAAGTTATTACATATTCCAGCTTTACTACACAAGTACAAAATGTTACAAAAGTTTGCATTATTACATGAAGGAAAACCAAATACATAAAAAATAAGATCCTCACAATTAAAACTGTATAAAACATTAGCCCTGAAGTTCTGCCACATACTCGAAGTACTCCTGATCTTGAGGTACTTCTAAACCTGAATTCGAGCAAGCAAACTCAGGGTTGTCAATAAGCAACCTAGTGAGTTGTAAAAAAAGGAAAAGGATGCAATAACATGTACATATATTGAACTCAAGACATCGCTAATATCATAACATGCATTATATTGGAAGATATGAAATAAATATGCATGAGTGTGATATATGGTAACAGTTAAACATTTACATGCTTACTACATTATATATACTGTAATGTTTCATCAGATGTATATTATTGAATATTGTTATTTGAAATTGATAGATGGGGATGGGTTCTGTACTTTAGGTGGATCCCGTACATACCTGGGACGACAGTCCCAGATGGCTGGCGCTGAACCAGGCCCGTACCGCTAGATGCTCAGTAACAGTAATAATAACAATAGTGATATCAGATGGATACCAGTCATCTCCGGGAACCCTATAGTAGAACCCTCATTTCGATTACCGATACCATCTTCTTTATCAATTTTTCCACACAGTGAAATTATTTATATGTCAGTGTTACCTAAATAACTAGACTCAATCAGTATCAGTGTGTATATCCAAGTATACATAGCAACAATATTTTTTCCAGTAATTTTGGTAACACAAATTCTTTAATTTCATGTGATATACATGCATAACCATTCAAATATTTTAAGTTAATCCAATATAATATTCAAGATTATTTATCTAATTTTCTGGGATTTTTTGTATTAATAATTATTTTTAATCCATTTTCTCAAACAAACCATTTAATAATTCCATAATATTTTTTCAAAATTTATAATTATTCATCTACAACATATAAACGGTTACATGCAGGATATAAATAAATATTATAGAGCATAAACATCTCACTAAAATTATTTCATGAACATTACAATTTTTTAAGTATTTTACATGCTTGAAATTTGTAAATTAACAATTAAACAATTTTCTTTAAATAAATAAATGCATAAATTACAAAATTTTGTAGTGGTAAAATATACTCATGCAGAAATAATTAAAAACACTTACATGAGATCATCATGAATCCAAATATAGAATTTGCAAATTAATGTTCGAGGCGGAACGAGCACTCAGAAATGTGTGCTTTATAAAATCAGTGAAAAGCTTATGCGTGTTAATGTTCCCTCGATACTTCCGTTTTAGCATTGGCTCAACGGGTCGAATTCACATGGACGGGAGGTAATAGAAGCATTAACAGTCCGTTCAAGTGTTATATTAACAAGTTCTTCTTTGTTAAAGAATAAGAAAAAGATAAAGAAAAGAAATCCAAAAGTGATAGGAGGAGAAGGCGATGAAACGTAATGTGGAAATAAAAATAAGAAGAAACAAAGATGAACTAAGAAGTTGATGATAACAAGAAAGAAAATGATAAAAGGATTTAAAATTGATTTCTAAAATAAGATAAAAAAAACTCATGGCTATTAACTACTAATTGCTCCACTAACCATAATAACCTCTTAGTCGTAGTTGTCTCACATGGATCCTTGGCCATCATTAATCATTGGCTTCAAGAGATGATACAAATCATGGCTCATAAGATTGCTCTTCCATATTCAAACCACACATCCATACCACATAATAAGTTTCAAGCTACTCTTAGATCATGAAAACCGATCGAGGTGAGCATGAAATAAATAAGACTTTGTAAGTTAACAAGTTAGTGGGTTAGATGTTAGAATGTTAGAATCCATCATCATGAGCCATCAATGGCCCTTATAAAAGCAAGGCCTTGTAGAGCTATTAGATTCATATGGATTATCAAGTAAGTGGTTAGATGGTTAATGATTAGTTGTTAGATTGCCATGAGAAGAAAAATTACCTAAGCATCAAGTAGAAGATGATGAAGATTACAATGGAAAAGAAAGGAGACACCTTTACATAGATTGTCACCATCTATTACATCAATCTCTCTCTCTCTCTGTGAATCTCTCAGCCCTAATACATGCTCTAAAAGAAAATAAAAATACAAAAGAAAGAAGAACACCTATACTACACTACGCTAAAAGATAGAAAAACCTAGCCTATTTTCAATCTGTTTGCGTTCCGGGTCTCTGTAGGAGTTTTTATAGGTGAAAGAGGCTTCTAAAAGACGAGATGAGCCCACGCGTCGAAAATCTACGCGTGGCTCGCCTACTTGGCAGCAGAAACGCCGCAGCCAAACCAGGGACTTATGTCCCTAGTTTTGGCGAGGATATTCCCGTCGCTTCGAGGACCTTCCAGATATGGTTGGATTTGGGTATATACGTTCGGATATTCGTCTGACGTATGCAAGGGTCTACGTTCAATGCATATTCTAGAAGCTCCCTTGCTTGGCCTCCAAGAAATGCGGATTTAATTACCCAAAAATGGGTTTAATTAAGTTCTTATTACCTTTTTGCCCTTAGTCTTTTGATTTATCTGCAAAGTAGACTAAAACACAATTAGAAGTGATATATTATTCATAAATCGGTAGAAAAATGTGATATAATAATGCATAACTGTAGACTAATCACACCCCCATACTTAACTTTTTGCTCGTCTGAGCAAAACAAGAAAAAGAAAAACTATAGTATAAATGTTATTACACCACTTTCACAGGTGACGCGATTGCAGTGAGCGTGTGCAACAAGCCGTTAAACCTCTAGGTTTCCCCTAGAGGAGGAGTTTTGTCTCCTGAGGGTTTTTGGCAGATTGCACCCACAAAATTCATAAAGAAAGAAGACAAATGTTAGTATTTTGAAAACACATTTTGAAAGAGAGACAAGTTTACAAAATATTTTTATAAAAATGTAAGCGATCTAAGATGCATAAGTCCACCAAAAATTATTCTTTCTTAAACTTAGTCTATATGCAAGATCTTGTCATCAATTAAGGTAAGAATTTAAAAGTAGATTGAATATTTTATCCTTCATAAAACCTAGATAATATACACTTGTGACAGTGAAGATTCATGGGATTTCAACTCTAGCCTTCAAGCCATTTATTTATATATTATATTTTTTCTTTTGTTTTTTTTTCTTCCCTTAGTTTTCTTAGGCCTTCTAGTTCACCCGGGTAGTGAGCCTTTAACCGATGACTCCCAACCTAGACAATCTTAGGGCACCAGATGAGAAAACATCCCTCGAGTTTAAGGACTCGAGTAAACAAGGCCACAAAAGTAAGAGGGATTATTTGTTCTTTATTACCACCTTTAAGCGTGAATAATCATGCTTCTTAAGGCATAATTATCCAACTTAATAACTGATTTTTTTTCTTCATATATATTTTTTCTTTTTATTTATTTTTACTTTATGACATTTTAGGTCTTTGTTTCTATCCCAAAATTGTGTTTGTTTGAAGTGCATACTATCTAAAGTAAAAAATTCAAGATAAATTTATCTCCCCAATCTTTCATACTTAACCTATAATTTTAAATAAGATCTATTATTTCGACTAGGTTTAAGATGTCATAATTAAAGTTTTCTTAATTTCTAAGATCATCTTAATTTTCTTAAAAATAGATCAAAACATTGTCTTTTATTTCAAAAAGATTTTAAAGAAAGGAAAATCCTACACAAAAGGGAAGATTTCTAAAAGTATCCTAAAAGAAGTGAAAAAGAAAGAAAATCTAAAAAGTTCTATGTTAGTAAACCCTCCCCCACACTATCTCATGCATTGTCTTCAATGCATCGTGAATGTATGAATGCATGAAACAAATAGAGAGGGAAGAAAAAATTACCTCAAGGTGATGGTTCTTGCAGCGGTCTGATTGGTCCACAAAATGCGGCCCAATTCAAATTGCATGGAGTCCAGATGAACCTACCAGAAACCTCTATAATACAATCCACTATAATAATGTGCACATGAATGATTTTTATTAAGAATTTTATTCCATCTAATGTCCAAAATTTCAAAATAATTTTCGGAGTCATTATTATCAACACCCTTGTCTCAAAATGGAGTATGAAAAGATGAAATGATTGATTTGGATCAGGAAGTGCAGGAACTAATACTGACTCAGTAATTTGACTTAAGTCAAGTAAAGGTTCAGAAGTCAAAATTGATTTAGGAATCGGGTCCAAATCAAGAAGTTGAAATTCAAGTCCACATTCGTTTCCCTACAATGGAATGTGACTCTTTGAGATTGGCGATTCAAGTTCAAGAATGACAGGTATGGGAACCAAAACTGACTCTAAAATGTTGCTCAAATTGGGTTGCGAAATAAAAGTCAATATTGATTCAGGAATTTGAACTGGATCACAAATTTGAGGATAGGAGTCACATTCTTGTCTAAGTTCAATTTCTTTGAAAGAAAAACTTGCCAATTTGTCAATGAGACATTCAAAAGTATGAAATTGGTCAAGTTTAATTTGTTGATCATAAAAGATTGGTAATTCAATTTTATGATGGACTGGCACAAGATCCAATACTGACTCGGAAAAAGTCCTGAAATCAGGTAAAAATACCTCAGTCATTATTGAATTAGGAAGTGAAATTGAATTACAAAGTTAAGGTTTAGGATCATATTCATACTCAAGTTCAATTTCAGGAAAAGAATAACTTGCCAAAATATCAACATGGTTCTCAAATTTTAATGTTGGTCAAGTTCAAATGGGTGTGCTAAAATTGAATCTTAGTTTTTAAAATAACAAGAGTCCTGAGTCACATCAATAGAGTTAGGATATCTGAATTGGTCAAAGGTTGATAAGATAGAGTTTCCTCATTCCTATGAATACTAACCAATTGACTCAATTGTATTTCCAACCTATTGATAAACTGGGCAGAAGATTTTTGAAATTGTAGTGCGGACTCCTACAAGATTTCTATACTCTTTTCTAGATATGATGTTTCTTCAAGTGAATGTTCTAGAAAGGGAGTGTAGGAATCTTGATTTTGAAAATTTTGTGAAGAGTGTGAGTCCAACATATTTTGAGATTGTCGCTCAAACTCATGCAAGAGTTTCTCAGTCAATCCCAAGATGGATGTTTGATCATTTTGACGAGGTTGAACTGAGTAAGACTCTTGAAAGTACTGTAGAATTGGGGAGGCTAACATGTTCTGAAATTATCGCTCGGCCTCTTGCAAGTTGGCATCTATACTGTTTTCTAACTCAGTTTTTTCTTCAATTAGTGGATCTAGAAAAGGAGTAAAGGAAGCAAAATTTAGAAATGAATATTATGGATATTATGAAAATTATGGATAAGGTGGTTGAAAATTTGACTCGGGGGAGGTGAATTGCCATTGACTCAATGAAGAGCTAAAATTATTTTGAAAATTATAGTCATAAGATTGGGCGTATGGGTTGTATTGATTCGGATAAGTCCAACCCGGTATATTTGGTTGGCTCATATTGTAAAAATTCTGGTTGGATTATCTGAATCAAATGGGGTCAGTGTGAAATATGGATTCATATTAGGATTGAAAGAATTATTATTGTTGAATTCCAATCATAAACAATCACAAACAAAAAACAAAAAGCAATCAACAGACAAAAAGAAAGAAAATCAAAACCAAGCTATACTAGGGTTGACCTAGACCTAGACGACTCCTAACTGGTTGATTACCCAGGGGGTTGTTGTATGAATTCGACCATAAGCTAATCAGCCAGGTAGGGGTAGAATACGGTGGGAGGTATCCGTGCATAAGCAACGGGTCTAAATTACGTCAAACTATGGTATCTTCGAGGCGTAACCTCTTAATCCCAACCTTAGACACCGATTTCACAAGAGTATAACTCAAATAAGTTTCACCCTTGGTCAATCTCTTAATGAGTTCGAGATGTCCCTAGGGGTCAACGTCAATCAATTTTGATTAGGGCTTGGGTTGTGTGAGTGGGGAGGTGGTTTTTGGGCTAACGAAGGGTGATGAAATCCCACCTTATCTTGTATGGGTTTTGCCCTTGATTCCAATTCATGCAATATGCAATATAGACAAGAATATAACATAAAGCGAGTAAATCACCCACGTATTTGTCCTATGCTATATGCAATGCCATATGTTTTGGCCCAGAGGCCTTCCACTCTAGTTTTGATGATGATTAACTCATGTAGTTATAATTTACTAATAATCTTGTGATATTTAGTTTCAGATATTTAACCAAGATATTAGTAGGTGACTAACTTCAACAAAGGTATTTTGGAGCTTTCACATGGTGATTCAAGAGCTCGAGCGTCAAATATACATCTAGCACACGATTAGAGTCAAGCTCGTTGGATCGCGTTTTGATGGAGTCAACTTGGAGACGACATTCTACAAGAAGGCTTTGGTTTGTTTAGTTAAGATTTGGTTTAGATCCATTGTAAAAATTAGATAGTGTGATATGCTCAAGTTCACAACACACACTTGTTACAAGTTTCATGTTTATTGGTTTTGGTTTTCAGTTTAACCGATCTTGGTTTTCATGGATAGATAGAATCAAAACAAGTTTACATAGTTTAATGTATATTAGATTTGATCTATATACATCTATATATACTTCATATACTTAGAAAAACTTATTTTAATACACTATTCATGAGTTTGGAGTTTTGTATTTAGACAAAACTCAATTTTGGATTTAATGTCAAAAACATAGATATAATAACTTTCATGTATATTGGATTCTATCCATATACTATACGCTTCAAAATTGTTTAAATATCATATTTTTGTATTTACATGTGCTTTGAAAAAATCAGATTTTCATTTCAAAAATTCAAGTTTTGGAAAAATACAGTTTTTGGTTTAAAACAAATTTTCTAAGTCCCAAAAATGGTTCAAAATGTTTGTAACATGATTTTATTTTTACTCAAACATGTTTGTATTTCAAAGATATAACATGAACTGATTTTTGTGAAATTTATGTGTTTTTATGGGATTTTATAAAAGATAAAAACCTAAGATTTTTAGTCCCAAATCTATCTGGCTGGTAGGCTGCCGGTCGACCAGGCCGGTCGACCGTAGCAGTGAGCGGTCGACTGGGCCGGTCGATCGACATGTACAGAACGTGCACGCAGCTTTGCTGGGGAGGCCGGTCGATTGGGTCGGTTGACCGCCAAGAGCTTTGCTCTCTGGAAATGCCTCCGGTCGACCGGGCGGTCGACCGGCTAGAGAACAGTTGCTCTCTGGTTCTGGGCACAGTCGACCGGGCGGTCGACCACTGGGTCCAACGGTCAAATTTTTGACCGTTGACCGGTCGACAGGAAGGGCAAACTGGCCCTTTTTAGCTGCGAACAGGCAGATTCCAAATGGGTTATAAATACCCCATTTGAGTCGGTTTTTCAACAGGAATTTTTAAGAGCAAAATTTTCATCTTCTCAAGTGTTTTAACACTAGTTTTCGAAAGAGTTTTTAAGCCTAAAGATTTCATCTTTATTTTGCTTTAAAGGGTTGTAAAATTCAAAAAAAAAGCAAGTCTTTGGGATTATTTTTGATCTTCAATTTATATTCATTCTAGAAGTTTTCTCAAGAGTTTTTCTTTGAGTTTTTTATTTCCTAACTTTTTATTTCTCACACTTGAGCTAATCATTCTATCCTATCTATAGGATCTTTGTTTTAGTGAGAAAATTAGTTTGTGGTTGAAAGAGACCACCAAGTTGTAACCTTCCATTGATTGTGATATCCCTCTAGTGAGAGGTAATTGAGTTGTTATCCCTCAAGTGTGAGGTGATAGTGGAAGTGGTATTTGGCTCCCTTTAGTGAGAGGTGGAGATTGTGTTGGAATCCCTCAAGTGTGAGGTGATTGTTGTTTGTTTGGCTAAGTGCCTATCCCTCTAAGTGTAGAGGTGATTTGAGTTTTGCCTTGCCTCTAGTGAGAGGTTGTATTGGTTGAGAGAGGAGTTGTGTACGCCTAATTGTATTTGCCCCAAATCCTCAGTGGAGGTTCCCTGTGTGGGATGTCCTGTGTGGACGAGTTAGTGAAAATCCTTCTGTGTGAAGGCGGGGAAGTAGAGCTGTGTGCTCGAAGCTCAAAACATATCTCGGTGTTTGCGTTTGATCCACTTTCTCTAACTCTCTCTCTTACATTGTGCATTGATTCATATTGTCATATCATATACATGCTTGTGTTGTTTGCGTGTGCCCATACTTGTGTTTAACCAAGAGAGCTTTACATAGCACCTCAACTCTTATTTAGAGGAATTCAGAGGAGTTAGTCCAGAGCCCTTCACCGGGAATTCGGCTACACTCTTTGGTTACACTAAGTGTGTCGCAATTAGTTTTTAATTTTGGCATTATTGTTCATATATTAGCCGTACACCTATTCACCCCCTCTAGGTGTACTTTTATTTAGTATCGAGCCAAGTGCTCTTGATTTGGGTCTTACAACCTAGAGTTAAAGATCCTCATTTGTAGCTAATCACAATATTTGTACACACATATGGATTTCATGTCACCTCCCACCTTTGACATTCTTAACATCCAAACTTCGAAGGTTAAGATGTCTATGTACCTCAAAGGCCTAGGTATTCATGTTTATCTTACTACTATTAAAGATTCATATGTTAATAATAGTAAGTATATTGAGGCTAACTCAAAAGCCATTCATGCTTTGAAGAGTGCCCTAAATAATGATTATTTATGTTGGGTTGCTAATCTTGACTCGGCTTTTGTAGTATGGAACACCTTCATCTCCCTTGGCGAATAAGAACAATACTATGCGGGGAGAGACTCGGATGTTGGAAGTGAAGCTTCCAACGTATGCTACATGGTCCAAAGGGATAACCCCCTTGAGGTAAACACTGAATCCGAGTTAGAAGAGGATGTTGATATGTCCAATAATGAACTTGCTTCTTTTTATCAACAACTCCTAGAAAAATATGACATGCTTAAGAAGGATAATAAGAAAATGAAAAACAAATTTGGTGCCATGTTAAATGAAAAAGATTCTTTACAAGATAAATTGGAATATTTTTCAAAAGAAAATGAAAGTTTGAAAAATAAAATATTTCCTTGCTTTCTAAATTGAATGATCTTTGTGAAGGAAACACTTCTTTGAAAAATAAAATTGTTTTGGTGGAAAAAAAAGAAGTTGCTTTGCAAGAAAACAACTCTTTAAAAAGAAAAATTGTTGAAAAAGAAAAAGCTAATGTTTCTAAAAAGAAAAAGTTTGTTGATCATGCTTTTCATGCAACAATTATTGATAAAAATGAAGTTAAATTTTTGAAAAATAAAATAGATTGTTTGAGCTCAACTTTGAGCAAATGTGCATTTAACCATTTTTAGATTGGAATCCTTATTTCAAACGAAACAAGTTCCCCATGTTCATGCACATCACCCACAACATGCTTATGCACACTTTGCACGCCATGATCATACTCATTCACATGTGTATAGTAGAGTGTACAAGTGTACACATTACGGTCGCAAATGCCATTTAGCAAGATTTTGTTATGATAGAATAAATTCTTTAAATTTTGCTAATAAGAATGTTTGGGTTCCTTAAAATGCTAACCCCCGAGGACCCAAAATAAAATGGGCACCAAAATCCCCACGTTTTGTATTTGACGTACGTACGGGCTCTCACAAAATGTAAGAGAGTTGGTGCCTTGATGGTGGATGCACATGGACTTGATAGACACATTTGATGCACCGTTATCAAGGAGGTTTGGTGGGACAACCACCATGTTTTGGAGATTTGGAGTATAGTTCATGTGTTGGTAACTATCTCTAAAACTCCTAATTTATTTATATGCTTTTATAATTGATGATTTTTAGCATGTTTTAGTGTTTGTTAAAATAAGTAAGTTTTGTGTTTTATGCTTCATGTGGTAAATACTAGTTTAGATGTAGTTTTTGTCAAAACTTGTGTATATACTTGTACAAGTAGTGAGCAACAATTTGGTTCATATATGTTTACACTTCATTGCTCATTTGTACTCACTATATGCACATGCATAGCCTAATTTTGAAGATTTCCTTACTTACACTTATTTTACCTATTTATATGTTTTACTTCATGTATATGCAATTTTTATTTAAATCTAATAAATATACATGTATACCCCTTGAGTCATTTGCCTTCATGTAATTTATATTATGGACTCTGTTTATGTTTGGGATATGTGTGCATATTATTAATTTGGGATAAAAACATACATATACCTAGAAGTTTATTTTTAGATGAAAAATGAAATTTTATGATTTTCATCTTTATATGAAAAATGAATTTTCATGTTTTTCACTTGTTTGATTAAATGATATTTGTTTTGAGCTTCATTGATTATCTTCATGAAAAATGCTAATTACATGATTCTTGTACACTCACACTTTATTTATTTATTCATGACTTTATTTCATGATTATTTTTGAGCCTTATAGATATCGAGTGTCAATCTTTATGTATTTCGTATATTTCATGATAGACATATGATTTGGTTTCATGTTTTGAAGGATCCTTAACTAGTTTTCTAAAAATTAATTTAACTAGTTATTTATTCTTCATTTGGTAGTGTTTTCAATACTAAAATATTTTCAAACTCCTATTTTTGAAAACTCCTGCCAACCCCTTTAAGGGTGGACGGATGGGCGAGCATGCCTTATTAAAAATCTTTTATCTTGTATATGAAAAGGGTGGTTTATTGTCAGTTATATACTTGATTTACATCATATTTTTAATTGGTATCTCAATTGACATTTTTTTAAATATACTCATATTTTGATTTCTATATATGTATGCCTTCTCATTTCAAATAATATCAATTTTCTATTGGTATTTTCCTTTCACACATATATATGATTTGTTTGTGCTTGAGTTACAAAATATTTACATATTTAAAGCACAAAGTATGTTTATGCTAAGCTTGAATTAAATCTTGATTTCAATTGATTTCTCAATTGGTACTTTTTATAAGCTTACCCATTATTTTCAACAGGTATTTTTATTGATATCATAATTTACAATATACTTCATTGGTATCTATTTATTTCAATTGGTATCAATATGTTTCAATTTCTAATTGGGTTTAAATTTCAATTGGTATCAATATGTTTCATTTTCCAATTGGGTCTAAATTTCATTTGGTATCAATATGTTTTACCTACTTGGTATCAAAATTTATCATGTATTTCCATTGATATCAAAATTTGATGTAAAGTTAAATTGGTATCAAAATATTTTCTTTCATTGGTATCAAAATATAAAAATGTTTCGATTTCAATTTTTCGATTTCAATTGGTATCACAAATTTCCTATTTCATATGGTATCTTATCTTGTGATATCTTGATTTGTTGATTTAAGAAGAATTCAAAATTTGTATTATTTATTTACAATTAGAATTAAAAAATTTCGGTTATTTACAAAGGTATCTCAAAATGTGTTTTATTACCTTGACTAAATCTCAAAATTTGTGTTAAAAATGTTTTAATTTGTATTGCTATATGCAAGGAGAGCTTAACATTTATTCTACATTTAGATTCATCTTGAGTGTATCTTATATTAAGGAGCTTGATAACTCTTCTTTATGCGATACACGTGTGTAGGGGGAGCTTCACATCTCCTCTTATACATTGCATAATATGCGCTATGTGAGTTAGGGCTTGTCATCCCTTCTTCATGTAATGCATGTATGTAGGGAAGTTAACTTAGCGTCTTCCTCTTCATGAATGTATATCGCATATATCTCTTTATTAGTTGATTTGATTTCACCCCTTTGGGGGAGAACATTTTTTTATTGTTTACTTTAACCCCTTTGTTGATGATTGACAAAAAGGGGAGAAGTATATTAGTATATATGCATGTTTATTTAAATTTATATTAAAAATATTTGTTTTATGTTTTGTTGATATTGGTATCAAGAGCATGAATATTAGTATCAAGAATATATTTTGTTGTTTTGTTTTGTTGGTATCAAGAACTTTTATTGAAATTTTTATTATTGGTATCAAGAGCTTTTATTGAAATTTTTATTGGTATCAACAGCAATTATTTAAAGAATATGTTTATTTTAAGTTTATATTTTCAATTGGTATTTAAGAACATGTTTATTTTAAAAAGGGGGAGAAGTAATTTATTTTAAAAAATTTGGTATCAAGAGCATGTTTATTTCATTGTTTTATGCATGTTTATACATATTCATATTTAACATTCATTGCATATCTTTATAGTTTATTGCTATGCATGAGTTAAGGAGGAGCTTCTTTGAAGCTTAACTATAATCCATGCATATATAACTCCATGAGTTTTGTCATCATCAAAAAGGGGGAGATTGGTTATAGTACTAATGATCTTATGTTTAATTAGTCTCAGATTTGTGATCAAGATCTTAGTTGGTGTTTAGCTTCAACAAGGGATTTAAAGTCAAGTTTTGGAGCTAACACGGTTTGATTCAAGAGTCTATGCATCAAAACTACATCAAGTACTCAAGAGGAGTCTAGCTCTTTGGATCAAATCTTAGACCCAGTCAAGAAGGAGAAGAAGACTTCAAGTGAAGGCTTCAAAAGAAGACTTGAGTCTAGGTTTGTTTTGTTAAGATTTTATTTTTAGATAAAATGTAAAAGATAGAATAGTTGGTGGATTGCTTAAGTATACCATATACACTCACACACAAGATTTAGATGTGTTTTCATAAAAGAATTTTCATTTTGGAAAAGACTTTTCATTTTGGCAAAATACCATTTTGATTTTTAAGATTCAAAACATAACATGTGTTTTAACCTAAACAATTTTAGTGCTTATTGGCAAAAACATAGATATTTCATCACGTATGTGTAGTGGATCATATCCATACACTCTATGTTTTAAAAGTGTTTAAAATATCTTTATTTTATATTTGAAGAAGTTTTGAAAAAATCTATTTGGAAAAATACAGATTTTGTTTTATGCCAAAATTTCTAAGTTATAAAAATAGTTCAAAATGTTTGTAACACATCTTGATTTTACTCAAACATGTTTGTATATCAAAGTATTATACTGAACTTATTTTTGTAGATTTTTAGAGGATTTATGGGATTTTATTTTAAATATAAAACTAAGTTTTTAAATCCTGAAAAACCTGTTTCTGGCTTCTGCCGGTCAACCGACATGCACAGAACGTGCACGCCAGTCTGGCTAGTGGGCCGATAAACCGACCCAGTCGACCGCCAGAGAGCTCTGCTCTCTGGAAAGCCCCGATCGACCGGCAGAGAGCTCTGCTCTCTATTCCAGGCCACGGTCGACCGAGCCGGTCGACCGCTGGCTCATCGGTCAAAAATCTGACCGTTGGCCTGTCGATCGGCCCGGTCAAGCAACAGCAGTCTGGACTTCTGATTGGACCCCAACGGCTAGTTTTTCCTTGGCCTATAAAATAGGGGTTTCTTAGACTATTTTAGATAAGATTTTTGGAGAGTTTTAAACCTAGTTTTTCCCATCTATTTCAGAAGTTTTCTCCACTAGTTTGAGAGCAAATATTTCCAATTCAAAAGGAAGTTTATCAAGACTGTTTTCAAAAGTGATTCTTGAGTTTTTCACCACAACTTTCATCCTTGTTTTTCTCACAAACACTTAAGCTATCCATTGCTATACCTATCCTATAGTGATCTTTGTTGTGAGAGAATTTGAGGTGATCAAAGTGTTTAGATCACCAAAGTTTACATCTTTGCTTTGAGAAGGCGGACTTGTGTGTTCACGATTGTTTTGAGTTCTAGTGAGAGCTCTTTGTAGAGGTGCAGTCTCGGCAAGCTTGCCTGCTTGCGGTGTGTTGTTCTTGCGGGAACAAGAGTGGGACTAGAGAGTCCAAGAGTTCTAGTGGAAACTCTTTGTAGGTGTTGCGGCACCGAGTGATCCGGTGGGATTGATTGTAGTGGAAATCCTTCATAGTGTTGAAGGCGGGGACGTAGAGCAAGTGTGCTCGAACCTCGAAACTATTCTCCCGTGTTTGCGATTGCTCTCTCTATCTCTTACTTGTCTTTATATCTTGCATGCTCATATTGTCTTTATCTTTATATGCATGATATACTGTGCTTAAATTGTTATATGCTTGGGGATTGTTTGCTAACACTTGTATTCAACCAAGAGAGCCAAAGTGGCACCTCAACTCTTATCTAGAGGAATCTTGAGGAGTTAGTCCAGAGCCCTTCTCGGGGAATCCGGCTACACTCTTGTGTTATACATGGTGTTTAGCTTAAGAAGTTTTAGTTTGTATTAATAATTTTAATTATGCATTAATTGACCATTAGATTAGCTAGTCACCTATTCACCCCCCTCTAGGTGACTTCAATATGTACAACCTCAGTTCAGATCGCAACAACAGAACAAAATACAGTATAATGGAATTGAATTGACATGTGCCTAAATGCAAATGTCTAAACCATTTTAAAGCGTCCAAATATCATATTTTAGTTCTTTAATTATTGCAGTGAGTCAGGCAAGAATTACAGAAAACTAACAGTAGATTATAATAGAATATAGCAATAGATAAAACTTCTAATATCTCTGCAAAATTTGGGGACCACGGATCCAAGATTGGCCGCGTTTTCGCGGCTCCCAAAACCTTGGTGCGGCAATTTAATAGAAGTAGCTTTCCTACTTTCTAGGGCAAAGAGCTACTGGCAAGGGGAGTCTTCTGCAATATAAGTTTCTGTAAGAATGACATGCACACCAGAAACAGAGAAGAAATGCTAACAAAAACGCGAGTCTAAACCATTCCCATCCCCGGCAACGGCGCCAAAAATTTGTTCAAGACAGATCGAGCACTCGAAAATGTATGTTTTATAAAATCAGTGAAAAGCTTATGTGTGCTAATGTTCCCTCGATACTTCCGTTATAGTATTGGCTTAACAGGTCGAATCGACGGGGATGAGAAGCGATAGAAGCATTAATAGTCCGTTCACGTGTTATGTTAACAAGTTCTTCTTTGTTAAAGAATAAGAAAAAGATAAAGAAAAGAAATCCAGAAGTGATAAGTGGAGAAGATGATGAAATGGTGATGTGAAAATAAAAGAGAAATGATTTTGAAAACAAAAAGAAGAAGAAACAAAGATGAACTAAGAAGTTGGTGAAAACAATGAAGAAAATAATAAAAGGGTTTGAAATTGATGTCTAAAATAAGATAAAAGAAACTCATGGCTACTAACTACTAATTGCTCCACAAATCATGCTAACCTCTTAGTGATAGTTGCCTCACATGGATCCTTGGCCATCACTATTTCTTGGCTTCAAGAGATGATACAAAGCATGACTCATAAGATTGCTCTTCCACATTCAAACCACACATCCATACCACACAACAAGTTGCAAGCTACTCTTAGATTATCAAAACCTGTTAGAGGTGAGCATGAAATAAAGAAGACATTACAAGTTAGCAAATTAGTTGGTTAGATGTTAGAAATATTAAAATGTTAGAATCTATCATCATGAGCCATCAATGGCTCTTGCAAGAGTAAGGCTTTGTAGAGGCTAATGATTCATGTGGATTATCATGTAAGCCGTTAGATGGTTAGTGGTTAGTAATTAGATTGCCATGGAAGGAAAATTAGCTAAGCATCATGTAGAACATTGAGAAGATTATAATAGAGAAGAAAGGAGACATTTTTATATAAATTGTTACCATCTATTACATCAATCTCTCTCTTTCTCTCTCTGAATCTCTCAGCCCTAATACATGATCTAAAAGAAAATAAAAATACAAAAGAAAGAAGAAGAACTCCTATACTGCACTACACTAAAAGATAGAAAAACCTAGCCTATTTTCAATCTGCTTGCTTCTGGGTCTCTGCAGGGGTTTTTATAGGCGAAAGAGGCTTCTAGAAGATGAGATGAGGCCACGTGACGAAAATCGAAACGTGGCTCGCCTACATGGCCGCGAAAGCGCGGCCATAGCCGTGTTTTCACGGCCAAACTAGGGACTTAGGTCATGGTTTTGGCGAGGATATTCCTATCGCTTCGAGAACCTTTCAGATATGGTTGGATTTGGGTATATACGTCCGGATATTCGTCTGACGTGCGCACGGGTCTAGGTTCATTGTATCTTCTAGAAGCTCCCTTAGTTGGCCTCCAAGAAATGTGGATTTAATTAACGAAAAATGGGTTTAATTAAGTTCTTATTACCCTTTTGCCCATAATCTCTTGATTTATCTGCAAAGTAGACCAAAACACAACTAGAAATGATATATTATCCATAAATCGATAGGAAAATATGATATAATAATGCATAACTGTAGACTAATCAATTAACTCAGTAATGTACATTCAATTTAAATAATAATTCTAAGAAATATTTAATTTTTAGCTATTCTAAGTGATATGACTAGAAAAATAATTTTACAGAGTCACTTTTTAGTTTTTGATTTTACAATAATTTTTCTGGAAATTTTCAAATTTTTCTAGATTTTTCTGAAAGATCAAAAATAATTAATAATTCCTAACGGGTCTGTTGCTACAATAACGGGTCTGCTACAGTACCGGGTCTGGCTCTGAGTCTGGGTTTGGGTCTGCTACAGTATTATTGCTACAGTTAATATTTCTAATTTTACTTTATTTTATTTCTTTTTCTTTCTTTTACTTTCTTTCTCTTTTCTTTTTCTGAATTTTTTTTAAATGGGGGCGAGTTTGGGTCTATAACAGACCCGGCTTGGCCTGGTCTAGCCAGGCTTGCTCTCAGCCTGGTCGAGAGCAGCATGTGTGCTCTCAACTAGAGGTCGAGAGCAGTGGCGCTCTTTCTTTTTTTTGCTTAAATAAAATGTATAAAAATAAATAAAAATCATGATAATTAAGGGGCATGTTTAAGGAATTCTACAAAATTTTATTGGGATTTTTGCTTACATTTTACATGGTGAAACTAAAGCTACAAATCAACGTACGCAATCTGTTCGATGAAATGCCAAAACGAAAATAAAATCTCTTAATTTGAGATTTACTTACCAGAAACGTTCCTCTCAGTCTGCAACTCCCCTCCACATCCAGTAAGGCTCTGATCTACTTCTAGTTAGGTTAGAAGAGGTAATATGAGAGGAGAGTAAGTAGAGAGTAGGTATTCTCTTCTATGTTTTTTTCTAGGATTTTGGTAAAGAGAAGATGAATATATAATTCCCCTCGCATGTTAACTCCCCCTGAAATTCATGCCTTAAGGTTAGGAAAAGCTGTAGAGAGTGAAAACAAGTGGGAGAGAAGATGGAGGAGAAGTTAGAGAGAGTGGGAGAATGTGGGGGAGTTGAAGTTGTTGTAGTGGGGGTTAAAAAAATAAAATGTTAGAGTATACACCACAATAAGTGTGGCCCCTTGGTTAAGTCATTGGGCTTTTAGGCATGGGTGGTTGGGTTCAAAGCTTGGTCTTAGCAGAACTATTGCACTTTTTATTTTCATTTTAATTTTAAGTGATAAGTCATCTTACATGGGTTTGAGCCCAAATCCAATTCATTTCAATTCATTTGTTTTTTCTTTCTTTTATTAAACAATTGTTAACCACCTTAATACTATAATATAAAATTTATACATAGTATTTACTATGGTATTAGTGAACATGGGTATTACATCATACCCACCTAACAAAAAAATTTTGTCCTCGAAATTAAATTCAGGAAGTAGAAAAATACCTATCACAGGAATAGATGAGGATAATGTTCGCGGATGGCGTCCTCTCGTTCCCATGTCGCTTCTCCTGAAGAATGCCTGCCCCCAAGACACTAAAACCAGTAAAATGGTCTGATTCTTCAAGACTTTGGTAGTCCTATCTAGAATAGTCATAGGACTCTCAGTGCAGATCATGTCCGGCCTGAGCTCTAACTCGGAATGGTCCGAAACATGACTATCATCTTGAACATACTTTCTCAATTGAGATAGATGAAAGACCTCATGCACACCATCCAAAGATAGGGGTAATGCTAGACGGTATGCCACTTCTCTTACTCGCTCTAGAATCTCAAAAGGACCGATAAACCTTGAACTAAGTTTTCCTCGGCTATCAAATCGTATTACTCCTATCGTTGGAGATATCTTCAAGAATACAAAATCTCCAACTTCAAACTCTAATGGTCTTCTATCCAAGTCTGCCCATCGCTTCTGTCTATCTTGAGCTGCTTTGAGATGCTCCCGGATGATTTTAACCTTCTCCATTGTCTGCTGGATCACTTCCGGTCCCAACAACTTCCTTTCATCAATGTCGTCCCAGCACAAAGGAGACTTGCATTTTCTACCATACAACGCTTCAAATGGTGCCATCTTAATATTGGAATGGTAGCTATTATTGTAAGCAAACTCTGTTAAATTCAGATGGTCTTCCCATGACCCCTTGAAGTCTAACATGCATGCTCTCAACATATCCTCAAGAATCTGGATCGTCCGCTCTGATTGCCCATCAGTTTGCAGATGATATGCAGTGCTAAACTTCAGTCGCGTCCCCCGGCTCTCTTGAAGACTTCTCCAAAAGTGAGATAGAAATCTAGAATCTCTGTCGGACACAATACTGATTGGCACACCATGCAGTCGAACCACCTCCTGTAGATACTTCTCTGCTAATAACTCCGTTGACTGCCCCAGTCTGAAGGAGATGAAGTGAGCTGACTTCGTGAGACGGTTGATAATAACCCATACTACATTGTTCCCTTTTGGACTGCAGGGTAGTGCAGTGATGAAATCTATAGTGATGTGCTCCCACTTCCACTCTGGTATCGGTAAAGGTTGAAAGAGTCCAGCCATCCTCTGATGTTCTACCTTCACTTGCTGACACACCAGACACTTTGCTACATAATGAGCAATATCTCTCTTCATTCTGTGCCACCAGAATCGCTACTTTAGGTCTTCGTACATCTTCGTTCCTCCTGGATGTATGGAATATGCTGAGTTATGAGCTTCAGACAAAACTACTTATCGAACCTCTCCTTTTGGTACATAAATTCTGTCAACAAAACAGAGGGTCCCATCTCCAAGTATCTACATATCCGTCCTTAGTTCAGCCTCCACTTGATTATTGAATTCTTGTATATTAGGATCCCCACTTTGAGTCTCTTTGGTCTTCTCTAACAAGGTTGACTGAAAGTGCAAAGTCATCAACTGTCAGGAAGCATTAGTCCTCCGTGTCACCATCAGTTTAATCCGTCTCATCTCCTCAAGAATTCTTTTTGCTGAGTAACTTACATCACCATACAAGCTCCAGGCTTCCTACTCAAAGCATCCGGTACTACATTGACCTTCCTAGGTGATATTGTAGATTAATGTCATAATCGGCCATCAACTCTAGCCACCACCTTTGCGCATGTTCAGCTCCTTTTAAGTGAAGATATACTTCAAACTCTTATGATCAGTGTAAATCAGCACTTGATCGCCTAACAAATACTGTCTCCAAATCATGCGTACGATAATTCTTCTCACGTGGCTTTAAATGTCTGGACACATAGGCTATTATATGTCCATGCTACATTAGTACACAGCCCAGTCCTCATCCCGATGCATCGCTATAGATGACCATACCTCCAGTCCCGTCGGCATCTTCAAGATTGGAGCCGAAATCAATTTGTTCTTCAACTCTTCAAAAGCATTGGCACACTCTGCTGTCGATACATACTTTTTCCTTTTCGGGTAAGCTTGATCAGTGGTCTGGTAATTTTTGAAAAGTCATGCACGAACCTCCGGTAATACCCAGCTAACCCCAGAAAACTCCTAATTTCGGTTGCTGACTTTGGAACGGGCCAATCTTTCACCGCTTGAACCTTGCTAGGATCCACTGATATGCCTTCTTCTGAAACAATATATCCCAGAAATGCGACTCTCTTCAACCAAAACTCACACTTACTTAGTTTTGCATAGAGTTTCTCTTGCGAAGGGTCTGCAACACAATCCTCAAGTATTCTGCATGCTCCTTATAATTTTTAGCATAAATTAGAATATAATCAATGAATATGACCACAAATTTATCTATGAACGGAGAGAAGACCCTATTCATCAAGTCTATGAAAATTGCTAGAGCATTGGTCACTCCAAATGGCATCACTAGAAACTTGTAATGATCGTAACGAGTCCTAAAGGCCGTCTTCAGACTGTCCTCCTTTCTCACCTTCAACTGATGATATCCAGATCGGAGATCTAACTTTGAGAATATCTTAACTCTACTAAGTTGATTGAACATGTCCTAAAGGATATTTGTTCTTGATGGTGATCTTGTTTAATTCTCGATAGTCGATGCACATCCTCCTGCTACCATCCTTCTTCTTTACCAACAACACCGGAGCTCCCCAAGGTGAAACATTGGGTTTGATAAATCCCTTATCCAAGTACTTCACATCTGCTTCTTTAATTCTGCTAGCTCCACAGGTGCCATCCGATATGGTGCCTTAGAGATTGGGGCCGTATTCGGAATAATTTCAATGGCAAACTCCACGTCTCAATCTGGCGGAAGTCCTAGTAAATCTTCTTGGAACACGTCAAGGATTTCTTTCACTATTGGTATCGACTCCTCATGAGACTCGATAGTGGCATAATTCCCTTATTGTTGCTGCATGGCCGCCTTTAATTCCCTAACGAACTGGAACTCTTGCTGGTGCGAAATTCTGAATATCACACTCTTACTTCGACAATCAATCATCCCATGATATTTGCTAAGCCATGTCATGCCTAAGATCATGTCATATCCACTAGTGTCTATCACAAACAAGTCTACACTAAATTTTCTCCGACAAACTTCTACAGGGCACGATTTATATTCCCTGTTAGTTGTTATGATCCCATTCCCAGTACTAATTTCCCACTGAGGTATGTAGCATCATAGTGTATAGAATGCATCTTGACGAATCTAGTGGATGTGTAGCAATACGAAACTCCAGACTCAAATAGCGACTTAAATGGAAAATATTGAACCAGAATGGTACCTGCTATCACCTCCTCTAATGCATCTGCCTATTCTACAGTCAAATTAAAAGCATGGCCTCTCCCACGTCCTGCTACGGTCCTCCTTTAAGCCAGATCGAACAACTGATGTTGTGGGGGAAGTGGAGTAACTCTACCTGTAGGTGCAGGATTCTTCTTTACTCCAGGTGCTAGGAGGGTTGGAATGGTGCTCCTTTGTCCGTTGATTGGGCAGTCTATTAGCTGATGATCTCCGGATCCACAAGCGAGGCATTAACCATTAGTCCACCTACAATTCTTTCGTAGATGTCCCATCCTATGGCAGAAGTCGCATATCATTGTTGATGGGGGAGGAGCGATCAAATGTCTATTCGGTGGGGCTATACTGAATCTGGTTGGAGGTCCCCTGGTAACCTAATCGAGAGGTCACTTCAGTGGCCTTGGCTGCAACCTACTCTTGTTCTCTTTCTCCATTACCTGCTTCAAGTCGCGAGCAGCACTAAGGACCTGAAAGTAAGTCCCCAGTTGCTGTGTAACCAGAAACTTTTGAATGTCTAGTCTCAAACTCTGCTGAAATCATATGGCTTGATATTCTTCATGTGCCATCATATATGGAGCAAGCTGGTTCAACCTCAGAAACTCCACAGCATACTCGTCGACTAAACGGCTCCCCTATTACTGATTGATGGATTGTTGCTCCATCTCCCTCCTAGCAGTCTTTGAGAAAATTCGCTTGTAAAAGCTCTCAATGAACTTCTCCCAAGGGATCGATTTCTCCAACCGTTCTTTCTCAACAATCGACCAAGTTTGAGCCACATCTATCAGTTGGATCTTGATCACGTCCACTTGATCATCCTTAAGAACATGAGCCGCATTCAAGAGATTGGTCATATTAACCAATTGCATCTAACGGTTTTTTAGTCCCGGCAAAGGTTGCTAGTTGTAACCTCCTGAAGTCTGGAACATTCCCAAGTTTTTGCTCTCGAGGTGCAACCACCCTCTCCATGGCAACCGTAGTTGTCTGCTGTACCGCTAACGGACCATCTCTCATGAGTGATGTCTCTTGTTGCTGTGACTCTACCATGTCACGAAGCATGCCCATCAGATCAGTTACCTTATCACGAGGACCAACACGGGAGGATGAAGGACATCTAGCCATTACTCTGAAAATTAATGTAATATCATAGGAATTTCATCAATAAATAAATATCTTATACTTGTTACTGGAATATTAAATTCTTGTATTCAGTAAGAGCCAGGCTAAACTCTAGGATAAAATAATAATAACCTTGCTCTGATACCAAGAAAACCTTGTCACGCCTCGCTAACCATAATACACGATTTCCGGTACGCGATAAGAGCCGACGACGTATTATTATTAATATGCTAAGCCTCAATACAAGAAAGTTCAATCCACTAAAGTTATTACATATTCTAGCTTTACTACACAAGTACAAAATGTCACAAAATTCTGCATTATTACATTAAGGGAAATCAAATGCATAAAACATTATATCCTCACAACTAAAACTGGATGAAACACTAGCCCTGAAGTTCTGCCACATGCTCGAAGTACTCCTAATCCTGAGGTGCTTCTGAACCTAGATCTAAGAAAGCAAACTCAGGATAAATAATAAGTGACCTAGTGAGTGATAAAAAATGGGGAAGGATGCAATAACATGCACATATATAGAACTCAAGACATCGCTAATATCATAACAAGCATTACATTAGAGGATATGAAATAAATATGCATGAGTGTGATATATGGTAACATTTAAACATTCACATGCTTACTATATTCTATATACTATAATGTTTCATCAGATATATATTATTGAATATTGTTATTTGAAATTGATAGATGGAGACGGGTTCTGTGCTTTAGGTGGGTCCCGTACATACCCGGGGCCATGGCCCCAAATGCCTGGCGCTGAACGAGGCCTGTACCGCTAAGTACTCAGTAACAGTAACAATAACAATATTAATGGATGCTAGTCATCCCCGAAAACCCTGCAGTGGAACCCTCATTTCGGTTGCGTAACCTATATCCTAGGTCCACCAAATACCGATACCG
The DNA here is from genome assembly GCA_038442645.1 of Agave tequilana. Lineage (NCBI taxonomy): Eukaryota > Viridiplantae > Streptophyta > Magnoliopsida > Asparagales > Asparagaceae > Agave > Agave tequilana. The sequence continues at coordinate 87,246 of JAVJIF010001689.1, forward strand.
TCTACTTTATCAATTTTCCCACCCATGAAAGTATTTATATGTGAGTGTTACCTAAATAACTGGACTCAATTAGTTTCAGTGTGTATATCCAAGTATACATAGCAACAATATTTTTTTCCAGTAATTTCAGTAACACAAATTCTTTAATTTAATGTGATATACATGCAAAACCATTCAAATATCATAAGTTAATCCAATTTAATATTCAAGATGATTTATCTAATTTTTTGGAACTTTTTTGTATTAATAATTATTTTTAATCCATTTTCTCAAATAAAGTGAGACTCTTTAGGATAAGAATAGAATCTAGCACATTGACATACACTAAATATATTATCCGGCCTACTAGCCGTTAAATAAAGTAAACTATCAATCTTGCTTCTATAATGTTTAATGTCTACATTTATACCTTATTCATCCTTTTCAAGTTTTGCTGCAGTAGCCATGGGAGTTTTGCTCGTCATTTCCCCTACAAGCCAAATTCCTTGATGAGCTCCTCTGTGTACTTGGCTTGATTTATAAAAATCTCATTACTTTTTTTCTTGATTTGGAGTCCAAGGAAGTAGTTTATCTCGCTCATCATAGACATCTCAAATTCATTCTTCATGCATGATTCAAAAATATTTTCATTAATAGATCCAAATATTATATCATCAACATAAATTTGAACAGTAAGAATATCACTATCTACATGCTTTGTAAACAAAGTGGTAGCTACTTTATCTTTTATAAAACCATTTGAAATAAGAAATGTTGAAAGTTTTTCATACCCAAGCTCTTGGAGCTTGTTTTAAACCATATAAAGCTTTGTTTAATTTGAAAACAAAATCTGGATGTGTAAGATGAACAAATTCTGGGGGTTGTTCAACATACACTTCCTCTTAAATAAAACCATTTAAAAATACGCTTTTGATATCCATTTAAAAAAGTTTGAAATCTTTATTCCTAACATACACTTCCTTCGATTTAGGCATAACCTTAGACCACTAATCTAACTTTACTCCTAACAATATTACCCCACTCATCCAACTTGCTCTTAAAAATACATTTAGTACCAATTGTAGGTCTATCATGGGTCTAGGGACAAGGTACCAAACTTGGTTACGCTCAAATTGATTGAGCTCTTCTTGCATTATGAGCAACCAATACGAGTCGCTCTCGAATTTGAGGATGTTCTTTGGTTCAATATGAGAAATAAAAGCAAAATGACCATATAAATTATGGAGTTTGGAGCGAGTAGTTACCCCCTTTGATACATCACCTACGATGAGTTCCTTAAGATTGTTGGAACTTGCTTTTGATGATACATTTGTGAAGCCATATCATTTGAAGCTCTATCATAAGCCTATTAAAAAGTTCTACATGATCAAGACTTCCCAATGAGAGTTGATAATGATGTGTATTGTAATTGTTGATAGCATGTTAAAAGCCTTGAAAAACACACACTCATCATAGTTTATTAGTCGACTTATAGCCTTGTCTAGTCGACTTATCCTTGGTATAGTCGACTTATATATTTTCCTAGTCGACAATCTTTTTGTCCTAAAAGATCCCAACTCTCTGTTTGTCACTGTTAGTTGACTTAACAGTTTATATAGTCGACTAATAGATGTTGTAGTCGACGTATACCTTCCCTCTAGTCGACTAGTTTCAGTTTTCAGAAACTTATTTATTAATTCAAACTTGATCTAGTCGACTTGGTCTCTTCTATAGTTGACTAACCTTGAGAAATTTGCCTACCATAGTCGACTAACCCCATATCTCAAGTCGACTAATGGCAGTTTCTGACTGTTGGACAGTTTTTATTTTCTGGTATTTCCTTCAATGTTATCCAACGTTTAAACATTCAAAATTTTCCTAATAACTATCCTAACTAATCATAGAGTTCAGTTATAAATAGGGTTGTTATCTTAGGTTTAAAATGCCAATTCAAATCTATAGTTTTCTGACCAAAAAATCTTGCCAAAATTCTGGTTCTCTGAAAACTGTTCCAACTTTCTGTTTCTTCACTAAATTCCTATTCCAAAGTGAAGATGTCTGAAAGTCAACCTATAATAGCTCTTGTCCACGATCACATACTGAATCAAGGCTTATAGGAAAGTTTGTAATCACTCAAAGGAAGCATTGTACAAGAGCATCTTCTTGGTATAGAAGAGAAGTTGTACAAGGTGTTGTGGTCTTCTTGGTTGTAAGAAGAGTTGTATATATTTGGCAAAGGGGATTTGTCAAGTGGGATACAAGGTGTTGATTTTGGGTGTACAAAGTCAAAGGATAAAGGAAAATCTCAAGCGGGTGGCTTGGGGACTGGATGTAGGTCACAAGGACCGAACTAGGATAAATCACTTGTGTTTGCGATTGTTATCTTTTCTGTGATTTATTTTCCTTATTTGCAAGTACGTTTATTTCTTTTATACTAATATCCTTGTGTGAGTGTTGATGTGTATATTAGATCCACACTTGGCATCATCTCGGGACCAACAATTGGTATCAGAGCGGGTTCAATATCAGTCAACAGCATACTAGGATGGCAACGGATTTCCCTTCATCACAATCAAAGAAGGACATTTTACATAACGTCCACCGCTATTTGACGGATCAACTACAACTATTGGAAGTGTAGAATGAAAATCTACTTGCAATCGCTCAACTACAAACTTTGGAACATTGTAAAAGCACCGTACACCAAGCCAACAACCAACTACAACGTTTGGAGTGATGATCAAAAGAAGAATGCGAACCTTGACGCCAAAGGATGAATGTATTATTCTGTGCCTTAACAAAAGAAGAATTCAACCGTATATCAACAGCCACTTCTGCAAATCAAATATGGCGCATTCTTCAGGTAACACATGAAGGCACAAATAAAGTTAAGGAATCTAAAATTTCTGTTCTTGTCCACAGGTTTGAGCTTTGATTGTGGAGTTCTAAGACAAGATAATTCATGCATAATTTCATTTTCTTCACAATAAGTGATAAAAGAATGATTAATGATTCACCGCCTCCATCACTTCTTATGCGCAAAATCAAAAAACCTTTTTCCTTTTTAACCCATTTTCTAAAAACATTAAAATGCGAAAAGGCTTGATCTTTATGTTCCAAAAAGAAAACCTATGTATAACAACAAAAATCGTCAACCAAAACAAAAACAAAACGGTTTTCATTTAAATTCTTGGTTTTCGTAGGACCAAACAAATCCATGTAGATTAACTCTAATGGTATAGATGTCATGACATCCTTGATTGGTTTGAAAAAGGACTTGGTTCATTTCCCAAGTTGGCATGTATAATGCCACACCCCGCGTACCAAAATACGCAGAAACAAAGTTGTGACGAAGGTTGGTGATGCATATACGCAAGAAAAATGCCTCACGTATACACGCTAAGCCTTAAGTAACCCAAAATAAGCTATAAATCGAAACTATAATGAATCATGATTACTGCAACATCACATATAAGAATCCACGCATGATATCATATAAATAAAAAACTGGAATAACAACTGAATCCGATATATCGAGAATCAGGAGATAACAGGAAGGTAAGAAAGATAAAAATACCAAAATCAAATAGGGAGAAACTCCAGCTCCTCGCGAAGCGTACGTCCCAATGAATACCTGAACAATATAAGAAAGCGTCCAATATCTGGATGTACAAATTTAGGGTCGTCAGAAAGCGACCCAGTGAGTGTTTATATAAAGGCAAGTGCTCGTGCATATAAACAATGTGCACAGAATAATAACATGATAAACTGTAGAAAGAAGATAACTAAATAACAATAATATGAATAAGTGTGCAGATAAAAGACAACTAATACAACTGTAAGCAAACAACTGATGTCAAGATGTGTAACCTACCATATGTCACTAGTCTGGTTGGTTGTTATTAACCTAACTAATGTAGTACTTAGATGTGTCCCATACCACGACAGTTTTCCCACATATCAAACACGGTTATCATTGTTGTAACTATCCACCAATGTAGTGCATGAGTTTTAGAAGGGACAATGCATGCCCGGTACCACAGTTTAACACCCATGGCGCTGAATAAGAACAAGCCGTAAGGCTCTAATAACTGAAAACCACAGCCCCACACGAAAGGAAAACTAGTATGGCACCGTAATCCGGGCACAGCCTTGACAACTGACAACTAAATATCTAGGTAGCCAGTACAACCTTGATTTTTCACGGTTGGAAACCATAACTCGGTAGTACCATAATTAGTCCGTCCAAAATATATGACATGCATCATCAGGAAATTATCCTTGTTCCCTGGGTTATGGTGTCTATTATTAACAAGCTGATTGGAGTTCATTTTTGCATCATTTTACACCACCTCACCATGCTTTATGATAATAAAAATGGGATTTTTATTGCTTTTCTCTCTTATTTTTAGGTCATTATTTAATGGAGAAGAAAACCCAAATCTTGAGATTTTGAAAGAATTAAAGGAGTTTTTAGGAGCCCGCAACCATGAAGCCCAATTCTGAAACGATCCAAAGTATATTCTCCAACTTTTAGAAGCTCCAGCTAGGCACACGTAGCCCAATAGAATGTCAGAGAATTCGTTGGCGCAACGGCCAAGATGTGACCACGAAAATGCGGCCTTGGTTGGGGATCCACGGCACTCCCTTGGCCGTTGATCAAGCGATTGATCCTATAGATATGGTGAGACATTATCTTGTCCTGAAGGCTATAAATAGACCCCTAGGGCCTCTGTAATGAAGAAAAGAGAGAATAGCATTTTATTTAAAGAAATTGTTAGGATTTCTTTAAGCTCTCTTTAGTTTTCTTGTGAAGTTTTCATTTTCTCCTTCTAGATCCAGAAAAGAGAGAGTAAGGGTGAGAGATCTCTGTATTTGAAGAAGTGACAACTCAATACAAGGGCTCAAGCTTTCCTTCCTCAAGTCTTTTCTTGTTCTATTGCATTGCTTTCAAGTTCTTACTTTCTTGCATTTCCTTTCTACCATGTATTCTTGCTTGTTCTTGTTTTCTATGGCTAACTAACTCACTAACATGACTAACTAACTTCTAACACTACTAACTATTAACTCTTGGGTGATTTCTAACTCATATGAATTGTTGAATGCTTTTATTTCTAAGTCTTGTAATTAACAAGTTTTTTACTTCCAATAATGATGAGTAGTGTTTCAATTCTAGTGAATGTTTCGTATCACCTCCATATGATTCATGTGTGCATCATTTAGAGCCTTGTCTCTTGAACAAGTGCCTTGATGGAACATGAAGATGGATCACTCTAGTATGCTAACTCCTATTGTATAAGTTTTTTATTTCTTGCTAGCTTGTTATAGCTTTGATGGACTAATGAATCTTATATTCTTGTTTAGCATACCTAAGTGTGAATACCTATGTTCCATTATTGAGAATCTATTGGGAGCCAATAATCTAATGAGGTCACCAAGCCAAGCCTAGATGAGAACACAACCTTAATTTGGAACAACATTGATTTGACAAAGCAAGATGTACTATTGCCAATGAATCTACATGAGGTATGAATCACCCAACGAGCTTAGTAAGTTAGTAGTGTAGAATATTAGTTAGTCATGACTTTCTCTCAATTGAATTTTAAAACTCCTTTCTAAAAGCTTTCTTTTTTCCAACATCACCGTCTTTTTTGTACCGTCTTTCATTCTGTTTTTCATTTCTTAACAAAACTCAACAAAATTCTTCACTCTCTTTCTACCTTATTTTGTTTCTCCATTTTTAAACAAAAAAGAACTTTCATTGTTCTTTTCAAAAACTTCAACATAAAAACTGTGAACGCTTCCATCGCTAGTCATCCCTGCGGATACGACCCGTTATAGCTTGTGCTGCGAATGGTGATTCGAAGGAGTAAAGTAAATCTTCATACAAATTCAAAGTTTGATAATCAACATGCGGACATGAACGGTTTACTCTAAACTCTCACTCCATTCAATTCCTCCTTTCGAACGAACTTTTGGCGCCGTTGCCGGGGAGGGCGACGATTTTTATTGAGTTTTTGAACTAAAACAAATTTTTCTTCTCTGTTTCAGGTTACAGGTTGAGGGAACAGAAAAACAAGACTTGTAGTAACATATAAGTGGTCTTGTCCCTCTACTTTATAAAGCAGAGACCAAGTACCCTCTGAATTGCCATGTTTTCTCGACTCTGGCCGCGGATCCGCGGCAAGAAAGAGTTCACTACTCACAATCTTTTTTGCAGGGTTGCTTGCTTTGCAAAAATATAGCTTGCTACAAATTTATTTATTATATGCCATCATCAGGAGCCTGCTAATAATCCAATAGTAACACATTTGTTGAAAAGTTTAAAAATTGTTTAGACGTTTACATTTTAGGCACGTGTCTTTTCAATTCATTTACTTTATTATTGAAGAGTGTTGGAGCAAGGTACGTTCGCATAGCATATAGAATAGGACTCATCTCTTGGTTAATTTACATCGCTTTGAGTGAATCTTGTTTGCATATACTGTACACTTGCACAAATTGACTTTAAGGGTACCACCCAATAAACAAGATAAGGTGGGGATTTAATCACCCTTCCTTAGCCCAAAAATAACACTCCAAGCACTCACAATCCCAAATTTTTAAATAAAAATTGATAGATGTTGGCCCCTGGGAATCCGGACTAGATAAGAGATCAGCCGTGATTGAAAATTATTTTGATTCATACTCCAGTCAAATCTGTGTCTATGGTTGGGGATTAAGAGGTTAAGCCTCGAAGATACCGTGGTTTGGCATAATTAAGGCCTGTTGCTTATGCACGGATACCTCCCACCGTATTTTGTCCCTACCTGGCTGATTAGCTGTGGTCTGACTCGAGCAACAACCTTCTTCGGTTCATTGACCGGTTAGGAGTCGTCTAGGTCCAGGGATCCTAGTTAGCCTGTGATTGTTTTTCTTTATTTTTGTTTGTTATTTTCCCTTTTTCGCCTGTTTGTTTGGTTAACGTTGTCTGTGATTGTTCATGCAAGAGTGGTACCAGGATCCAATGTCATCAAGATTTGTTAGGACTTCTACACTTGCAACACTTCCTAACACAATCCTAATCATGGCAAACCCTACTTCTCCCCAAGATAAGTTCTACCCAATTCGCACTTCACTTCCTTCATGCATTCTTCTACCTGAGGCAAATGAAAATAATTTTGAGCTTAAGCCTCTGTTCATTAACACGCTCCCTAGGTTTCATGGCCTAGAATCCGAGACACATATTTCTTCATTCGTGAGTTTGAGAAGTATGTCTAATGATGAGAATTCTTCAACTGGGGGAAGACGCTGTTAGATTGAGGTTCATTCCCTTCGCACTTAAGGACATAGCCAAGAGGTGGCTATATTATCTGCCTGCTAGTTCTATTTCGTCATGGGATGATTTTGTCAAAGTCTTTCCGAAGAAGTTCTCTCCCATTCATAAAATGGCCCTCATCAGAAAAAACATAATGCAATTTAAGTAGGAAACAAGTGAACCATTTTGGAAGTATTTTGAACGGCTTAAGGATCTAATAGCCTAATGTCCTCATCACGGAATAGAGAAGTAGCGGCAGTGCCAAACTCTCTATGATGGACTAAACTACCAAACTAAGACACTCCTTGAGACTATGTATCAAGGAGAATTTTTGAAGAAAGATGAGAACCAGGGTTGGGACCTCTTTGAAGCTTTAGTAGAAAAAACCATTCAGTGGGAGTCTTGCCCCGAGAAAACTAACCCCACCACTTTCAGAACCAGTATACATTTAATTGAATCTTCTATAGCTGCCGAGGCAAAAATAACATAATTGATGAAGAGACTAGAACCGCTAGAGGCTAGAGAACCCAATTCAGTAAATCAGGTCAACCCAACACCAGTGATCAATCCAGGTTGTACCACTGTCATGCTCTCAACCACCTGTTTGAGGAGTGTCCCATCTACCAAGCTCAAATGTATCCTGAAAATATGAATGCAACATATGCCAGACCTAACTACAATCCATACTCCAAAACATACAAGCCGGGATGGAGGAACCATCCAAATTTCTCTTGGAGTCAATCGGTCATGAGCAACCAAGACAACAATTCTCACACCAATACCCTGCTCAGTCTCTTCAACCCACTTTCCACCAAAGTCACCAAACTTTCAAACTAATTACCAACATAACTTCTAGCCCATATATCAGCAACAACAACAACAGAATCATCCAGATAAAAAATTGTCAGATTTGGAAAGAATGATTGAAACCTTGTCCAAAACCCAGGCCTCAATGATGAACAACCACCATCAAGCTATCAATAGATTCGAGGTTCAAATAGGTCAGCTGGCTAACTGATTAAATGAAAGACAAAAGGGAACACTGCCAAGTCAGCCATTGCCAAATCCTAAGAAACCTTTTTCTATTCATGAAGCTGAAGACATAGGTCCAAGTCAATGCAACACTGTTCATATCCTGAGATCTAAAAAACAAATTGACAATAAGGTTCTAGTCATCCTGTTCCTAATAAATTAGTACTAAATTCTCCTGTAATTATACCACCAATTCAAAATGATCCATCTTCAAGTTCACAACCGTCAACCACCAAGTCCAATAATAAAGACAAAATAGATGAGCAACCTTACAAGCCTATTGTACCGTTCCCTAATAGGCTAGCAAATAACAACACTACTGCTCAAATGGAGAAGATTAGAAAAATGTTTAGACAGGTTCAAATCAATGTGCCCCTTTTTGATGCCATACAACAAGTCCCATCATATGCAAAATTCTTAAAAGATATGTGCACCAAGAAAAGAAAAACAAATGTTCCAAAAAAGGTCTTTCTTGAATCAAACATAAGTGAGTTGCTCACCGGTTCCTGTGAAATACAAAGACCCTGGGAGTCTAACCATTTCCTGTATCATAGGATAGACTACAATAAACAGGGCCTTACTTGATCTAGTAGCCAGTATCAATCTACTTCCCTTTTCTGTATATCAACAACTCGGGCTTGGCGACCTCCATCCAACAAGAGTTACTATACAATTGGCTGACCGATCTGTAAAGATTCCCAAAGGGGAGATTACAGACGTTCTCATACGGGTCGGGGAATTTTTTTACCCCGTGGATTTCATCGTTCTAGAGACACAACCCATATACAATCTGAAAGCACAGACCCCTGTCATTCCAGGATGACCCTTCCTAACCACCGCAAATGCAATAATAAACTGTAGGAACAGGTCGGTGCGTCTGATTTTTGGAGATATGACGAAAGAGATAAATGGTTTCCACCTGGGGAAACAACCTCGAGACTTGGATGATCAGTCATTTGAAGTGAACTTAATTGAAGGATTAACAAGTGAGCATGAAGAGGAGATTGAATACGAGTTTGAAGGAGAATTTGAATTGGAGTTTGATGACTTCAATCTTGACCAAATAATCGAATCAATAGTAGAGTGGGCAACAAATGCAGCCCCTATCCTCCCCCTATAAGAAGACCAACCATTGATAGATTGCGTTCCCTCTTCCGAGCTTAAAGATCTTCCTACTCATCTCAAGTACCAGTACTTGGGTGAAAAGAAAGCTTTTTCCGTAATAATAGCATCCCATCTTATGGAACAACAGGAGGAGGATCTTCTTGCGGTATTGAGGGAAAATAGAGAAGCCATTGGTTGGACCATGGCTGATATAAAAGGGATCAGTCCATCCATTTTACAGCACCGATTCACTTAGCGGAAGATGCAAAGCCAAAACGCGACCCACAGCGTAAACTAAACCCAATCATGCAAGAGGTTGTCCGAGCTGAAATTCTAAAGTTACTTGACAAATGAGATTATTTATCCCATATCAGATAGCCAATGGGTTAGTCCCGTCCACGCTGTGCCAAAAAAGGTAGGCTTTACCGTGGTAGAAAATGATAAGAAGGAATTAGTACAAACTAGTTTTCTAATGAAGATTTGAGTCTGTATTGATTACTGAAAATTAAATGCTGCCACATGTAAAGACCACTTCTCTCTTCACTTCATAGACCAAATGCTCGAGAGACTAGTTGGACATGAATATTACTGTTTCCTGGATGGATATTTAGGATACAATCAAATCCCTATCGCTCCTGAGGATCAAGACAAGACTATTTTCACCTGTCCCTTTGGAACATTTGCATACCGAAGAATGCCCTTCGGCTTATGAAATGCTCCCGCAACGTTCCAACATTGCATGCTTTGTCTCTTCTCTAACATGGTGGAAAGATTTTTGGAAATTTTCATGGATGACTTCTCAATATATGGCGATTCCTTTAACCAGTGCTTGCATTATTTGAAGCTGGTTTTACAAAGATGCATAGAGAAAAACTTGACACTCAACTGGGGAAAGTGTCATTTTATGGTCAAGCACGGAATCATTCTGGGGCACGAAATTTCAAATAGAGGAATTGAAGTTGATAGATCAAAATCGAAAGTGATAGCAAAGCTCCCGGAGCCAAAACGCCTGAAAGACATTCGATCATTTCTAGGGCATGCTGGCTTCTATAAAAGATTTATTAAGGAGTTTAGCAAAATTGTTAAACCTTTAACTAATCTCTTAGGAAAAGATGTGCCCTTCGATTTTGATGAAAAATGTCTACAAGCTTGGGAGGAGTTAAAGCAAAGACTTGTCTCAGTGCCAATAATCTCAGCGCCTGATTGGACTAGACCATTTGAAATTATGTGTGACGCCTCCGATTATGCCATAGGCGCTGTTCTAGGACAACGTCTTGATAACAGGCAACACGTAATTTATTATGCTAGTAGGACGCTCAATGAAGCCCTACTAAATTACACAACGACTAAAAAGGAATTTTTTAACAGCTGTGTTTGCGTTGGAGAAGTTTCTCCAATACCTACCAGGGTCTAGGACAACGATTTTCACCGATTACTCTGCCTTAAGATACTTGATGCAAAAGAAGGATGCAAAAGTTAGACTGATCCGATGGATACTTCTTTTGCAAGAGTTTGACTTGGAGATCAAAGATAAAAAGGGCGTTGAGAATGTGATGGTAGATCACCTTTCGAGAATTCTTAATGCACCAACTGAGACAATACCTATCAATGAAAACTTTCCTAACGAACACATCTTCACGATGTGTAAAGAACCCTGGTATGTCAATATTGCAAACTACCTTGCTACCGGGCAAACACCTTCAAGTTGGTTAGGTCAGGACGAGCATCGCTTTATGACACAAATTAGGTTTTTCTTTGGGATGACTGTATTTATTCAAATATTATCTTGACTAGATAATTAGAAGGTGTCTTCCTGAGGATGACATCAGAGTGTTTTGATATTTTGTCACGAGTTAGCTTGTGGTGGACACTTTGGTCCATGAAAGACTGCTGAGAAAGTCCTTCAGAGTGGGTTCTACTGGCCTACTCTCTTTAATGATGCTTATACTTTCTGCAAATTCTGTGCCAAATGTCAAATGACGGGTCAAATCACATGAAGAAACATGATGCCCCTTACACCGATCTTGGAGGTAGAAATTTTTGATTTATAGGGTATCAATTTCATGGGACCCTTTCCTATGTCTTACGGCAACCAATTCATCTTGTTAGCTATAGACTATGTTTCAAAGCGGGTTGAAGCTGTTCCAACGAGAACAAAAATGACAACCAGGTTGTCATCAAATTCTTAAGGGAAAATATCATTTCGCGCTTCGGAGCCCCCCGTGCGATAATTAGTGACAACTGGAATCATTTCTGTAACCGGGCTTTTGAAGCCCTAATGCAAAAATACTCTATTTCTCATAAATTGTCCACAGCTTATCACCCTCAGACGAACGGGCAAGTGAAAGTTACAAATAGACAGATAAAACAGAAATTGGAGAAGACTGTAGGACATAACCGTAAGGACTAGTCTAGCAAACTCGTTGATGCCTTATGGGCATATCGGACTGCCTACAAGACTGTCCTCGGTATGTCTCCATATCGAGTTATATTTGGGAAGCCCTGCCATTTGCCTGCGGAGCTAGAGCACCGTGCTATGTGGGCGATAAAACAGTTGAACTTTAACTTAAAGAAAGCCGGTGACTTGAGAAAATTGCAGATTTTCGAGCTAGAAGAGTTAAGAAATGATGCATATGATAACACTCGAATCTCTAAAAATAGAACTAAACTCTTTCATGACAAATCCGTTCATAGAAAGAATTTTGTCTCAGGACAAAATGTTCTGTTGTATAACTCTAGGCTCCAGCTTTTCCCTAGTAAGCTGAAAACCAGGTGGTCTGGATCGTATATTGTACATACAGTCTACCCTCATGGTGCGATTGAGATTTCTGATCCAAAGAGTGGCAACATGTTTAAACTCAATGGTCAAAGACATAAGTCATTCTACACCATAGAGTTTGAGTTAAATGTTATTTTCAAACTGGGTCTTTGTGCCCCGGTGTACATGTGACCAAATCTTTCTACCCTCTTCCCTGGTGTTTCATGTAAATCTTTTTGGGACCTCCATTGTAAATTAAAACAAAATAAAAAAATTTTAAAATAAAAAATAAAATATATATAAATAATAAAAACAAATACAAAAAATGCAAATAAATAAAATATAAAAAAATATTGGACCTAAATGCTAAATAGCACTTAGGTTTTCTTCCCTTTATATACTCCTTTTCCCTTCTAATAAACCAGAATTTTCCTAGGGTTGCAATTTTCCCTTTTCACCTAGGGCAAATTTAAAATTCTACCCTTCTCAGGCCCCTATATATTCCCCATCCATCTCTTTCGTTCTCTACCCTAACATCTGAAGCCAGATCTGAGAAGAGAGAAGCGAGTGCCGCCACCTAAAATTTTCCCGAGCTCCTACCTCTCTACAAAAGCCACGCATCCTCGGCCCTTGCCACGCATCTGCGGCCTTCTAGTGGAGTCTGGAGTACTGCCAAAATTTCCTGCAGTCGTTGCTATCTGTAGATGTCAGCTCTACTACCTGATTGCCTATTACGCCTGTGGATTGCTCTCTGCAATCTAGTTTTAGTTTTCCCTCACGTAATTCGGGGGAGGTTTGCGAATTTCTTTCCTCTACTTCGTTTTTTTTGTTAGGGCCCCATCTATATTTGCTGAAAAAGACTTTGCTAGGATTTTTAGTGATATTAATGGTTATGGCCACATCTTTTGAATCGTATTCGTGAATAGAATTGGTTTGCATTCGTCTATGATAACTCCGACCATGAGGCTTACCATTGTCCCGAGCTTATCAAGCTCTTCTATGCTTCACTTGATCAAGCAAACTTTGACACAAATCAATTCATGGTGCACATGCCCATGGGGGACCTTGTTATAACTGTTGATATGTTGGAAGACTATACCGAAGTCCCCAGCAACCCGCACCATCACGAACCCCTACCTTTAATTGACTACATGATAGTCATGGGGGCTCGCTATACCGAGCAAGATAGGGGGCTCAAAGACAGTATGATGTTTCGTAACATCCATTGCATTGGGCGCTGGATCCAACTCAACATATTAGGGTTTGACCATACGACCTCCTTCAATAGGTCGGTGCTGCAGATCATTCACGATCTCATGACTTGGTAGCACACATCTGCATTAACATGACAATATTTCATGTTATCATCACTAACTCCACGCGCACACGTGGTGCCAAATACTCGCATCCCATTTTGATCACTCGTCTGTGTAGGAACTTCTTACCAGATGTGGTCTTTGACTCATACGATAGGGTATTTGTTGCATAAGAAAGGGCCACAATTGCTTATAATAGTTGCCTTCATGCAGTCTGGACCCCTAGTGTCCAGCCTGAAGACGCTCCAGTCGAGTCCTCTTCGGAGGAACTTTTAGAGAATGATGATGACCCGGCCTTTTGGCAGCAGGACCCCCCAACTGATTCACGAGCCTTCATGTCAATCATTTGGCGTGGCATGAAGAAGATATTTAAGGGATAGGTTAGACTACGAAAGAAAGTTAAGGAGCAGGCCACACGCCTCGACCGCATCGAGGAGGGTCTGTGGCGTTCGCAGTGCCGGACCTAGCACCACCGCTGGTCCGAGCCGAAGGAGGGGGTGACATCTTTTCTTTACCTGTTTCATGCATATACTTTACTTGCATATATTGGGGCCAATGCATGTGATAGGTATGGGGGGGGGGTAGATACTAACATAGGAGATTTTTTTTTTTGTTTTTTGGATTTTTCTAGATTTTTTAGGATTTTCTTAGATTTTTATTTTTCTTTTAGATTTTTTAGGATTTTTTTATATTTTTATTTTCTTATATATAAAAAAAAAGAGAATAATAAAAAAATATAAAAAATAATAGATATTTTCTGTGATCCATTTTTGGAAAGAATTAACTTAATCTTAGGAATTAAGAAAATTCTAAACTAGGATTTCTTAATATAAGTCAAGATGAGAAGTATTATTGGATCTTTAGGTTAACAAAGAAAAGAATAGAAAGATAGCTAAATTTTGAATTTTTTCTAAGCATTAAATACATTTACATGTTGAGGGATTAATCAAGGACTTAGTAACTTTGTCTATATATATATATATATATATATATATATATATATATATATATATATATATATATATATAAAAGAAAATAAAAAAGGAAAAATACAAAAATAAAAAAATAATAATAAATAAAAACTTGATCACCAATTAAGCTGGTTAGTTGTGCCTTAAGAAGCATTACCAGTCATGCCTAAAGATGGTTGAGTCCTTAACATTCGTTGCCTAGTTTACTCGAGTCCTTTGACCTTAGGGATGTATCTTCATCTGGTGCCCTAAGACCTGTTGGCCCAAAGGCCTTCCACTCTAGTTTTGATGATGATTAACTCATGTAGTTATGTGTACTAATAATCTTGTGATTTTAATTTCAGATCATTAATCAAGATATTAGTTGGCGATTAGCTTCAACAAGATGATTTGGAAGCTTTCACATAGTGATTCAGGAGCCCGAGCATCAAAGATCATATATAGCACTAGCTCGGTGGATCACAAAGTTTTGGATCGAGTCGGCTTGGAGACGGCGCTCTACAAGAAGACTTCGGTACCCAAATTTAGTTTTGTGTTTAGATCCAAATTATAAAGATTAGAATAGTATGATATGCTCAAGTTCACAACACACACGTTTCATGTTTTGAATATTGGTTTTCGGTTTTTCCGTTTTTGGTTTAACCGATCTTGGTTTCATGAATAGATAGATTCAAAACAATTTTACATGGTTTAATGTATATTAGATTTGTTCTATATACATGCATGCTTAACTTCCTAGACAAACTTAGTTTTGACTTACTTATTCATGTGTTTTATGTTTTGGTATTTTTAACAAAACATATTTTGGAATTAAAGTCAAAAACATGGATATATATATGCTTCATGTATATAGGATTATATCCATATACATCAAGTCTAAATGTTGTTTAATATCATGTTTTTGTATTTGGATGAGTTTTGGATAAAATGTATTTTCTATTAAAAAATCCAAGTTTTAGAAAATACAGTTTTTGATTTTTGGTAAAAATGATAAGACACAAAATGTTTTAAAATGTTTGTTATTTGTGATGAAATTATTATCACAAGTTTATATTTCAAAATAAAATGATAAAACTATTTTTGTGTAATTTTAGAGATTTTATAGGAATTTTTAGGATTAAAAATTACACGTTTTTCTGACCAGAATTGCTGCTGCCAGGTTAGGTCGGTCGACCGTACGGTCAACCGTACCAAGTAGCCGGTCGACCGTCGCTGTCGAGCGACGTGCACGGATACGTGCACGCTGGCTGTCCCTTTAGCCGGTCGACCGCACGTTCGACCGACTGAGAGCAAGTTGCTCCCTGTTTGTTCCGGTCGACCGCCCAGAGAGCCGTTGCTCTCTGGTTCTGGGGACAGTCGACCACCCGGTCGACCGGTAGCTGTCAGCGGTCAAAATATGACCGATGGACAGTCGACCGACCGGTAGACCGGTAGTTCAGTTTTGGCAATTTCTGCTGCCAACGGCTAGTTTTCCAAATGGCCTATAAATACCCCATTGGAAAGAGTTTTTCTCTAAGATTTTTTTGTGCGAATTTTTCCTGACTCTCTAGTATTTTCACAGCAATCAAAAGAAGTTTTTGGGCTTTAATTGAACAATCTATTTGGTGTTTTTGCTACGGTTTGGAAAATCAAGAAAGGGTTTTTGGGAAAAGATTTTGATTCAATTTCTTCATCTTGGTTTCTAGTTTTTCCCAAAGATTTTCTTTAAGTTTTTGATTTCCATTCCTTTGGTTTTCTCCACACTTGAGCTACATCTACTATTGATTGGTAGTGAAAAATGCATTTTTATCGTAACATTTACCATCACATTTTCATATTTATTCATTTAATTCTGCACATTTATTAATATTTTGTGATTTATTGTGTGCAGGCCTCGAGTTCTTATTTTTATAAGAAATAAAGCTTAATGAAGCCCAAAAGCCCATATCCAAGCCTAAGTCCAAGCCCAGGTGTAAAAGTGCAAAAAACAAATGTCAAATGTGCAAATACATAAGGGCCAAAGTTGCAAATACAAAGAAGAGGGAAGGATAGACTTCTATTTAACCCTAAATGCTTGCAGGAAAGAGTTTAAAGATAAATTCGGATTCAGACTGTACATGTTTAGTATTCAGATCATAACTTTTGCTACCGATATGCAAATCCAATGATTCAAAATGCTCCAGAAATAAGACTTGAAGCCCTACAACTCTTATGTTGATCAAACTTTCCAATTCAGTCCATAGATAAGCCAATTTCGGCGATCAACTGGATAATAAATTGCAGGACAGATTTGATTTGAACTTCTATGGATAAGTGCCACAAGTCTGGAGATAAGATTTTTTGGGAGAGTTGTACTAGGACTCTACATCTTCCAACTCCTATAAATACCCCTGCAGATGCAACACAGAAAGCGTCCAGTGTCCAGCAAAGGGCCAAAAACTAGGGTTTAGTTTCGTTCTTTCTTCTAGTTTTGTAATTAGGGTTTCTTTTATTTTCAAGAGAGAGAGGTTTATATTGAGCGTGACACCGATGTATCTTCCTCTTCTCGGCCATTGTATTCATGAATAAAGGTAATATTTTTCTTTTGTTTATTATTCTTGTGTTTTACTTTTCCTTTTGTTTTCTATTTCTTTTTCTCTGTGATCTCTTTGTGGCTGATTGATGAACATGCAAGTGAATTCCAAACAAGTATAACTAAGCTACGTGAGAGCCAACGATAGTTCATGAAAACGTTCTCCACTTCCAAAGCTTCGCATCACTTCGTTCTTGATATGCTTGACGATATAATGTGCACAAGGACCGGGCTCGAGTTTATGATCTATGCGTTGAAAGCCTCCTAAGCAAGGTAGAACATGTAAGGTTTTCACGTTTTTCTTCAACCAAACTCCAGTAAGTATTCTTTTCTTTTATTTTCTTTTTGTAGATTAAATCACAACTTCTCCATATTCTTTTCTACCACCCATTGTAAATACCACTACTTAATAATAAAAAGATAATTTTTAGAGATAACTTGCTTAACGCTTCCATCGCAGTCCCTCCTTGAGGATCACGACCCGCATAGCCCTGCTACCGCGGATTAGTATTGAGAACCTCGCACACCTTTAATTCTTAAATCTAATATTTTATTTTTGCGTGCATGAAATCTCGATCAACAAAATTGGCGCCGTTGCCGGGGAGGGACGGTAAGTTTATCTCTAAAACAAAATTTTAATTTTTAACTAATTCTTTATTCTTTTCTGTTTGCAGGTTTGGAGAACAGGAAACAGAAACATAGCAGCAGCAGTAAACATATTGCTATTCTGTGCCTCTGCCCTCGAAGGCAGAGCACCAGAACCCACTGTTTTGCCGCGGATCCGCGGCCAGAGCCGCGGAAACGCGGCAACAGTGGTGAATTACTGATCCAATTTTTTGTAGGGTGCTTCAAGTTAAAAATTCTGCTTTCTGCTCTGTTCTGATTTGTTCTGTGATATACCTGTAAATTGCTAATAATTCAACAGTAAATTATTGGTTGTTAAAAATAAAATTTGATTAGACGTTTGCATATTAGGCACGTGTCTTTTCAATTATTTTTATTTACTGTTGAAGAGTGCTGGAGACGCAAGGTACGTACGCATTGCATGTAGAATAGGATTCATCTCTTGGTTGATTTTCTGTATTGAGTGATTCTTATCTATTTATCTTGTACACTTGCACTAATTCATCTTAAGGGCATAACCCATTAACAAGATAAGGTGGGGATTTCATCACCCTTCCTTAGCCCAAAAATCATATCCCGAGCACTCACTAACCCAAGCCTAACAAAAAAATTAGTAGACGTTGGCCCTAGGGACATCTCGGACTCAATAGGAGATTATCCTAAGGGGGAACAGTGCTGGAAGTTGACTCTTGCCAAATCAGTGTCTAGGAAGGGGATTGAGGGCCGAAAGCCCGAAGTGTGGTGGTTATTTAATTAAGGAACGTCTTTGACGGAAAACCTCCCACCACTCTTGCCCCGACCTGGCTGATTAACTTGTGGTCAAAGTCTACACCCTACCTCCCGTGGACAGTCTAACCAGTTAGGAGTCGTCTAGGTCTAGGTCTACCCTAACTTAGGTTAGAAATTTTCTTTTTTGTTTGTTTTTCTTTTGTTTGCTTTGTGTGATATGGCCTATAACAATAATTCTTTCAATTTTAATGAGGATCCATATTATACACCAACCTCTTTTTCGGATATTACCAACCCGGCATATCATAACTTTGACCAACCTAGTATGCCAGATTGGTCTTATCCGAATCATTACATGCCCCAGTCCCAATACTATGAACAAGATTGGAATAATCATCACTACTCTTCACAGTCAATGGGGATTCAATACCCCTGAGCCATATGGTCAACCACCTGTTCAACCATTATCTTCATATACGTCTTTTCCTACATCACCAAGGTTTCAGTCCACCATTGATCTATTTGATGGGTTAGAAGAAAAAGTGGATCGGTTACAAGATATAATGAATGATCAAATTTCTAGACTTTCAAACATTCTTGAGCGAACCAACCAAGTTGATAGGAACCAAGAATCATTCTGCCTAGAAGACCTTGATCAAAATTCAATTTCATCACATCAATATGAACTTGCTCAACCCCAATCCTTGGACAAGTTGGCTAGTTTTAATTTCAATGAGATTGAATTAGATTGTGAATGTGAACCCGATCCCCAACTTTGCGATTCAGTTTCCATTTTCGAATCTATGTTGACTCCGGTATCCTTACCCAATTTGGACCAATTTTCTGAGCCAACATTTATTCCCATACCCATAGATCATGAAATTGAATCACCCATTTTTGATGATCATATTGAACTTGACCAATTGTGCAATTTTGAAAGTCCCATGGAAAAATTGGCAAGTTCCCATTTTTATGAGATTGAAACTAATGAGATATGTGACCTAGATTCCCAAATCTATGATCAAGTTCAAATTCCCGAATCATTATTGACTCCTGTTTTGTTACCCGACTTGGGTAATATTTTAGAGTCAGTTTTGATTCCCACACCTATCATTCCTGAACTTGAATCACCAACATTGAGTCACATTCCATTGTGGGAAAATGATTGTAGACTTGAGTTTCAATTTCTTGACTTGGACCCACTTCTTGATCCTAGCCCGATTCCTGAACCTTTACTTGATTTGAGTTTCTTTCCTGAGTCGGTATTAGATCCTGAACCTATCATTCTTGAGTCCAAGTCAACCATTTTACCAAGTCACATTCTTTTGTTGGACATAGGTATAGACCATGACTCTGTGATGATTTTCCAGGACTGGTCATGTAAAGGGAGTAAGTTTCACGAGAGGATCTTTCATGATCCTATTCATTCTGGGGACTGTAAATATGTAAATAAAAAAGAGGTCAATAAAGGTAGGTCTCGTGAACTACCACGTTATCTTGTTTGGGCCGCATTTCGTGGACCAATTAGACCACCTCCGGAACCACCACCCTAAGGTAACTTCCGCCTTCCCTTGTTCTGTTTCATGCATACATTCATACATTGAGGACAATGCATGAGATAAGTGTGGGGGTGGGCTTTACTAACATACTAACATAGGTAGAAACTAACAAAAAATTTGCTAAAAAAAAAAAAAATCTTTAAAAAAAAATTTAAAAAAAAATGTTATAAAAAGAATAATACTTTGACTTATTTTTTTGAAAGAAATCTAAGTTAGTTTTAAGGATTAGGAAAATCATGATTAGGATTTCTAAAAACTTGGTCAAAATAAATAAATTGTTTAAATTTTAGGTATAGGAGAGAAATTGAATAAATAATTAGTCTTGATTTTTACCTTAATGAAATGTGCATACCTAATGCATATCTAGGATTCTAAGACAAAGACCTTGTGCCTCATATAAAAAAAAATATAAAAAAAAAAAAAAATATCGCCAATTAAGCTGATACATGTGCCTCAAGAAGCATAAGTATTCATGCCTAAAGGTGAGTAAATAAAAATAAAGTCCTTAGTTTTGTGGCCTAATTCATTCGAATTTGAGTCCGCGGGGTGTTTTCTCACCTGGTGCCCTAAAGCCGACCGGTTTGGGAGCCATCGACTTTAAGTTCGCTACATGGGTGGATTAGAAAGCCTAAGAAAACTGAGAAATATTATACATGTATTAACACATCTAATAGTCAATTAGTTAGGTATGAGGGCCTCAAGAAGCCTTGATACTTATACGAAAGAAAATAAGATGAGTTATACATGCCAAAAAAAAAAAAATTATATTAACACATCTAATAGTCAATTAGTTAGGTATGAGGGCCTCAAGAAGCCTTGATACTTACACGAAAGAAAATTAGATGATGTTATAAAAATAATAAAGAGGCATGAGAGTCCAAGTTAAGGAATTGCTAGTAAAAATTCATAAGGATGCATATGATTTTTGGTAACGAAAAAGACTATATTAGAAATTCAATTTTAATCCTTACCTAAAATGAATAACAATTGACTTTATAAAGACTAGGTTTGAAGAATGAATAAAAATGATAATCCTAAAACTTATAGACTACTTAGTCTCTTCAATAATAATTCAAATATTTTCCTTTTTATGGATTTTGTGGGTGCAATCCGCTGAAAACCCTCACGAGACAACACTCGTCCTCTAGGGTAACCTAGAGGTTTAACGGCTTATTGCACATGCTAAGTGCAACCGTGATTCCTACGAAAGTGAGTTAGGTTAGATTAATTTTTCTTTTTCTTTGTTTTTACTCGAGGACGAGCAAAAAGATAAGTGTGGGGGTGTGATTGGTAGTGAAAAATGCATTTTTATCATAACATTTACCATCACATTTTCATATTTATTCATTTAATTCTGCACATTTATTAATATTTTGTGATTTATTGTGTGCAGGCCTCGAGTTCTTATTTTTATAAGAAATAAAGCTTAATGAAGCCCAAAAGCCCATATCCAAGCCCAAGTCCAAGCCCAGGTGTAAAAGTGCAAAAACTAAATGTCAAATGTGCAAATACATAAGGGCCAAAGTTGCAAATACAAAGAAGAGGGAAGGATAGACTTCTATTCAACCCTAAATGCTTGCAGGAAAGAGTTTAAAGATAAATTCGGATTCAGACTGTACATGTTTAGTATTCAGAACATAACTTTTGCTACAGATATGCAAATCCAATGATTCAAAATGATCCAGAAAGAAGACTTGAAGCCCTACAACTCTTATGTTGATCAAACTTTCCAATTCAGTCCGTAGATAAGCCAATTTCGGCGATCAACTGGATAATAAATTGCAGGACAGATTTGATTTGAACTTCTATGGATAAGTGCCACAAGTCTGGAGATAAGATTTTTTGGGAGAGTTGTACTAGGACTCTACATCTTCCAACTCCTATAAATACCCTTGCAGATGCAACACAGAAAGCGTCCAGTGTCCAGCAAAGGGCCAAAAGCTAGGGTTTAGTTTCGTTCTTTCTTCTAGTTTTGTAATTAGGGTTTCTTTTTATTTTCAAGAGAGAGAGGTTTATATTGAGCGTGACACCGATGTATCTTCCTCTTCTCGGCCATTGTATTCATGAATAAAGGTAATATTTTTCTTTTGTTTATTATTCTTGTGTTTTACTTTTCCTTTTGTTTTCTATTTCTTTTTCTCTGTGATCTCTTTGTGGCTGATTGATGAACATGCAAGTGAATTCCAAACAAGTATAACTAAGCTACGTGAGAGCCAACGATAGTTCATGAAAACGTTCTCCACTTCCAAAGCTTCGCATCACTTCGTTCTTGATATGCTTGACGATATAATGTGCACAAGGACCGGGCTCGAGTTTATGATCTATGCGTTGAAAGCCTCCTAAGCAAGGTAGAACATGTAAGGTTTTCACGTTTTTCTTCAACCAAACTCCAGTAAGTATTCTTTTCTTTTCTTTTCTTTTTGTAGATTAAATCACAACTTCTCCATATTCTTTTCTACCACCCATTGTAAATACCACTACTTAATAATAAAAAGATAATTTTTAGAGATAACTTGCTTAACGCTTCCATCGCAGTCCCTCCTTGAGGATCACGACCCGCATAGCCCTGCTACCGCGGATTAGTATTGAGAACCTCGCACACCTTTAATTCTTAAATCTAATATTTTATTTTTGCGTACAGGAAATCTCGATCAACAACTATCTTATTCTATAGGATCTTTGTGTGGGAAGAGAGATTGTTTGTGGTCTTTTGATCACCAAGTTGTAAACCCAATCTTTGCTTGGCTTTGTGCCTTACCCTTATTCTGTTGAGGAGGTTGTGCAAGTGGGTAGTATCCCTTAAGGTGTGAGGTGATCCTTGTGTAAGCTTTGTGCTAATCCCTCAAGTTGTGAGGTGATTGTTTGTTGGCTTGGTGCTTTGCCTCAAGGAGGAGGTTGTGTTTGTAAGGAGAAGAGTTGGGTACTCCTTGTAATTGTTATTGCCCCAAATCCTCGGTGGAGGTTCCCTTTGTGGGAGTCCTTTGTGGACAAGCTAGTGGACTTGAAATCCTTCTGTGTGAAGGCGGGGATGTAGAGCTGGGTGCTCGAACCTCGAAACATATCTTGTTGTTTGCGCTTGATCCCTTGGCTCTTACTCTCTCTCTCTCTACATTGTGCCTTGCATAAATTCATATTGTTCATTCATAATTATTTGCTTGGCTTGTTTGAGTGTGCAACTCTTGTTAATTGCAATTAATTTTTAAATTCCGCATTAAGTTCATTAGATTAGCATAATCACCTATTCACTCCCCCCTCTAGGTGATTTTCAATTGGTATCAGAGCCTCCGCTCTTGATATTTAGGTTTAACCACCTAGGAGTGAGATCTTGGTTTGCTAATCTTTATTTGCATTTTTCATTTGCACACATTTAGTTTGCACTCGTGGATAGCCCTCCTATGTTTGATTTTTCTAGACATGATTTTTGGAAGACCAAGATGAGTAGTCATTTAAAAAGCCTAGGACATCTAGTTTATCAAGCCACTACTATAGAATCCTTCCCAAATGCTAGCAAGCATAGAAAGGCCAATGCAGTAGCACTTAGGACATTTAGAGCAACTCTTAATGAAGATCTTTTACATGTGTTTGATCATTATGATTCGGCTTTTGCAGTTTGGAGCATATTGACTTCTCCCGAGCTACCAAGGATTATTAACAAGTTGAGGAGATCTAGGAGAGACAAGTCCGACGAGCATTGCCTCATGGTCCAAGGGAAAGACTCCCTTGAGGTACAATCGGATTCTCAACTAGATAATAGCTCTAGTTCCTATTACCATGGTTGTTTTGAAGTTCAAACATTGAATATGGAACTTGCTCAAAAGCTTGAAATTTTTTTGGAAAAACATGATTTGTTGAAAAAGAATAATCTTGAACTAAAAGAAGAAATGAAGGATTTATGTTCAAGTTTTGAATCGATTTTGCAAGAGAAGGAAGAGATTACTAGTGAACGTGACTCACTAAGATCTTAACTAGACCTTACCCTAAAAGAGATTGATGTTTTAAAAAGCCAAAATAATTGTGATGATGTTGTGAAAAACAATGAGGTTTTATCTTCAAAATTGGATTTTGTTTTAAAAGATAACCTAGTTTTGAAAAATGAAATTGATTTCATTACTGAAGAATTAGATCTTGTTTTAAATAAAAATAAATCTTTGAAAAAGGATATAGATAATCATGTTTGCCATGCTAGTGTAGCTTCTTCATCTAGCATATCTATTGCATGCTCCACTTTATCTTCAACTATTGAAAATGATATAAATATTTTGAAGAAAAGTGTTGATTGTTTGGGCTCCACTTTGAGCCAATGTGCTTTGAATCAACACGCTTGGAAACCTTGGTTCGAAAGAAACAAGTTTCATCTTTGCATTCACGCCCTCCACGGCATACACATGCTCATTATGATCACAAACTTCGCACTATGTATGCCCATGTGTACACATGTACACATTATGGTCGAAAAGGTCATCTTGCTAGATTTTGTTATGATCGTTTACATATTGAAAATTTAGGAAATAATCTTGTTTGGATTAGGAAAGATACTAACCCCTATGGACCCAAAAGAAAATGGGTACCAAAGACCACTCCTGTGATTTTTGATGTAGGTGTGGGCTCTCGCATCACGTGAGAGTATTGGTGCCTTGAGGTGGATGCGTTTCAAGCTTAAAGAAAACCATTTTTAGATGCATCATTTTCAAGGAAGGTTTGGTGGGAGGACCACCATTGGTTTGGAGAACTAGAGAGGTGCCTTCATCGGTTTTGGTATCAATCTCTAACTCCCATTTATATTTGCATGCTTATTATACTTTTCATGTCATTGATTTATAGCATGTCATGTTTTAAAGCTCATTATGATTATGCCATGTGATTTAGATTAGTAATATACATGTTTAGTTATTTGAGACACCCATGGACCTATCTTTGTGTTCTCACCTTGTTTTAACTAATATGTATGCTCTAAATCTAATACATATGCATACACATAATGATCATATAGATGTTTATGATGTTTTGTTTTGATGTTTATAGTTTATTATGTTAAATACCATGACTCTTAGATCATTGATATGCATGTATAGCTTTTGAGATCACCCATGCTTATATGGACCCATATGTTGTGTTCTCACCATTTGTTTAGCTATTATGCACATCATAGCTCTAATAGCAAGTGGATTTACATAATGATCGTTTTATGTTTGTAATGATGATTTATGTCCCGTTTCATGCTACATGATTTGATTACTTGTTTAAATGTTAGTTTTCATTAAGACTAGGTATATACTTGTACATAGAATGGGCCACAAATAAATCTTTATATATGTTTGTGCTTGAATGTTTATTTATACCCATTAGATGTTCTAGTATAGTCTAGTTTTGATGATTCATGCATTCTAACTTGTATTCCCTATTTTGGACATGTTTTTATGATCATGTGTTTTCACTTCATGTATATGTTTATTTTGCCAAACCTTAAGATATACATGTATACCCCTTGAGTCATTTGCTTTTCATGCAAATCTTTACTATAGACTCAATTGTGTTTAGGGATATGTATGTATACTTTTTGTGTTGACAAAACATACATATGCCTTGACGTATAATTTGTTTTATTGAAAATTTTAGATTTTCATGTCTCATGTTTAAAGGAATTTAAATTGAGCTTAATTGAATATTTTCATGTTGATATGTGTCACATAACACTTGTACACTCACTTTATTAGGTTTCTCATGACTTTGTTTTCATGAGTATGATATGGGCTTTATGGTTTTTGAGTGTTTAGTAATCATGTGAATTACATGTGTTTCATGAAAAACAATTTTGTTTTTGTTCCTTGCTTGAAGGATTTCGTGCTAGTTAACAAATTTTTCCATAACTACTTCGATTCTTCACTTTGGTAGAGTTTTTCAAATGTACTCTATTTTCAAACCTATTTTTGAAAACCCTACCTTAAAGGGTGGTTGGATGGGAGATCTTACTCATGTATGCCTTATAGTGAAAATCATTTTAAACTTGAACATGATTGGGAGGCTAGGTAATATGAGATATACACTTGATCATTATGTTGGCCCAAAGGCCTTCCACTCTAGTTTTGATGATGATTAACTCATATAGTTATGTGTACTAATAATCTTGCAATGTTTAAGTTTCAGATATTTAACAAGATATTAGTTGGTGAAAGCTTCCACACATCTTTCACAAGGTGATTCAAGAGCCTAAGCATCAAAGATGACATCTAGCACTCATTGGAGTCAAGCTTGGTGAATCACGGTTTGGACCGAGTCAACTTGGAGACGGCGCTCTACAAGAAGACTTAGGTATCCCTAGTTTAGTTTGTGTTTAGATCCAAATTGTAAAGATTAGAATAGTATGATAATGCTCAAGTTCACAACACACACGTTTCATGTTTTGAATATTGGTTTTTGGCTTTTCGGTTTTAGGTTTAACCGATCTTGGTTTTCATGAATAGATAGATCAAAACAAGTTTATATGGTTTAATGTATATATGATTTGTTCTATATACATGCATGCTTTAATTTCCTAGACAAACTTAGTTTTGACTCCTTTATTCATGTGTTATATGTTTTGGTATTTTTGACAAAACATATTTTGGAATTAATGACAAAAACTATGATATATATTTGTTTCATGTATATTGGATTTCTATCCATATGCATCATACTTCAAAGTGTTTAATTATCATGTTTTTGTATCTGGAAGTGTTTTGGACAAAACGTATTTTCTATTCAAAATTCAAGTTTTAGAAAATACAGTTTTTGTTTTTTTTGGTAAAAATGATTAGACACAAAAATAGTTCATATTGATTGATATTTGAGCTAAACATTTTACCACATGTTTATATATCAATGCAAAATGATAAAACTATTTTTGGTGATTTTTAGAAAAGATAAAAGAATTTTTAAACATATTTCTAATTGAATTTTCTGTTCTAGGCTTCAACCAAGTCGACTAGTAACCTGACTAGTCGACTAGGGCTGAGGTCGGTCGACCGGGACGGTCGACCGACGTGCACAGATCTGTGCACGTTTGGAGTCACTGGGACGGTCGACCGGACTGAGAGCAGTCTGCTCTCTGTTTGTTTCGGTCGACCGGTAGCTACCAACGGTCAAAAAATGACCGTTGTGCGGTCGACCGGGCGGTCGACCGCCGGGGTATTTCTGGCAGTTCTGCTGCCAACGGCTATTTTCTGGATTAGCCTATAAATACCCTTTTGGCAGGAGTTTTTCTCTAAGAATTTTTGGGCTAAAATTTTCATTCTCTCAGGTGTTTTTGCTGCAATCAAAATAGGTTTTTGATTCAAATTGAACAATCTTTTTGGTGTTTTCATTAGGGTTTGAAAAATCAAAGAAAAGGGTTTTGGGAAAAGCTTTTGAATTGAACTTCTCTATCTTGGTTTCATTTATTTCCCAAAGATTTTCTTTGAGTTGCTGGTTTCAAATCCCTTGGTTTTCTCCACACTTGAGCTAAAATCTACTATCTTTTCTATAGGATTTTGTGTGGGAAAAAGAGATTGTTTTGTGGTTGTTGTTTGAAACCACTAAGTTGTAAACCCTATCTTTAGCTTGGCTTTGTGCCTTTCCCTCATTGTGTTGAGGAAGTTTGGCTATTGGGTTGTATCCCTCAAGGTTGTGAGGTGATCCTTGTATTGGTTTTGAGTTTGGAAATCCCTCAAGTTGTGAGGAGATTGTTGGCTTGGAGTTGTGCCTCAAGGAGGAGGTTGTGATTGTAAAGAGAGGAGTTGGGTACTCCTTGTGAGAGTTCTTGGTGAACTAGCTAGTGGATTAGAAATCCTTCGTGTGTCGAAGGCGGAGATGTAGAGCTGGGTGCTCGAACCTCGATAACATATCTCTGTGTTTGCGTTTGATCCATTGACTCTCTCTCTATCTCTCTCTTTACTTTGTGTATTGTGCAAATTGCTATATCTTATACTTGCTCGTGTGTGTATCATTGTTGTAATTGCAATTAGTTTTTAAATTCCGCATTAAGTTCACTAGATTAGCATCGTCACCTATTCACCCCCCCTCTAGGTGACTTTTCAATTGGTATCAGAGCCAAGTGCTCTGATTTTGGGTCTAACAACCTAGAGTTAAAGATCCTCATTTTTAGGCTAATCTTGTTTGCATTTGCTTGCTTGCACACATATAGTTTACCATGGCCTTCATGACCCCACCTATGTTTGACCCTTCCAACATTCATGTTTGGAAGATTAGGATGACCGTTTATTTACAAACCCTAGGTCATAAAGTTTATCTTGCCATTATCAAGGAATCCTTCCTTAGTGATAGCAATCATATATGGGCCAATGCACAAGCCCTAGAGGCCATTAGAAGCACATTATCTAAAGATTATCTTTTACGTGTTTCTAACATTGATTCCGCTTTTGCAGTGTGGAATTTGTTGACAATAACCACCAACACCTCCAAGCTTCAAGTGCAAATCCAAGAAGAGGAATCTAGTGGAGAATCCGATTCACAATGCTTCATGGTCCAAGGGAATGACTCCCTTGAGGTACATTCGGAACCCCACTTAGATAGTGATGATTGCTCTAGTTCTTCATGTGATAATTATGATGCCCATGCTTTGAATGAAGAACTTTCTATTGTTTGTGAAAAGTTAATAGAAAAATACAAGATTTTGAAAAAGAAGAGTCTAGGAATTGAACAAGAAAATAAGAGTTTGCATGCTAGACTTAACAATGTTTTGCAAGAGAAGGTTGAGGTCTATAATGAAAGGGATTCATTGAGATCTCAATTAGAACTTGCACTTAAAGAAAATGAGATTTTGAAAAACAATAATGATTGTGAAAATATCTTGAAGAAAATTGATGTTTTGTCTTCGAAAATTGACTTTGTCTTAAAAGAGAATATTGCTTTGAAAAACAAAATAATTTCTATTTCTAATGATCTAGATGTTTGTTTAAAGAAAAACATTATTTTGCAAAGTAAGATTGATACACATGTTTGCCATGCTAGGGTAGTATCACACACTCCACCCTTTGCATGCTCCACTTCTTCTTCTAAGATTAATGATGATATTTGTTTGCTTAAGAAGAAGGTTGATTGTTTGGGCTCCACTATGAGCCAATGTGCCTTGAACCACACACGCTTGGAATCCTTGGTTCGAAAGAAACAAGTTCCAACTTTTATGCATGCACACCCTTCACGGCATACACATGCTTCTCACGGACACACCCATCACCATATGTATGCTCATGTGTACACATGTACACATTGTGGCCGAAAAGGCCATCTTGCTAAATTTTGTTATGATAGATTAAATGTTTCAAATTTAGCAAAGAAGTTTGTTTGGGTTAGAGAAGGGACTAACCCCCATGGACCCAATAAGATATTGGTACCAAAGACCACCCCTCCTATTATTTTTGATGTAGGTGTGGGCTCTCACATGACGTGAGAGTGATGACACCTTGGAGTGGATGCGTTCCGTGCTTAAAGAGAATCAATTGGATGCATCACTTTCAAGGGAAGATTTGGTGGAGATGACCACCATGTTTTGGAGACAAGGAGAGTTGCCTTCTAGGTTTGGTAACAATTCTTAACTCCTTATTATTGTTTACATGCTTTCATATTGATGTTTTATAGCATGTTTTTATTGTCTATGGATTAGTATGTAAATGCCATGATTATTAGATCCTTGACATACATATATAGTATTTGAGACACACATGCTTATGTGAACCCATACTTAGTGTTCTCACTATTGTTTAAGGTATAATGTACATCATGAATCTAATACATATGAATTTACATAGTAATCATGCTTTAGTTTTATCATGATGATTTCTTTATTGTGTTTTTGATGCTTCATGTTAAGATTACTTGTTTAGATGTTAGTTTTCATTAAGACTAGTTATATACTTGTTCATAGAATGGGCCACAAATAAATCTATATATGTTTGGGCTTGAATGCTTATTTGAACCCATTAGATGTGCTAGTATAGTCTAGTTTTGATGATTCATACATTTTAAACTTGTATTCCCATTTTGGATTTGTTTTATGAGTTTTTCACTTCATGTATATATGTTTGTATTGCCAAACTTTAAGATATACATGTATACCCCTTGAGTCATTTGCCTTTCATGCAAATCTATATATGGACTCAATTGTGTTTAGGGATATGTATGTATACTTATTGTGTTGACAATTCATACATATACCTTGAAATGAAATTTATTTTGGTGAAGATTTATTTGATTTTGTGCTTAATTGTTTAACTTCATGTATATGTCTATCTTGTCCAAACTATTAGATATACATGTTTATCCTTTTGAGCCACGTGCCTTCATGCATATACACTTTGTGGACTCGTTGTGTTTTGGATATGTATGTATACTTTAGTTTGTATTAGACATACATATGCCATGAAGATTAAATAAGTTTTGATGATTTTCGTGTTTTCATGATTAAGGAATAATTGAGCTTAATGAAAAATTTTCATGATTATGATATTCACACTTTATATGTACACTCACTTTTATTGCTTGCTCATGTTTTGTTTTCATAAGTTATATTTATGCTTAATTGACTTGAGTGTTTGATATCATGTGGATTTCATGTTTCATGAAAAACAATTTTATTTTATTCCTTGCTTGAAGGATTTCGTACTAGTTTAAAAGATTTTCCATTTAACTAGTTACGGTATTCTTCACTATGGTAGTGATTTTCAAACAAAGCTTATTTTCAAATCTATTTTTGAAAACCCCTACCCTTAATGGGCGGATGGATGGGAGATCATGGTCTTGTATGCTTTAAAATGAAAATCATTTAAAACTTGAACCTTGATTGGGAGGTATTGTAATATGATGTATACACTTGAACTTATTGCTATGTCAATTGGTATCATTGAACTCTTTCAATTAGTATCATTTTGATCCTTTTTTTTTGTATACTCATATGTTTATTGTGTATGTATATTTTCAATTGGTATCATCTATTGGTGATTGGTACTCATTCTATTTCATACACATTTTATTTGTGCTTAGGATATAAATTTTTCACAAAATCTTGTTTATGCTAGTGCTTGAGCTTCAATTTTGTTTTTAATTGATTATTTTTAAATTGGTATCAAGCCCATGCATCTTTTTAGTTGGTATTTCATAAAGGGGGAAAAAATTTAATTTTGTATTTCAATTGGTGATTCTTCAATTGGTATTTGTTTCCCACTCCCTTACTTTATGATTAAAAATTACATATTGGTATCATATGTTTAATATGAAAATTATTTACAATTGGCATCAAAATTTTATTTAGACATTCAAAATTTATTATGTTTAATTTCAATTGATATCAAGATGTTTCATGTGTTTTTGCTTAAAGTTGGTATCTAAATTTTTTTTTAAGAAAAATACAAAAGTTTTGATTTGTATTGACTATATGCATATAGATTCATGATGAGTGTATCTTGTATTGAAGAGCTTAACATCTCTTCGTTATGTGGTACACGTGTGTAGGGGGAGCTTCACATCTCCTCTTATGCATTACATAATGTGTGTTATGTGAATTAGGGCTTAACATCCCTCTTTCATTTAATGCATATGTGTAGGGAAGCTAACTTAGCGTCTTCCTCTTCATGAATGTATATAGCATATAACATCTATTGATCTTTGTTTATTTTCAATTGATATCAAGATACTTCATTGACATATTTATCTATTGATATCATGTTGTTTATAGTCACCCCTTATTGACTTTGTTTTTGTTTTTAGACAAAAAGGGGGAGAACATTGTTTTATTGTTTTGATTGACATAAAAAGGGGAGAAAGATTTTTACCCCTCATTTTATTATTTGGATTGTTTAACCCCTTCTTGATCTTTTTGTTTGACAAAAAGGGGAGAAAAAAAAAGGAGAAAAAAATTTGTTTGATTTGATTTTACTTTGAACCCTTTGTTGATGATTGACAAAAAGGGGGAGAAGTATTTGAGTTTATATGCATGTTTTCATTGCTTAAGGGGGAGAAGTATTTGTCTTCCTTGTTATTTATGCATATATGTTTTTTGTATTGCAAATAGGAGAAAAAGATTTTGATTTATGCTTGTTGCATGTTTTATCTCCATACTTGCATACATATTCATGTGTTTCATTTCCATATCTTATTATTTATGTCTATGCATGAGTTAAGGGGGAGCTTCTTTGAAGCTTAACTTTAATCTATGCATATATAACTCCATGAGTTTTGTCATCATCAAAAAGGGGGAGATTGTTGGCCCAAAGGCCTTCCACTCTAGTTTTGATGATGATTAACTCATGTAGTTATGTTTACTAATAATCTTGTGTTGTTTAAGTTTCAGATCATTAACCAAGATATTAGTTGGTGATTAGCTTCAACAAGGTGTTTAGAAGCTTTTCATGATGATTCCAGGGCCAAAGCGTCAAGATCACACATTGCCTAGCCCATGGATGGAGTTTTGGAGCAAGTCTACTTGAAGATGAAGATCGTCAAGAAGACTTAGGTATCCATAGTTTAGATAGTGTTTTTAGATCCATTTGTAAAGTTTAGTATAGTTGATATGCTCAAGTGCACAAACACACACGTTTTCATGTTTGGGATTTGGTTTTCATGAATAGTAGATCAAAACAAGTTTACTTTATTCTATGTATATTAGATGTATTCTAGATATACATACATACTTTAAACTTGCTAGACAAACTTATTTTGACTATTCTATTCATGTTTTGAAAAATCAAGTTTCATAAATACAAGTGTTGGTTTTGATAAAATTGGCAAGACACAAAAATGAATTGATATGATTGATATATGTCTTGAAATTTTTATCACTTATTTGTGTTTCAATATAAAATGTTAAAACAAGTTTTATGGGATTTTCAGAAAAGATAAAAGATTTTTATAAAACATTTTTCCCAGTTTTTCTGACCCAGGTTTGTGCTGACAGGCCGGTCGGTCGACCGTATGGGATGACCGCACCAAGGGCCGGTCGACCCATGGGGTCGACCGACGTGCACAAACTTGTGCATGTCTGGCAGACACAAACTCGGTCGACCGTACGGGTCGACCGGGTCTAAGAGCTCTGCTCTCTGTTTGTTTGGGTCGACCGGGCGGTCGACAGCTGCAGAGAGTTCTGCTCTCTGTTTGTTTGGGTCGACCGGGCGGTTGACCGGTAGCTGCAACGGGTCAAAATATGACCGTTGGACGGTCGACCGGCCGGTCGACCGCCAGGCCTGTCAGGCTGCCACATCAGCCTAACGGCTAGTTTTGTATAAGGGCTATATATACCTCATTGTTTGGAGTTTCTCTCTAAGATTTTGATGCCAAAATTTCCTGACTATTTCTAGTGTTTTAAAAGAGTTTTCAAAAGAGTTTTAAGTGCAAAAAGATTCATCTTTATTGTTTTTAAGTGTTTTGTTATTTTCAAAGAAAAATAGGATTTTGGGAATAGATTTCTTGCTCTTCATTTCTATATCAATTTGCTATTTTCCCAAGAGTTTTTCTTTGATCAAAACACTTAGTTTTTCCACACTTGAGCTATATCTTCTATCCTAAACTATTAGGATCTTTGTTTTGTGGAAAAAGAAAGAAAGAGAGAGTTTTGAGGTTGTTGCTGTAACCTCTAAGTTGTACACCCTTATTCTTGTTGTATCCCTCTTCGGTAGAGGTGATCGGGTGGTTGGTTTGTATCCCTCAAGTGTGAGGTGGATTGGTTGTTGTATTGGCTACGGGCCTACCCCTCGGTTGTGAGGTGGTTGTTTGAGAGAGGAGTTCGGTACTCCATTGTTGTAAAAATCCTTCTCGGTGAAGGTTCCCTCGGTGGGAGTCCTCGGTGGACGGTGTAGTGGATTGGAAATCCTACACGGTGGTGTAGGCGGGGATGTAGAGCAAGGGTGCTCGAACGTCGAAACATATCATTGTGTTTGTGTTTGATCCACTTGTCTCTAAACTCTCTCTCTTTACATTTGTGCAAAGCATCATACATAACATCATATCATATTTGCTTGTGTTGAGCATAATTCACATCATACATATCTATTTGCTTGTGTTGCCATTGCATACTCCATATTGCTATATCCTTGATTGCTTGGCTTGATTGTGTGTGCACATTGCTTGGATTGCTTGTGTGTGTGTGCCTAACTTATACTCATCCAACAAGAGCTTCACATAGCGACTCAACCCATTTCAAGGGGAATCAAGAGGAGTTAGTCCAGAGCCTCGCAAGGGGAATTCGGCTACACTTGTTGTATTGTATTAGTTTGTGCAACATTTGCATTAGCTTCCGCATCTAGCGCACTTAGTTTTGCATTTAGTTTTAGATTAGCACTAACACCTATTCACCCCCCCTCTAGGTGTCCCTTTCACATTATTGTTGTTTCAATTGGTATCATTGAAATTCTTTCAATTGGTATCAATGTTGACATTTTTGTATACTCATATAACTTTTGTATATGTATGCATGCACTTCAAAGTATATCAATTTCAATTGGTATCTAATTTTCATACATATATATGTTTTTATTTGTGCTTATTATATTCATATATCTTAGAGCACAAATTTTGATCATGATAAAGCTTGTTTTATAATGACTATCTTGTTTCAATTGACTAGTTTTCGATTGGTATCCATATTCAAGCTTTGCATGCTTTCATTTGGTATTTCATAAAGAGGGAGAAAACTTGTATTTCATCATTCAATCGGTATTTGATTTCCACTCCCATACTTTATGATTGAAATTTCAATTTAGTATCATATGAAAAATATTTACAATTCGTATCAAAATCCTTGTTTAGAAATTCAAATTTTGTTATGTTTAATTTCAATTGGTATCAAGATTGTTTTCTTATAATTGGTATCAATGTTTTTATGTTTCCTTTAAATTGGTATCAAGATGATCTACTTTGATAATTTTTTTTAATTGATATCTTAATTGATTGTCACCCCTTATTTACGTAATTTGTGTTTTAGACAAAAAGGGGAGAACATTGTTTTGTTGTTTTAACCCTTTTGTTGATTCCTTATTTCAAACAAAAAGGGGGAGAAAAAAATTTATTGATTTGTTTTTACTTGGACCCCTTTGTTGATGATTGACAAAAAGGAGAAGTATTTGAGTTTATATGCATGTTTTGTCGTTTAATTGTTTAATTGATTAATTGTTTAATTGTTTTGTTTAATTAGTATCAAGAGCATTATTTAAGAACTGTTTTTATTGGTATCAAGAGTTTATTGGCATCAAGAGCATGTTTTATGCATGATGCATTTCATATGTCATATATTTGGTATCAAGAGTATGTTTTTGTATTTGGTACCTTGTTTTATGCATGTCATGTTTAAGAGCTTACATTGCATATCTTCTTGTTTATTCCTATGCATGAGTTAAGGGGGAGCTTCTCTGAAGCTTAACGTTAATCCATGCATATATAACTTCATGAGTTTTGTCATCATCAAAAAGGGGAGATTGTTGGCCCAAAGGCCTTCCACTCTAGTTTTGATGATGATTAACTCATGTAGTTATGTGTACTAATAATCTTGAGATTTTAGTTTCAGATCATTAATCAAGATATTAGTTGGTGATTAGCTTCAACAAGATGATTTGGAAGCTTTCGCATAGTGATTCAAAAGCCCGAGCGTCAAACATCATATATAGCACTAGCTCGGTGGATCACGAAGTTTTGGATCGAGTCGGCTTGGAGACAGCGCTCTACAAGAAGACTTCGGTACCCTAATTTAGTTTTGTGTTTAGATCCAAATTGTAAAGATTAGAATAGTATGATATGCTCAAGTTCACAACACACACGTTTCATGTTTTGAATATTGGTTTTCAGTTTTTTCGTTTTTGGTTTAACCGATCTTGGTTTCATGAATAGATAGATTCAAAACAAGTTTACATGGTTTAATGTATATTAGATTTGTTCTATATACATGCATGCTTAACTTCCTAGACAAACTTAGTTTTAACTTATTCATGTGTTTTATGTTTTGGTATTTTTATCAAAACATATTTTGGAATTAAAGTCAAAAACATGGATATATATATATATATGTTTCATGTATATAGGATTATATCCATATACATCATGCCTAAATGTTGTTTAATATCATGTTTTTATATTTGGATGAGTTTTGGACAAAATGTATTTTCTATTCAAAAAATCAAAGTTTTAAAAAATACAATTTTTGATTTTTGGTAAAAATGATAAGACACAAAATGTTTTAAATGTTTGTTATTTGTGATGAAATTATTATCACAAGTTTATATTTAAAAATAAAATGATAAAACTATTTTTGTGTAATTTTAGAGATTTTATGGGAATTTTTAGGATTAAAAATTACTTGTTTTTCTGACCAGAATTGCTGCTGCCAGGCTAGGTCGGTCGACCGTCGCTGTCGACTGACGTGCACGGATACGTGCACGCTGGCTGCCCCTTTAGCCGGTCGACCGCACGGTCGACCGACTGAGAGCAGGTTGCTCTCTGTTTGTTCCGGTCGACCAAGCCCAGAGAGCCGTTGCTCTCTGGTTCAGGGGACGGTCGACCGCCCGGTCGACCGGTAGCTGTCAGCGGTCAAAATATGACCGTTGGACGGTCGACCGACTGGTCGACCGGTAGTTCAATTTTGGCAGTTTCTGCTGCCAACGGCTAGTTTTCCAAATTGCCTATAAATACCCCATTGGAAAGAGTTTTTCTCTAAGATTTTTTTGTGCGAATTTTTCCTGACTCTCTAGTGTTTTCACAGCAATCAAAAGAAGTTTTTGGGCTTTAATTGAACAATCTATTTGGTGTTTTTGCTAGGGTTTGGAAAATCAAGAAAGGGTTTTTGGGAAAAGATTTTGATTCAATTTCTTCATCTTGGTTTCTAGTTTTTCCCAAAGATTTTCTTTGAGTTTTTGATTTCCATTCCTTTGGTTTTCTCCATACTTGAGCTACATCTACTATCGTATTCTATAGGATCTTTGTCTGGGAAAAGAGATTGTTTGTGGTCTTTTGATCACCAAGTTGTAAACCCAATCTTTGCTTGGCTTTGTGCCTTACCCTCATTGTGTTGAGGAGGTTGTGCAAGTGGGTAGTATCCCTCAAGGTGTGAGGTGATTCTTGTGTAAGCTTTGTGCTAATCCCTCAAGTTGTGAGGTGATTGTTTGTTGGCTTGGTGCTTTGCCTCAAGGAGGAGGTTATGTTTGTAAGGAGAGGAGTTGGGTACTCCTTGTAATTGTTATTGCCCCAAATCCTCGGTGGAGGTTCCCTTTGTGGGAGTCCTTTGTGGACAAGCTAGTGGACTTGAAATCCTTCTGTGTGAAGGCGGGGATGTAGAGCTGGGTGCTCGAACCTCGAACCATATCTTGTTGTTTGCGCTTGATCCCTTCGCTTTTACTCTCTCTACATTGTGCCTTGCATAAATTCATATTGTTCATTCATAATTATTTGCTTGGCTTGTTTGAGGTGCATCTCTTGTTAATTGCAATTAGTTTTTAAATTCCGCATTAAGTTCATAAGATTAGCATAATCACCATTCACCCCCCTCTAGGTGATTTTCAATGCCATCTGGTCTGGGAGTCATCGTTAAAAGGCTCGCTACATGGATAAATTAGAAAGCCTAATGAAGTTAAGGGAATAAATAAATGAAATATATAAAAAATAATATAAAAATATATACATTTATATATATATATATAAATGTACCATAGTCTTAGAACAATCCCTCATACATATAGATGTATATATGCTAGGCTTGATACAAAATCTAGTTTTCTCTCTATTTTTGAAAACTTAACCTAAGTTGAAAATGAAACTTCAAATGGAGGCTTAAAAAAAGAAGGAAAAGTTTAGGCTAAGCTAAAACCAAAAGATCACCAAAATTCTTGAAAAAAATGGCTCATAAATTTTTTTTCTTTCTTTTTTTGAAAAATCACTAACATTTTCTTTCACTTTGGATTTTATGGGTACAATCCGCTGAAAACCCACAGGAGACAACACTCCTCCTCTAGGATAACCTAGAGGTTTAACGGCTTGTTGCACGAGCTCACTGCAATCGTGTCATGTACGAAAGTGGTGTAATAATTTAGTTAGATTTTTTCTCATTTTCTTTGCTTATTTTGCTAGGTATGGGGTGTGATTGGAGTTCATTTTTGTATTCTTTTACACCACCTCATCATGCTTTATGATAATAAAAATGAGATTTTTATCGCTTTTCTTTCTTATTTTTCAGGTCATTATTTAATGGAGAAGAAGGCCCAAATTTTGGGATTTTTGAAGAATTAAAGGATTTTTTAGGAGCCCACAACTATGAAGCCCAATTCTAGAACGATCCAAAGTATATTTTCCAACTTCTAGAAGCTCCAGCTGGGCACACATAGCCCAACAGAATGTCAGAGAATTCGTTGGCGCAACGACCAAGATGCGGCCGCAGAAACGCGGCCCTTGCCGAGGATCTACGGCACTCCCTTGGCCGTTGATTAAGCGATTGATCCTACGGCTGTGGTGGGACATTATCTTGTCCTGAAGGCTATAAATAGACCCCCAGGGCCTCTGTAAAAAAGAGAGGAGAGAATAGCATTTTATTTAGGGAAATTGTTAGGATTTCTTTAAGCTCTTTTTAGTTTTCTTGTGTAATTTTCATTTTCTCCCTCTAGACTTAGAAAAGAGAGAGTGAGGGTGAGAGGTCTCTGTAATTGAAGAAGTGATAACTCAATACAAGGGCTCAAGCTTTCCTTCCTCAAGTCTTTTCCTGTTCTATTGCATTACTTTCAAGTTCTTACTTTCTTGCATTTCCTTTCTACCATGTATTCTTGCTTGTTCTTATTTTTATGGCTAACTAACTCACTAACATGACTAACTAACTTCTAATACTACTAACTACTAACTCTTGTATGATTTCTAACTCATATGAATTGTTGGATGTTTTTATTTCTAAGTCTTGTAATTAACAAGTCTTTTACTTTCAATAATGATGAGTAGTATTTCAATTCTAGTGAATGCTTTGTATCACTTACATATAATTCATGTGTGCCTCATTTAGAGCCTTGTCTCCTGAACAAGTGCCTGATGGAACATGAAGATTGATCACTTTTTTATGCTAACTCCTATTGTATAAGTTTCTTATTTCATGCTAGCTTACTATAACTTTGATGGACTAATGAATCTTATAGTCTTTTTTAGCATACCTAAGTGTGAATACCTATATTCCATTATTGAGAATCTATTGGGAGCCAATGATCCAAGGAGGCCATCTAGCCAAGCCTAGATGAGAACACAACCTCAATTTGGAACAACATTAATTTGACAAAGCAAGATGTACTATTGCCAATGAATCTACATGAGGCATGAATCACCCAACAAGCTTAGTAAGTTAGTAGTGTAGAATGTTAGTTAGTCATGCATTTCTCTTAATTGAATTTCAAAACTTTTTTCTAAAAATTTTCTTTTTTCCAGCATCACTGTCTTTTTCATTCCATTTTTCCATTCCGTTTTTCCATTCCGTTTTCCTTTTCTTAACAAAACTCTACAAAATTCTTCACTCTCTTTCTACCTTATTTTGTTTCTCCATTTTTAAACAAAGAAAAACTTTCATTTTTCTTTTTAAAAACTTCAACATAAAAATCGTTAACGCTTCCATCGCTAGTCCTCCCTGCGGATACGACCCATTATAGCTTGTGCTACGAACGATAATTCGAAGGAGTAAAGTAAATCTTCATACAGATTTAAAGTTTGATAATCAGCACACGGACATGAACGATTTACTCTAAACTCTCGCTCCATTCAATTCCTCCTTTCGAACACAAGCAATAATATGAGTTATTATTAAAGAGTAACTGATATCACCAGCCACTTGTGATGTCAATAATAGCTGATAATCTAACATCTGATAACTGACAACTAATATCTGACAACTGAGTAGCTGACAACTATTATCTGACATCTGAAATAGGATATTAGAGATATAGCCACGAATACAATGGTGTCACTAACAATTGGTAACTGATACAGATATCTACCAACTCCTATAAACTCTGAACATATAAGATGATCACCAATAAATAATCTCACCAATAACTAAATCTCTACTAACTGAAGTAATCATAACTAAATATGAAGCACATGGTATATCCTCGAGATCAATAAGTCAATGGATATCGAAATCATAATGAAGTCAGGGAATCATCCTCAAACAACATATGGCATAAAAAGTCTACTTCTGATACTCAACATCAACAAAATGTCAACTAAATAAATCCCAAATACTCACAACTATAAATCCAGCTACGTCAAACCTATCTTAATGAGTTTAACATCCAATATAAAGAATGTAAATTCTATATTAACTCCAACTCAAAATCAATCCAAATCAAAATCTAACTTTCCTCATAATTAAGACTGAATCCAGCATAATAAATAACTAAATAAGAACTAGCAATTACTAATATCCTGATGACAGAACATCGAGTTCCAAAATGTCTAACATCAACTACATCTGATCTATTATCTGTGGTATCTCTAAACCATCTCATATCAATGAAGACGTCATATCTACTTGTCCACAATATCCAAAAGAGTTCCGGTCAGAAATAATCACAAATACATGAATATCAAATCTGATAACTAATACAAATTACATCAACCTCAAAATTGAGCTTCACGGTCTAAGGTATACCAAAACTAGGCCTTAGCCAATAGCGACAATTAGCAACACATGAAATGATGCTGATATAAGCTCATATCAACTACGTAAATAAAGTGAACAATCATTGATGTCTCATGAAGTGATACAAGTAATCAAACTAATAAAATATAACAGAAAGTCTCATGAAATGATAAGAGTAACATGTAACACATACCGACAACAGTAAATAATGAAATACACAAGAATAAACACTCACATGAAATGACGCGATTTCGGAACCGAATCGCCATCTGGTCTTTACTGCACGAACCGGTACTAATCTAGATACAAATTTGAATCTTTTATTACCAAGTTTGTATGACACGAATGAGTCCGAAACGCTGCAACATGCAACCGAACACATGAACTCGTGCATATACACACACCACATACATACACGAGTATACAGTCATATATAATTACATATATATATATATACATATATACATGCACACATCTACGTCTAAATACATATATAACACATTAATAAACAGACAATCACATGTGGAAAGGGGAGGCAACACACACACACACACACATTCATGTACCCACTCATGCATGACACAACACCCATACTCATCCATGCACACACTAAGTAACTCACAACACAAACACACATACTCGTATGCAATTAAAACATGTACCTTAATTAAATAGCTCATCCACTTATATATATACACACACAAAAAAAAAAAAAATTATATTTACAAAAGCAGAAGGAGAGGGAGCTCACGCAATAGGCAAGGGGGAGGGTTCGCGGGCGAGGCAAGGTTTGCGGAGGATGCGAAGGATGTTGACGGCTTATCGGAGAGGATGCGGGCTGCCGCGGATGTCCGATGACGGAGCAAGGAGGAAGAGGTGTTACACTAGTGTGCTGCTGTGCTGGGGAGTTGGTTGTACACGACAAGGGAGAAGGTGCAAACTCGGCCTGGAAGAGTGATTGGGGAAAAACCTTGCAGGAAAAGTGTATGTTTTGAAATCAATAGTTAAAGTGCGTGTGCTTTGGCTTCCTCGATACTTCCATTATAGCATAGAGGCTAAACGGGTCGAATCCACAGGGACGGGAAACGATAGAAGCTTTACCAGAATGTTCACGTGTATGTTAAGTGTTCTTCAAAGTTTTAAAGAATGAAAAGAATGAAAAACAAAGAATGGAATAGAAGTATGGTGAAAACAAAGAAGTGGGAAACATAGAAGAATAGTTTTTGTGATTTTGTTTGTTGATCTAAAATAAAGTAAAAAGGGAAAGAAAACTCATAACTACTAACTGCTAATGGCTCTGCTAATTTGCTAACCTCTTAGTGATAGTTGCCTCACATATATCCTTGGCCAGTACTAGTCCTTGGTTCAAGAGCGTTTCAAAGCATGACCCATATAATAACTTTCACATCCAAACTCAACAAAACAAGTGCAAGCTACACTTAAAATATCAAAACTAAATAAGAGTAAGCATGGAGTAAAGTAATGTTAGATTATTAGAGAGTTAGGATATTAGAGTGTTAGAATCCATCATCATGAGCTTGTTAGAGTGCAAGAGCAAGGCCAAGTAGAGGCTATTAGATTCATATGGATTATCAAGTAAGAAGTTAGCAAGTTAGTTGTTAGTAGTTAGTTACCTGAGAGAAAATTAGCTAAATATATAAAAGGAGTTAAAGAGAAGAAAACAAAGAGAGGTAAAGAGAGAACCTTTCATAGATTGTCACCTTCTATTACAAGCACTCTTGCTTTCCAACCATGTACCACTCTCTCTCCTATTACAAGATACACAAGAAATGGAAAATACAAAGAAGGAAGAAGAGGAACAACTAACCTAAACTACAACATGAAGAAGAAAACTACCCTAACTCTCCTAAAACCTCCTCAAAACTCCTCCCCCTTATTATGCTATAGAAATCCCGGGGTATTTGTAGGCAAACTAGGTACCAGGGTATGGTACGGAGCCGCGCGTCAAATCATGACGCACGGCTCCGTACAAGAGCCGCAAAAAGGCGCTATGGCCGCGTTTTCGTGGCGATAGTGTGGTCGCGCGCGCGGCACCTCTTGCCGCACGCTGTCACGTCGCCCTCTATCTGCGGTATGTTCTGGTTTCTGGATATGGGCGCCCGATTTTGATAGATTCACTCTCCAAAGTCAATGGCTATATTTGTAGGCTTTTAATCACTAATTAAATGGTGATTTTGGGTCTTCTTCTTCATTCCATGCCATGAACCTAGAACATGCAAGAGAAGTGTTATTAACAGAATTTAATATTAAATAAATGTGAAGATGTGGTATGAAATATGCAATTTTAGAGACTAATCACACCCCCACACTTATCTTTTTCTCATCCCAAGCAAAACAAAAAACTAAGAAAATTATTACACCACTCGCAGGTAACGCGATTGCACTGAGCATGTGCAACAAGCCGTTAAACCTCTAGGTTTCCTCTAGAGGAGGAGTTTGTCTCCTGAGGGTTTTCAGTGGATTACACCCACAAAATCAATAAAGAAAGAAATCAAATGTTAGTATTTAAAACGCCATTTGGAAATAGAGAAACACTTTTCTCTATTTTTATGAAAATTTCAAATTCAAGGTCATAGGTCAACAAGAAATTCTTCCTTAAACTATGTCGAAATGTAAAATCTTATTATAAATTAAATATAAAAGTTTAAAATTGAAATGATTCTTTGATCTTTCATAAAACTCTTAGAACATATGCACTTTGTGAACGATAAAGATTTTTGGGATATCCACTCTAAATTTCATGCCATTTATTTATATTATTTATTTTTTTCTTGTATTTTCTTCCCTTAGCTTTCTTAGGCTTTCTTATTTACCCGGATAGTGAGCCTTTAGCCTGTAACTCCCAAACCAGATAGTTTTCGGATACCAGATGAGAAAATATCCCTCAGACTTAAGGACTCGAGTAAAAAAAGTCACAAAACTAAAAAGGATTATTTTATTTTTTTGTCCACCATTTTAGATCTGAATAATCATGCTTCCTGAGGCATAATTACTCAACTTTAATAAGTGATTTTATTATCATTTTTTATATATTTTTATAGCATTTTTATGACATTTTTAGTCTTTATTTCAATCCCAAAAATTGTGTAAGTGTGAAGTGCAAAAATCTAAGGCAAAAAAAATTCATGATCAAATTATCTTTTCAATCTTACTTCCTTATGCTAAAATTTAAACAAGATATATTATTTTGACTTGTTTTAAAAATTCATAATTTTAGGTCTTT
Source organism: Agave tequilana (assembly GCA_038442645.1). Classification (NCBI taxonomy): domain Eukaryota; kingdom Viridiplantae; phylum Streptophyta; class Magnoliopsida; order Asparagales; family Asparagaceae; genus Agave; species Agave tequilana. Next base: position 131,021 of record JAVJIF010001689.1, read on the forward strand.
CTAATTCCTAAGTTAATCTTAATTTTCTTAAAATTAAATCAAAACTAATTCTCTTATTTCAAAAAGTTTTGTAAAAAGAAAAGAAAAGAGTTTTTATACAAAAGAAAATTTTAAAAAGTTTTCAAAAAGAAGTGTAAAAGAAAGAAAATGTAAAATGAACTATGTTAGTAAATCCTCTCTCACACTTATCTCAAGCATTGTCCTCAATGCATCGTGAATGTGTATATACATGAAACAAATGGGAAGAGAAGGAAAATTACCTCGTGGTGGCAGCTCTGGTGGTGGTCTGATTGGGCCAAGCATTGTTACCCAATCAAAAAATCGGATCTTGTAGAAACCCACCAGTGACCTCTCTAATATGATCTAGAAAAAGAATGATTGAATGAATGGTCTTATTTAAAAAATTATCCCCATCTAATTTCTAATTTTTAAAAATAATTACTGAGTCATTTTCTTCAACATCCTTGTCCAACAATGATGTGTGATTTTGGGAGATGATTGATTTGGACTCAAATGGAACAGGAACAAAAACCAATACCAACTTGAAAATTTGACTCAGATCAAGTCGAGATTCAAAAGGGGGAGTTGAAATTGGTTCAAGAATGGGATCCAAACTAAAGAATTGATGTTCACATACTTTCCCCATCAATGAAGTGTAATCATAAGATATTGGTGATTCAATTTCACGGTGTACTGGTACATGATTCACTGTTGACTCCAGATAGAGAAAAAAAATCTGGTAAAGATACCAGAGTCATTATTGAATCAAAAAGTGAAATGGAATTACTAGCTTGATGTTAAGGATCACTTTCAATCTCAAGTTCAATTTCGGAAAAAGTATAACTTGACAAAATGTCAGGGTGGTTCTCAAAATTTTTGGCAAGTTTGAATGGATGTAATGAATTTGAATCTTGATTTTCATCCACGAAAGGAATGTGAATCGGTGAAATTATCGATTCAAGTTCAGGAATTATGGAAAGCAAAACTGGATCAAGAATGTTCCTTAGTTTAGGTAACACTACAAGAGTTGATACTGATTCAAGGATTGGACTCGAAACGCTAAACTGAAGCTCAAGTTCATATTCATCTTCAAGTTCAATTTCAGGAATTAACTTGTCAAACTATTGATTGAGTTTCTACCTTCACACAAAATACAGTATTTCAGATTTTAAGATTAAAGAGTGCAAGTTACTCAATTCTACCGCAATAACAAGTGGCTATGCGGGTCGTGATCCACAAGGAGGGACTAGCGATGGAAGCTTTTTAGTAAGTCTTCTTTTAAGATACAAAGTATGGTTAAAGTTCTTCTTTAGTTCTTAAAAAGAAAAGGAAAAAGAGTTAAAGTCAAGTTAGGAAGAAAGTGATAGAATGAGAAGGTCGAAAAAATAGAAAATAGACATATACAAAGAAATCAAAATGAGTGATGAAAGAAGTGGCAGATTGTGGTATTCTAAACTAAAGAATTAAAAGAGAAGAAAAAAAACTAAAAGTGACTTGCCCCTTTTGTGCTCATATACCTTGGATTCGTAGCTACGACTTACTGTGTCTTTGAAGGCGATCAAGCATGGCGTATAGGATCTTCCCCATTCCCGATCTACACTAAGAATAAAAGGGCAAGCTATACTAGCAAGAGAATGGTTGTTCATCACTATAAGCCATCAAGGGCACTTGCAATGGCGAAGCAGTCTTGATGCTAACAGATTCACTTAGATTGCAACACATTAGAGGAGAGTAAATGAAAATAAGAGTAAAGAAGAAAAAGTAATTTTGATTCAATTCAAATAACAATAGAAGAAGAGATCATTTACATTGATGTCACCTGTAGTACAAGCTTGCTCTCATTCCTCCATAAAAATATCATCTCCTCTTAGTTACATAAAGAAAATAAAAATTACATGAAAGAAAACTAAAAACCTAAGTTACAAACTACAAATTAGCCTAAGTTCTACTCTCTGCTTGGTCGTTCCTCTTGCCCTGGAGATTGTAGGTATTTATAGAAGAAATGCAGAGGTTAGAGGAGTATGAAGATAGGGAAATCTGGCTATTTTTGAATTAGAATCCTCCCCTTATCTCCAAACTTAATTTGAGTGGATATTCAGTTCTGATCTACAGTTTGTTGGCGTGTTGATTGCTAAATATCACTTAACAAATTATAGAATTAGAAACAGTGATAAACATAAGATTTGTAGCACTGTAAGTCTGCTTTTTGGATTATCTTGAATCATCAGATTTGAGATTCTGTAACAAAAGTTATGATTCAAATACTAAAATGTATCTAGTTAAAATCTGAGTCAAACTTGTTTCATCTCATCCGTTGATCTTCTCTCTATCCATTTATCTCTCTGTATTTGATATTATCCTTAGTTGATCTTTAGCTAACCAAAATGGATCTATAGAAATCTGAATTTTATTGGTTTTCATTTGGTGTTATCTTTTTGATTTGCTCTGATCTTCAGCTGAACATTTTCCCCAATCCTTGATTTGTTCTAATTAGATCTGGGATCATCCTCAGCTAACCAAATAGATCTAGTTAAATCTGATTTAACTCGTATTTATTTGGTTTAATTCTCTTTCTCTTCATTATTATCTTCTACAAAATAAATATTTAAGACAAGAAAATTAGGAGGAGTGTAATAAAAAGAATGTAAAATATGTGTACGATAACACCACCACACCTATCTTTTGCTCGTCCTCGAGCAAAAACAATAAAACTAAATCAAAGGTTATTAGACCACTTTCGCAGGTTACGCGATTGCACTAAGCCTGTGCAACAAGCTGTTAAACCTCTAGGTTTCCCCTAGAGGACGAGTTTTGTCTCGTGAGGGTTTTCAGTGGATTATACCCACAAAATCCATGAAGAAAGAGAAACAAAGAGTTAGTATTTTCGAAAAACATTTGAAAAAAAAATTGAAATATAATTGTAAGTTTTAAGTAATCTATAAGTTATAGGAAAACTGAATTTTTCAATCCTAAACTTAATCTCTATTCAAAAATTTGTTATCAATCAAAATAAGGAGTCAAATTGTGCTTCTCATCTAGTCTATTACTTTACCCTAAGTCATATGCACCTTGTGACCGTGAAAATTTTGACTAAGGGTTCATTAACTCTAACTCTTATGCCTTATTTATCTATATATATATATTGTGATATTATTTCTTAGTTCTATTAGGCGTTCTAATCTGCCCATGTAACGAGCCTTTAATCGATGACTCCTAAACCAAACTGTCTTAGGGCACGGGTGAGAAAACACCCCAAAGACTTAAGGACTCGAGCAAACAAGGCCACAAAACTAAGGATTTTATTATATGAACCACTTTTAGGCGTGAATACTTATGATTTATTAGGCACAAATACCCAGCTTAATCAGAGGATTATATATATTTTTTTCTCAAACTTATCTAATCATCTTTTGCATAAATACTAAGGCTTGCTTAGGCCAAAGTACCTAGCTAATCAATAATTAGATTTGTTCATCTTTCATAGATTTTTTTTATAAGGCATAAAAATCTTTGTTTTTGAACCTAAGTGTGTAAGTGTATGAAGTGTGTGATTAGTCTCTAATTTTGCATAATTTTCATCACATCTCACATTTATTTGATAAATAAATTCTGCTAATAATACCTTGCTTGCTTGATCCTAGGTCAATGGAGTTCAAATGAAGAAGAAGACCCAAATCGCTATTTAATTGGTGATTAAAGGGGTATTAAAATAGCCATTGAACTAGAGGAGCTTATCTGTCAAAATCAGGGGCGCTAAACCAGAAACCGGGCACGTTAGCCGACAGGGGGACAACAGCGCAGCACGCAGCAGGCGGCGCCCCACGCGCCGCCCAAGGAAAGCCGCGGAAACGCTGCATTTTGCCGCATTTTCGCAGCAAAACCAGAAACCAAGAGATCCAGCCGACAGGGGGACAACCAGGCGGCGCGCGGCAGGCGGCGCGCGCGAATAATGCCGCGGAAACGCGGCATTTGCCGCGTTTCCGCGGCAATACGGCCGCGCCGCGCACGCCGTTTCGGGTCACATCTTGTCCCCTGGCCCCCTGTTCCCTTGGCGCCTATAAATACCCCCCTGGGGTTCCTGAGGAGGAGATATGCAGAGTTAGGAGTAGTTTCTCTTCTCCATTTTGTATTTTAGGGTAGTTTAGATTAGGTTAGTTCCTCTTCCTCCATTGTATTTTCCATTTTGTAGATCTTGTATTAGGGAGAGAGAGTAGTACATGTTGGGAAGCAAGAGTGCTTGTAATAGAAGGTGACAATCTATGAAAGGTGCTCTCTTTACCTCTCTATGTTTACTTCTCTCCAATCTCTTTTACATATGTAGCTAGTTTTTCACACATGGCAACTAACTACTAATCACCAACTAGTTTAACTTCTTTTATGATAATCCACATGAATCTAATAGCCTCATTTTGGTCTTGCTCTTGCAAGAGCCATTGATGGCTCATGATGATGGATCTAACTCTAACTTCCTAACCACTAACAAGTTAACATTACTTTATTCCATGCTTACTTTTCCATAGTATTGATGGTTTAAATGTAGCTTGCACTTGTTTTGTTGAGTTTGGTTGTGAAGAGTTACATATGGGTCATACTTTGAATCGCTCTTGAACCAAGGACTAGTGATGGCCAATGATACGTGTGAGGCAACTATCACTAAGAGGTTAGCGTGTTGGTGGAGTCATTAGTAGTTAGTAGCTATGAGTTTTCTTTCTCTTTCACTTGTTTTAGAAATATACCAAAAACTACAAAAACCATTCTTTTCTATGTTTCCCACTTCTTTGTATTTCACCGTACTGCTCTTTTCATTCTTTTTTTCCTTTCTTTTCATTCTTTAAAACTTTGAAGAACTTTTAACAAACACGTGAATCAACCGGTAAAGCTTCTATCGCCTCCCGTCCTTGTGGATTCAACTCGTTTTAGCCTCTATGCTATAACGGAAGTATCGAGGAAGCCAAAGCACACACACTTTAAATATCGATTTCAAAATATACACTTTTTGTGCGTGATTTTTCCCACGATCAGTGTGCATATTTCATTAAGGTAAAGATCAAGACAAAATTACTTTGACAAATTATCTTCCTAACCCTAAAAATCAAACAAATAATCTTATTTTGACCAAGTATAAGAAATCCTAATTTTGATTTTCCTATTTCTTAAAATTGACTAAATTTCTTACAAAAAATATGTCAAAATATTGTTTCTATTTTCAAAAAAGTTTTTTAAAAGTAAAGAAAATGTTAAAAGAAATTTTAATAAAAAGAAAAACTTAAGTTATGTTAGAACCTTCCTACACACCTATCTCATGTATGGTCCTCAATGTATGAATTAATGAATAGATGCAAGAAAAAGAAGAAAGGGAAGGAAATATTACCTTAAGGTGGTGGTTCCGATGGTGGTCTGATTGATCTACGAAATGCGGCCCAATCAACTTTTCGTGGAGTTCGGAGGAACCTACTAGAAATTTTTCTAATATAACCCACTAAAATGATATATACATGAACATTTTTCATTAAAAATATAACTCCATCTAATTTTCAAATTCCATAATTAATTTCGGAGTCAATTTTGTTAATCGCCTTGTCCCACAATGGAGTGTGAAACGATAGAATGACTGATTTGGACCCACTTCCTGAACCAATCTCGACTCTTGAACCTTTACTTGACTTAAGTCACTTTGCTCGAGGACGAGCAAAAAATAATTGTTGGAGTATGATCAGTCATATATATTGCATATACATTGTCACCTTACCATACTTTTTAGCTAATAAATCCTATTAATAAGTCTTCTTCTTCATTGTTAAATGTAGACCCAATTGCTAAAAGAAAGGAAGGAGAAACAAGCCCAAAAGCCCATCAAATTTTGATTTAATTCAGAATAAATTCAAAATCAAGGAATCAGGGCAAATCTTGGCATATCAGAGAGGTTGAAAACCGGTTGAAATGCATCTCCCTGAATCAAGCAGTTGAAGTCAACAAATCAACGATCATTTCGTCAAATCTGGGAGTTGCAACAGTGAATCTAGCAAGACAAAAGGGAGGCCAAATCCACGCCAACCACCTCTCCACCTGCTTGTGGCCAATTGGCCACATCCAGGCCGCGGATCCGCGGCCCAAGCCGTGGATCCGTAGCTTGTTGGTGGAGATAAGGGGAGCGTTTGCTCCCCTTATCACCTCACTCCCTGCCCTCTGGGTTTTTGCCTATAAAAGCTTGAGTTTTGTACTGAAATAGGAGCGAAGACTAGGATTAAAATTTTTGTTTATTCTTTAAGGATTTAGGCCTTTTATTAGATAGTATAAAAGTTGTATTTTGTTTTGCAATTTGTAATTCAGTACAAATACTTGTGAGAGAGAGAGGAATTGAGTGCTTATAACTTGAAGATTGAAGTGACATCAATACAAGAGTCGAGCTACATTTTCTTTTACTAATTTTACGGTATATTTTACTTTAATTACTTGCATTGTTCCTTGTTTCTCATGAGTAGCTAAATCGGTTTTCTGGACACTATTGTACCCTCTCCAATTCTTCTTCTTTTCTGATTTTCATAAAAAAGACCCAATGAATCATTTGCATGCCTAACTTAAAGTCTTTCTTCTTGAAAGTGTTCTTGAAGGCACATGAGGATGGGTTTGGATTTTTAAACTCCTACTTCTTTTAAGAACGTTTCTTGAACTGTTTTTATTCCACACTTGCTTCTTCGCGCTTGATGATTTAGAATTCGATTCAAAACGGTTTCTTAAATAAAAGAGTTAACTTTTCCAACCATCTTTTATGCTTTACTTCAAACTTTCTAAAGTCAACCTTAAGTTTTGCCTATGATCAAGTTGAGGCACTAAAGATTTTAATAGAAGAATAAACGGTTGAGTAGTGAGATAGTGAGCCTAGATTTTCTTCTTAATTAAAAGAAATAACAAATCACTTTCTAAACTTTATACAAAATTCACCTTTTCCAAAGCCTTCTTCAAAGTTGCAATTTCTCTTTTAATCATCTCCCTTCTTTCCATTCTCTTTTCAATTAAAAAACAAGCACAATTCTTTATTACTAAACAAAACACCGAAAAGCTTTCATCGCATTCCTCCTCGTGGACACGACCCGTTAGCCACAAGCTACATGGTAAAATTTCTTTACTCTTTGATTTTTACAATCAACTATCAAGATTGGATGTTGGTCAAGTTCAGGTTGGTACGATAAAATTGAAGCTGGATTTCCAAAATGACATGATTCTTGAGTCATATGAACATCTGATGGATATGGGAACTCAATCATATTTTGTATTATTTGTTCGGTCTCTTTCACGAATTCCATAGTTTTTTCCCACAATGATTTTTCATTGAGTGATTCTGGAAAAGAACTATATTAATTTTGGAAATTTTGTTGATATGATGAGGCCATCATGTTTTCAAATTGTTTTGGGCATCTATCGCTTCTTCCAAAGTTCTTTGCAATGATGATTTTTCTTCAATTATGGTTCAGGAAAAGGAGGATATGAAGTAGAATCGGGGAATGAGTATTGTGGAAATTGTGGACAATGTGGTTGAAAATTTGACTCGAGAGAGGTGAATCCCCATGAACTCTATGAAAAGTAGAAATTATTTTGAAAATTATAGTCAGATGATTAGGGATATGGGTCATATTGAGTCGAACAATCCCAACCCAACATATATGGTTAGTTCATATTGTACATAGCCGGGTCAGAGTTATCCGAGTCAAATGAGGTTGGGGTAAAATATGGATTCATATTAGGATTGAAAAAATTATTGTTGTTAAAATCTATTTCATAATTTACAAAAAACAAACAAATAAACAAATAAAGAAAAAAAATGAAAACAAGTTTATGCTCAAGTTGACTTAGACCTAGACGTCTCCTAACTGGTTAGACTGTCCATCAGGGTACATTGTCAGAATCTGACCACAAGTTACTTGGCTAGGTAGGGGCAAGATCAGTGAGAGGTATCGTACTGGAGCAACGGGCCTAATTATGCCAAACCACTGTTCTTCAAGGTTTCGCCTCTCAATCCCCAACCTTCGACACCGATTTGACAAGAGTCAACTTCTAACAACTTCTCCCTTAGGACATTCTCTTAAATTAGTCCGAGATGTCCCTAAAGGTCAATGTCTAGCAATTTTTATTTAGGCTTGAGTTGTGTGAGTGGGGAGGTGATTTTTGAGCTAAGAAAGGGTAATGACTTCCCTACCTTATATTGTATTGGGTGTTACCCTTAAGTTCAATCGTGCAAGTGTGCAATATAGATAAGAATAAACACACAAAGCGAGTAAATCACCCACGCGTTTGTCCTAACTATATGCTATGCAATATGTATACCTCCATTAAGATCACAACAAAAGCAGAATAAAATACAGTATATTGGAATGAAAATTGACACACGTGCCTAGATGCAAATCTCTAAACCATTTTAAAACATCCAATTTTCATAGTTTAATTCTTAAAATTATTACAGTGTACATGTAATATAAATAAAAAGTAGTAGCAGAATATAATAATATACAAGAATTTACCCAACCACACAAAAGCAAGTGTCGACTTCTGCAATCTAAAAATTTGACCTGCACACCAAAAAACAAAGAAAAAAGTTAACAAAAACATGAAATCAAACCGTTCTTATCCCCAGCAACGGCGCCAAAATTTGATCGGGGAAAAATCGTGCACGAGAAGTGCATGTTTTGAAATCAAGAGTTAAAAGTACGTGTGCTTTAGCTTCCTCGATACTTCAATTATAGCATATAGGCTAAACAGATCGAATCCACAGGGACGAAAAGCGATAGAGCTTTACCAGAATGTTCACGTGTATGTTAAGTGTTCTTCAAAGTTTTAAAGAATGAAAAGAATGAAAAACAAAGAATAGAAAGAGAAGTACGGTGAAAACAAAGAAGTGAGAAACCTAGAAGAATGGTTTTTGTGATTTTGTTTGTGGATCTAAAATAAAGTAAAAAGGGAAAGAAAACCCATGGCTACTAACTACTAATGGCTACACTAACTTTGCTAACCTCTTAGTGATAGTTACCTCGCATGATCCTTGGCCATCACTAGTCCTTGGTTCAAGTGCATTTTAAAGCATCACCCATACGATAACTTTCACATCCAAACTGAACAAAATAAGTGCAAGCTACACTTAAACTATCAAAACTAAACAAGAGTAAGCATTGAGTAAAGTAATGTTAGCTTGTTAGAGAGTTAGGATGTTAGAGTGTTAGAATCCATCATCATGAGCCATCAGTGGCTCTTGCAAGAGCAAGGCCAAGTACAGGCTATTAGATTCATGTGGATTATCAAGTAAGAAGTTAGCAAGTTAGTGGTTAATAGTTAGTTGTCATGATAGGAAATTAGCTAAACATGTAAAAGGAGTTAGAGAGAAGAAAATAAAGAGAGGTAAAGAGAGAACCTTTCATAGATTGTCACCTTCTATTACAAACACTCTTATTTTCCAACCATGAACCACTTTCTCTCCTATTACAAGATCTACAAGAAATTAAAAATACAAAGAAGGAAGAAAAGGAACAACTAACCTGAACTACAACATGAAGAAGAAAACTACCCTAACTCTGCTAAAAACTCCTCCCCATTATGCTCTGGAAATCCAAGGGTATTTATAGGCAAACTGGGGCACCAGGGTACAGGTGTGGAGCGCGCGTCAAATCTTGATGCGCGGCTCCACACAAGAGTCGTGAAAACGTGGCGTGACGCCAACTGTCACGCGTTGTCACGTTGCCCCCTATCTGCTGTACGTCCTGGTTTCTGGATATGGACGCCCGATTTTGACAGATTCACTCTCCAAGGTCAATGGCTATATTTGTAGGCTTTTAATCACCAATGAAACGGTGATTTTGGGTCTTCTTCTTCATTTCATGCCATGGACCTTGAAACATGCAAAAGAGATGTTATTAATAGAATTTAATATTAAATAAATGTGAAGATGTGGTGTGAAATATGCAATTTTAGAGACTAATTAGAGGAGGAGGAGCCAGGGGACTCAGCTGTTATTAGTGGAGCTCGGCAGCAAGAGAAGAGGCACGATGGCAATGGTCAGAGCTCGGCAACCATAGCAGAGCCTAAGGAGATGGAGGTGTTACATGGTTAGGCCTGGGACAGGGCTGTGCGTTAGGGAGGACGTTGTCGTGGCCGGTCTGAGATCCTTGGCGAATGCTGTAGACATGATGGAGCACGGAGGTCAAGGGGGTGTTGGTGGTGCACCATGGAGGAAGAGGGCAGCCAAAGGTGAAGGCCATTGGGGAGCTGCCATTGGGTGTGCACAGGGAGGCTTGCATGCAAGGGAAGGAGAGGGTGCTGTTGTTGAAGGTTACGACCAAGGCAGGGATGTAGGGCATGGCGTAGGGGAGTGAGCAAGGTTATCGGGGTGGTGGATCAGGGTTGTGGCTCATTCTTGCCACTGGTGGAGGAGTGCATCAAGATGGAGATGTAGGGGTGTTGGAGTATGTCGCGGAGGGGAAGGGCTGCACCATAGACTACCGGGGTGCTCCGGGCTGCTGCTGAGACCAAGGGGAGAGGCAGTTGTGCATGTGGGAAGAAGGTAAAAATTAGATTAGGGCTGGGGTTAGTAATTTAGGTAGAGATTATATATAGGGTTTAAATTGGGTTAATGGGTATCGGGTTAGAGTTTGTTATTGGATATGGGTTTGGACTTGGGTATAGGATAAAGGGTATTGGGCTAACGGGTAGGATTAGGAATCAATGAAAGAGAACCATAATAATAATAACAACATATATATATATATCAATAATACTAATACTAATAATAATTACTACCAAACAATAATAATATTAATTAACATTAACAATAACAATAATAGGAATATTCACAATAACTAATATTAATAATGGTAAATAATAACAACAAAAAAATTAACAATAATATAATAAACACTAATAATAATGATTATAATTAACAACCATAAAACTATTAATACCTAATGCTAATTAAAAATAATAATAAGGATAATAATAAAAAAAATAATAATGAAATGATAATAGAAATATCCACTACCAATAATATCAATAAATAATAATAATGATAGAAATAATAGTAATAAGTAATTAAAAATATTTATAGAAATATTGGTAATTATATATAAGGCCCAATCACCATTTACCAACTTAAAATAATTTGCATATTTAATATAATAATAATCACAAGAAGAAGTAATAAATTAAGTTATTTGATAATCTTAATAAAATATTATTAAAGCAGAATAAATACTATAGGAAAATAAAAATACAGTATTACTAATTAGGGATATTACATTCTACCCATCTTATAAAAATTTTGTCCCCGAAATTCAATAGGACAGGGAATAGTAAAAGAATTCAAAATCAGAGGAGAAGACAAACAAACTTCGCGTTACTTCTCTACACATCATAAATCTACCACGCTTCCGTTGCGCTACTCAGATTTCTGCTACCGGCTTCAGCATGGAGGGACCAATTTCAAAAGACAGAATCTGGGAAATAGAATCAAAAGAAGGATAGAAATTAAGATAGAATCTAGATCACTCTATAGGAAGTGTTGGATCTATGGATATCAACAGATCAAGAAATGGAATTCCAAAGGGAGGACGATTTATTCACAAGTGTAGTCAATATCATAATAGATAGTATATTGTAGTGTGTCTATAGCTCATTTCAAGTTACCGGTATGAATTAGATCTCTCTTGCAAAACAAAAGTCAAAGATCATGATCACAAGTTAAAAACCTAGGCTCTGATTTCAAGAAAACCCCGTTATATCCCGCTTCTCAAAATACGCGAAAACAGAGTCGTGACGAAGGTCGGTGACACATATACGTAAGGAAAATACCTCACGTATACACACTAAGCCTTAATTAACCCGAAACAAGCTATAAATCGAAACTATAATGAATCATGATTACTGCAATATCACATATAAGCATCCACGCATGATATTATATAAAAAAGAACTGGAATAACAACTGAAGCTGATATATTGAAAATTAGGAAATAACAGGAAGGTAAGAAAGATAAGAATACCAGAATCAAATAGGGAGGAACTCTAGCTCCTCGCCAAGTGTATGGTCTCAATGAACACCTAAACAATATAAGAAAGCGTCTAATATCTGGACGTACAAATCCAGAATCGTCAGAAAGCGACCCAGTGAGTGTGTATCTAAAGGCAAGTGCTCGTGCATATAAACAATGTGCACAAAATAATAATAAGATAAACTGCAGACAGAAGATAACTAAATAACATGATAAACAGACAACTGAATAACAATAACATGAATAAGTATGCAGATAAAAGACAACTAATACATTTGTAAACAAGCAACTGATGTCAAGATGTGTAACTTAGCATATATCACTAGTCTGACTGATTGTTATTAACCAAGTAATGTAGTACTTAGTTGTGTCCCATACCACGGCCATTTTTCCACATATCAAACAAGGTTATCGTTATTGTTAGTGCCTGCCAATGTAGTGAATGTGTTTTGAAAGGGTACCGTGCATGCCCGGTACCACGGTCTAACACCCCCGGCGCTGAGCCAGAACAAGCCGCAAGGCTCTAATAACTGAAGAACACAGCTCCACACGAAAAGATAACTAGTGTGGCACCGTAATTTTGACATAACCCTGACAACTGACAACTAAATATCTAGGTAGCCAGTACTACCTTGGTTCCCTTAATTGGAACTCACAACTCAGTACCATAACAAGTCCTTCCAAATTATATGACATGCATCATCAGGCAATTACCCCTATTCTCTGGGTTATGGTGTCTTTTATTAATAAGCAATAATATGAGTTATTATTAAAGAGTAACTGATCTCACCAAAACTAGAGATGTCAATAATAGCTTGTTGGCCCAAGGTTACAGTCAACCGGTTTTGAGTTTTGATGATCACAAAACATATATAGTTATTTGTACTAATCAGTTTTTGGTATTTATGTAAGTTTCAGGGTTCTAAGGATTCATGATGTGCACTTCCCTAAAGGAAAGTTGCTTTGACTAAAGTCGGTTCGTTTCGGGTTCAAAACATCAAGTTATTCAAGAAAATACCAAGCTATTCAAGATCATGGAGAAGCCCACTTGAAGTCTTTATTGTCTCCTAGAACCTATGTAAGAGTTAGTTTGTTAAAGTTTGAGGTTGTGTTAAGTTGGCTCAAGAACACACACACTTTTTAAAATACGGTTTTTATTTTAGGCTTTTGATTTAAGTTCATGCTTTTATTTCTATACATGACTCAATATTTATAAATTTTATATCTTGTTTATATCATGTATACCTACCTTTTCAGCATGATACTTAGTCATATATCCTTACAAAATTAATTTGAAAATTTTCCAAAGTTCAGAAAAAATCCTTTAAAAATTCTGTTTCAGGCCTGTCAGTCGACAGGGCCGATCGACCGGTCTTTTCTAGGCCTGGCCGGTCGACCGGGCCGGTCGACCGAGCCTTGAGTCCAGGGCATGCATGTTTTGTGCACGTCTGTCGGTCGACCGACCGGTCGACCGACTGGAACCACTTTGCCCTCTGTTTTTGGTCGGTCGACCGGGTCAGTCGACCGACAGTTCTAAACATTATTTTCTTTTGAGTTCTGGTCGACTGTCGATCGAGTCCAACGGCTAGTTCCCAATTGTACTGCCGGTCGACCGGGCTGGTCGGCCGACAGCCGTCTCCAGCCGCCAACAGTTAGTTTTCAAAGATTTTGTATTGGGATTTGTTGGAGATTTTGGTGTCAGCTAATTCTGAAATTTTGGCAGCTATTTTCTGACCTAATAACCTAGTCCTAATCATATTTTGATCCCCTCTAATCCCTATAAATAGTGGGGATTGGGCACATACAAAATACAAGAGATATACCTAGTTTTCAAGTTTTCAAAAGAAAGAAAAAGTTTCAAAGGCTTTCAATTCTCTAGTGCATTCTTGGCTATTGGTTTTTCAGTTATTTTTCAAAGCAAATTTTCATTACAACTGAGCTTGTTTTCTCACTAAACTTCTTGAGCCAAAAACCCTCCTCATTCTATAAGGAAGTTGTAAAGAGAAGTTTGTGATCTTTTGTTGATCACTTGGTTACTTGTTCTTCTTGTGTTGAGATCCCTCTTCGGTAGAGGATTGTAATTGGTGGAGCTTGGTACTCCGGTCTTCGGTAGACCTTGTAATCGTTCCTCGGTGGATATAGTGGAAACCCTTCACGACGATGAAGGCGGGGAGTAGAGCGGTGGCTCGAACCTTGAAACAAATACTTTGTGTTTGCGATTGCTTTTCTTATTTCTCTATACTTCTAGCTTGTGTTATTGCTCTTAATTTCTAGCTTGATATATATCTTGTGTGCACTTCAATATTACATCCATTTCATTCCTTGCTAAATTGTCGATCATTACTCATACAACAAGATTGCAACACGCACCTCAAACTCTTATTTAGAGGAATCACGAGGAAGAAGTTTAGAGCCTTCACCGGGTATTCGGCTTCTAGTCATGTTTTGGGTGATCGTTGCATCATATATTCATACTTGTTCAAAAAGATCTTAAGATTAGCATTAACACCTATTCACCCCCCTCTAGGTGTTTTACAATTAGTATCAGAGCTTTGGTCTCTAGGCTCTTGGCTTAACAACCTTAGAGAGATCCTTATTGCTAATCATTTTTCATTCACTTAGTAAACATGGCCGAAGAAATTAAGACCCCACCAAAGTTTGATGGCCTTAACTTTCCCATATGGAAGGTTAAGATGACCGTATTTTTGCAATCTCTAGGAAGCCGGGTTGCGAAGGCGGTGACCAAACCATTTAGTGTACCCACCGGTGATGAGGACACTTGGTCTGATATAGAGACTAAAGAATTTGATGCTAATGCTAAGGCACACTATGCATTGCTTCAAGCACTTAATGGTGATGATATCTTTAGTGTTATTCATTATAAATCCGCACATGAAATTTGAACTCACTTGCTTGTCACACATGAAGGGACTTCACAAGTTAAGAGGGCTAAATTAGACCTTCTTCGGTCCTAATATGAAAACTTTTCTATGCAAGAAAATGAAACCATAAATGATATGGTTACGAAATTTACAAAGATTACTAATGGACTTTCTTCTTTAGGTGATGCTATTGACAACGATCAAAAGGTGAGGAAGATCATTCGTGCTCTCCCTCCATCTTGGGAAGTCAAAGCCACTACCTTTAAGGAACTTAATGACAAGGAAGAAATGGAGCTTATAGGTCTCATTGGGAACCTCAAGACACATGAGATGGAGAGAAAAGCAAGAGAAGAAATGGCTTCCTCCAAGAAGAAAACTATTGCCTTCAAGAGTCATTCAACATACTCCAATGAAGACGATGAAGAAGAAGATGATGAGGAGCTTTCACTTCTTGTTAAGAATGTTCGGAGAATGTATAACAAGGCTAAGTTCCAAAATAAAAGGAGATGGCAAGGCAAAGAAGAAAAGAAAATTATTTGTTTCAATTGCCAAAAGCCGGGTCATATTGTTGCGGAATGCCCGGATAAAGTCAAACCCTCCACCTCCAAGAAGCCATATAGAAAGAAAGCATTAAAGGCTACTTGGGATTCCGAGAGTGAATCCGAGGAGGATGTCCACACCGCCAACATGTGCTTCATGGCAAATGAAAGCACAAGCAAGGTAATTTCCAATACTCCTATTGATTGTGAATTTGGTGTCAGCTAATTCTGAAATTTTGGCAGCTATTTTCTGACCTAATAACCTAGTCCTAATCATATTTTGATCCCCTCTAATCCCTATAAATAGTGGGGATTGGGCACATACAAAATACAAGAGATATACCTAGTTTTCAAGTTTTCAAAAGAAAGAAAAAGTTTCAAAGGCTTTCAATTCTCTAGTGCATTCTTGGCTATTGGTTTTTCAGTTATTTTTCAAAGCAAATTTTCATTACAACTGAGCTTGTTTTCTCACTAAACTTCTTGAGCCAAAAACCCTCCTCATTCTATAAGGAAGTTGTAAAGAGAAGTTTGTGATCTTTTGTTGATCACTTGGTTACTTGTTCTTCTTGTGTTGAGATCCCTCTTCGGTGAGGATTGTAATTGGTGGAGCTTGGTACTCCGGTCTTCGGTAGACCTTGTAATCGTTCCTCGGTGGATATAGTGGAAACCCTTCACGACGGTGAAGGCGGGGAGTAGAGCGGTGGCTCGAACCTCGAAACAAATACTTTGTGTTTGCGATTGCTTTTCTTATTTCTCTATACTTCTAGCTTGTGTTATTGCTCTTAATTTCTAGCTTGATATATATCTTGTGTGCACTTCAATATTACATCCATTTCATTCCTTGCTAAATTGTCGATCATTACTCATACAACAAGATTGCAACACGCACCTCAAACTCTTATTTAGAGGAATCACGAGGAAGAAGTTTAGAGCCCCTCACCGGGTATTCGGCTTCTAGTCTTGTTTGGGGTGATCGTTGCATCATATATTCATACTTGTTCAAAAAGATCTTAAGATTAGCATTAACACCTATTCACCCCCCCTCTAGGTGTTTTACAATTAGTATCAGAGCTTTGGTCTCTAGGCTCTTGGCTTAACAACCTTAGAGAGATCCTTATTGCTAATCATTTTTCATTCACTTAGTAAACATGGCCGAAGAAATTAAGACCCCACCAAAGTTTGATGGCCTTAACTTTCCCATATGGAAGGTTAAGATGACCGTATTTTTGCAATCTCTAGGAAGTCGGGTTGCGAAGGCGGTGACCAAACCATTTAGTGTACCCACCGGTGATGAGGACACTTGGTCTGATATAGAGACTAAAGAATTTGATGCTAATGCTAAGGCACACTATGCATTGCTTCAAGCACTTAATGATGATGATATCTCTAGTGTTATTCATTGTAAATCCGCACATGAAATTTGAACTCACTTGCTTGTCACACATGAAGGGACTTCACAAGTTAAGAGGGCTAAATTAGACCTTCTTCGGTCCTAATATGAAAACTTTTCTATGCAAGAAAATGAAACCATAAATGATATGGTTACAAAATTTACAAAGATTACTAATGGACTTTCTTCTTTAGGTGATGCTATTGACAACGATCAAAAGGTGAGGAAGATCATTCGTGCTCTCCCTCCATCTTGGGAAGTCAAAGCCACTACCTTTAAGGAACTTAATGACAAGGAAGAAATGGAGCTTATAGGTCTCATTGGGAACCTCAAGACCTATGAGATGGAGAGAAAAGCAAGAGAAGAAATGGCTTCCTCCAAGAAGAAAACTATTGCCTTCAAGATTCATTCAACATACTCCAATGAAGACGATGAAGAAGAAGATGATGAGGAGCTTTCACTTCTTGTTAAGAACGTTCGGAGAATGTATAACAAGGCTAAGTTCCAAATAAAAGGAGATGGCAAGGCAAAGAAGAAAAGAAAATTATTTGTTTCAATTGCCAAAAGCTGGGTCATATTGTTGCGGAATGCCCGGATAAAGTCAAACCCTCCACCTCCAAGAAGCCATATAGAAAGAAAGCATTAAAGGCTACTTGGGATTCCGAGAGTGAATCCGAGGAGGATGTCGACACCGCCAACATGTGCTTCATGGCAAATGAAAGCACAAGCAAGGTAATTTCCAATACTCCTATTGATTGTGAATTTCCATGGATGAACTAGGAGAAGCATTTGAAGAACTTTCTCATAACTATGACTTTCTTAAAAAGAAGTATTTGAAATTGAAAAAGAAAAATGAATCTTTAAATCACAAAGGTTTCACTCTTTTAAAAGAAAAGGATGAATTGCTTTCTACACTTCTTTCTACACAAAAGGATTTTGAGAACTATAAAATATCTTGCAAAGGTAAGTTTCCACAAATTAATGAAAATGAAATTTCTATGCTAAAAGAGAAAATTGATTCTTTAGGAATTGTTTTGAAAAAATGTGAATTTGATAAGAATAGATTAGAGGCTATGTTTCCTAAGAAACAAGTCCCTAAGAAACATTCTCATGCTATTCATGCTCATGTTCATAAATCACAACCTTTACATCATGCATACATGTATGGTAAAGTATTTTCATGCACATATTGTGGCCGTAAAGGTCATTTAGTTAGATTTTGCTATGATAGACTTAATGCTTCACATCATAATGTTTGGGTTCGGAATACTAACTTTCAAGGACCCAAGAAGATTTGGGTACCAAAGTCAACAAATTTGTTAAAAGATGTAGGTACCTTCCAAGGCCCAACGACGTAAAGGATTGTGGTATCTTGATAGTGGTTGCTCAAGGCACGTGACTTGGGATATCAATAACTTTGCAACCCTATCAAGATACCATGAAGGTGGCACCGTCACCTTCGGAGATGATGCCAAAGGAAAAATCATCGGTATTGGTAATGTTAAACTTGGTACATCCCCTTTAATAGAAATGTTGTTTTGTTGATGGCCTCATGCATAACCTCTTGAGTGTTAGTCAACATTGTGACAAAGGTTTTGATGTTGTTTTTGATAATTTAGCTTGTAGAGTTATTGATAGACAATCTAATACATGTATATTTTCCGATTTTCGTGAATGCAATGTTTACATGATTGACATGTCTAATATGTTTTGCAATGCTACTTATTTAAAAGCCCTCAATGATGACTCTTGGTTGTGGCATAGAAGATTAGGCCACATTTCTTTTGACCATCTATCTAGGTTAAATAACAAGGATATGGTGAAAGGTATTCCTTACTTGAACTTTGATAAGGACCGCGTTTGCGACGCGTGCCAATTTGGGAAACAAACCAAGTCCTCTTTCAAGTCAATCAAGGATATCATGACATCACGTCCCTTGGAGTTGATCCATATGGATTTGTTTGGTCCTACACAAACAAAAAGTCTAAGTGGGAATCGTTTTGCTTTTGTTTTAGTTGATGATTTCTCGCGTTTTACTTGGGTTTTCTTTTTAGAGCACAAAAATCAAGGCTTTTCATATTTTCAAGCCTTTAAGAAAAGAGTTGAAAAGGAAAAAGATTCTTCTATCTTAAGAATAAGAAGTGATAGAGGTGGTGAATTCAATAACCTACCCTTTACCACTTTTTGTGAAGAACATGGAATTAAGCATGAACTATCTTATCCTAGAACTCCACAACAAAATGGAGTAGTAGAGAGGAAAAATCGGACATTAGAAGAGATGGCTAGGACAATGATTAATGAATATGGTCTCCCTCATTATCTATGGGCCAAGGCCATTAACACATCTTGCTATATATCAAATCGAGTTTTCTTATGCAAAAATACTTCAAAAATATATTTTGAGATCTATTTTTCTAGAAAGCCAAATGTTTCTTACTTTAAGGTTTTCGGTTGTAAATGCTTTGTTTTGAATACTAAAGACAATTTAAGAAAATTTGATGCAAAGTCTTATGAAGCAATTTTTGTTGAATATTCTAATACTAGTAAAGCTTATAGAGTTTTCAACAAGTCATCTTTAACTATTGAAGAATCTATTCATGTAAAGTTTGAGGAATCTAATGTGTTTGTTAAGAATGTTGTAGAAATGGATACTTTAAATGAAGATATGGAGAGAGCTGCTTTGAAGGACTCACCTACTATTGAAGACATGCCAAAGGATGATGAAGGAAATGAAGTTCAAGATAATGAGGTTGAAGGAAATGAAAATCAAGTGGAGCCTACTCAACAACTTCCAAAAGATTGGAGATTCAATCCTTATCATCCCAAGGATCTTATTATAGGTGAAGTATCTAAAGGGGTAACTACTCGTTCTAAACTTCATGATTTATGTGGACACTATACTTTTATTTCTCACTTTGAACCCAAGAACATCCTCGAAGCCGAGGCCGACTCATATTGGTTGCTAGCCATGCAAGAGGAGCTCAATCAATTCGAGCACAACCAAGTTTAGCATCTTATTCCTAGGCCCCACGATAGACCAACCATTGGTACTAAGTGGATCTTTAAGAACAAGTTGGATGAGTCGGGAAATGTTATTAGGAATAAAGCTAGGTTAGTTGCCCAAGGTTACACTCAAATCGAAGGGATCGATTTTGAAGAAACCTTTACACCCGTAGCACGGCTTGAAGCTATACGGATGACACTTGCATTTGCTTCTTATAAAGATTTTAAGCTTTTTCAAATGGATGTTAAAAATACTTTCTTAAATGGATTTATTGAGGAGGAGGTGTATGTTGAGCAACCCCCCGGGTTTGTTGATCCTTCACATCCGGATTTTATTTTCAAACTTGACAAAGCTCTTTATGGTTTAAAACAAGTCCCTAGGGCATGGTATGAAAGACTTTCCTCTTTTCTAATTTCAAATGGTTTTAAGAAAGGAAAAATAGATACTACTTTGTTCACAAAGCATGTTGAAAATGATATACTTATAGTTCAAATTTATGTGGATGATATCATATTTGGTTCTACTAATGAAAATCTTTGCCAAGCTTTTGAATCATGCATGAAGGAAGAATTCGAGATGTCTATGATGGGTAAGCTCAACTATTTCCTTGGTCTCCAAATCAAGCAAAAGAAGGATGGGATCTTCATCAATCAAGCCAAGTACACAAAGAAACTTATCAAGAGATTTGGACTTGAAGGAGCTAAAACAAGCAAAACTCCCATGGCAACTACAACAAAGCTTGACAAGGATGAACAAGGTACATGTGTAGATATTAAGCTTTACCGTAGCATGATTGGTAGCTTGTTGTATTTGACGGCTAGTAGGCCGGATATTATGTTTTCTGTTTGTCTTTGTGCTCGATTTCAATTGTGTCCTAAATAGTCTCATTTGGTTGTGGTAAAATGTATTATTAGATACCTTAAGGGCACAATTGAAATGGGTTTGTGGTATCCAAAGACCGGACAATTTTCATGACGAGTTTTTTGGATGCCGACTATGCGGGTTGTAGGGTAGATAGGAAGAGTACAAGTGGAACATGTCAATTTCTTGATAATTGTCTCGTTTCTTGGTCTTCCAAAAAGCAAAATTTGGTAGCCCTTTCAACCGCCGAGGCGGAGTATGTTGCGGCCGGAGCTTGTTGTGCACAAGTTCTTTGGATGAAACATACTCTCCTTGACTATGATTTGCATTTTACCATATTAAATATTTTGTGATAATACTAGTACTATTCATATGACTAAAAATGCAAATAACATAGTAAGACTAAGCACATTGACATTCGGTTGATTATGTTTCTACCGATTTTCAACTTGCCGATATTTTTACAAAACCACTAGACTATGCTAGATTTTCCTTTATTTGTGGTGAGTTGAAGGTTTGTATTATGGATTTATGAAGATTTTTTTTCTTTTTCTTAACTATGTTTACCCTTTTTGATGTATGACAAAAAGGGGGAGAAAAAGTTAGTTATTTTAGTTTTTTTCATGTTTGGAGTTATGCATTTTTGAGTTTTTATAGTTTGGAGTTATGCATCTTGCCTTTTGAGTAATAATAAGTTAGTTTGGAGTTATACTTTTTGAGTTTTAGTCTTTGAGTTAAGAAAAGAATTTTGAGAAATATATTTTGTACTCTTAGCAATGTGTTTTGTATTCTTAGTTTCTATCTATTATGTATATAGCCATTCATTTATTCATATAGCCATTCTTTTATACATATCATGATTTGAGGGGGAGCTTCCATGCTCTTTTCCCATTTTTTAAAAATAACTAGTATGTTTTGTTATCATCAAAAAGGGGGAGATTGTTGGCCCAAGGTTACAATCAACCGGTTTTTGAGTTTTGATGATCACAAAACATATATAGTTATTTGTACTAATCATTTTTTGGTGTTTAAGTAAGTTTCAGGGTTCTAAGGATTCATGATGTGCACTTCCCTAAAGGAAAGTTGCTTTGACTCAAGTCGGTTCGTTTCGGATTCAAAACATCAAGTTATTAAAGAAAATACCAAGCTATTCAAGATCATGGAGAAGCCCACTTGAAGTCTTTATTGTCTCCTAGAACCTATGTAAGAGTTAGTTTGTTAAAGTTTGAGGTTGCGTTAAGTTGGCTCAAGAACACACACACTTTTAAAATACGGTTTTTATTTTTAGCTTTTGATTTAAGTTCAGGCTTTGATTTCTATACATGACTCAAATTTTTATAAATTTTATATCTTGTTTATATCATGCATACCTACTTTTTCAGCATGATACTTAGTCATATATCCTTACAAAATTAATTTGAAAATTTTCCAAAGTTCAGAAAAAATCTTATAAAAATTCTGTTTCAGGCCTTTTGGTCGACCGAGCCGGTCGACCGGTCTTTTCCAGGCCTGGCCGGTCGATCGAGCCTTGAGTCCAGGGCGTGCATGTTTTATGCACGTCTGTCGGTCGACCGACCGGTCGACCGACTGAAACCACTTTGGTCTCTGTTTTGGTCAGTCGACCGGGTCAGTCGACCGACAGTTCTAAACATTATTTTCTTTTGGCTTCCGGTCGACCGACTGGTCGACCGAGTCCAACGGCTAGTTGCCAATTGGACTGCCGGTCGACTGACAGCTGTCTCCAGCCGCCAACGGCTAGTTTTCTGAGATTTTGTATTGGGATTTTATGGAGATTTTGGTGTCAGCTAATTCTGAAATTTTGGCAGCTATTTTCTGACCTAATAACCTAGTCCTAATCATATTTTGATCCCCTCTAATCCCTATAAATAGTGGGGATTGGGCACTTGTAAAATACAAGAGATATACCTAGTTTTCAAGTTTTCAAAAGAAAGAAAAAGTTTCAAAGGCTTTCAATTCTCTAGTGCATTCTTGGCTATTGGTTTTTCAGTTGTTTTTCAAAGCAAATTTTCATTACAACTGAGCTTGTTTTCTCACTATACTTCTTGAGCCAAAAATCCTCCTCATTCTATAAGGAAGTTGTAAAGAGAAGTTTGTGATCTTTTGTTGATCACTTGGTTACTTGTTCTTCTTGTGTTGAGATCCCTCTTCGTTAGAGGATTGTAATTGGTGGTGCTCGATACTCCAGTCTTCGGTAGACCTTGTAATCGTTCCTCAGTGGATATAGTGAAAACCCATCACGGCGGTGAAGGCGGGAGTAGAGTGGTAGCTTGAACCTCGAAATAAATACTTTGTGTTTGTGATTACTTTTCTTATTGCTCTATACTTCTAGCTTGTGTTATTGCTCTTAATTTCTAGCTTGATATATATCTTGTGTGCACTTCAATATTACATCCATTTCATTCCTTGCTAAATTGTCGATCATTATTCATACAACAAGATTGCAATACGCACCTCATACTCTTATTTAGAGGAATCACGAGGAAAAAGTTCAGAGCCCTTCACCGGGTATTCGGCTTCTAGTTTTGTTTTGGGCGATCGTTGCATCATATATTCATACTTGTTCCAAAAGATCTTAAGATTAGCATTAATACCTATTCACCCCCCCTCTAGGTATTTTACATAGCTGATAATCTGACATCTGATAACTGAGTAGCTGACAACTATTATCTGACATCTGAAATAGGATACTGGAGATATAGCCACTAATATAATGGTTTCACTAGCAACTGTAACTAATACATATATCTACCAACTCCTATAAACTCTGAACACATCATATGATCACCAACAAATAATCTCACCAAACTGATAAAGTGATGACTGCTATCTGGTAACTCTGAAGTACAAGATCATCGATATCGACTAGATCACTATCGCAATAACTCAATCTCTATTAACTGAAGTTATCAATAACTAAACATGAAGCACATGGTATATCCTCAAGATCAATAAGTCAACAGATATCAAAATCATAAGAAGTAAGGGAATCATCCTCAAACAACATATGGCCTAAAATATCTACTTCTGATGCTCAACATCAATAAAATATCATCTAAATAAATCTCAAATACTCACAACTATAAATCCAACTAAGTCAAACCTATCTTAATGAGTTCAAGATCCAATATAAAGAATGTAAATTCTAGATTAACTCAAACTTAAAATCAATCCAACTTTCCTCATAACTAAGACCGAATCCAGCATAATAAATAACTAAATAAAAACTAGCAAAAGTACTAATATCCTGATGACAAAACATTGAGTCCCGAAATGTCTAACATTAATTACATCTAATCTATTATTTGTGGTATCTCTAAACTGTCTCATATCAGTGAAGACGTTATATCTACTTGTCCACAATGTCCAAAAGAGTTCCGGCAAGAAATAATCACTAAATACATAAATATCAAATCTGATAACTAAAACAAACTATATCAACCTCAAGAACGAGCCAAGTCAAGTCACGGTCTAAGGTGTATCAAAATTAGTCCTAAGCCAACAGAGATAAACTATAAACACATGAAATGACGCTGACACAAGCTCATATCAACTATGTAAATAAAGTGAACAATTATTGGTGTCTCATGAAGTGATACAAGTAATCAAACTAGTAAAATATAATAGAAAGTCACATGAAATGATAAGAGTCACATGTAACACATACCGACAATGGTAAATAATGAAATAGACAAGAACAAACACTCACATGAAATGACGCGATTTTAGAACTGAATCACCGTCTGGTCTTCACTGCATGAACCGGTACAAATCTATAGATCATCTCATGGATCGGTCTTCGAATCGCCTGTGCATCGGGTCCAGAATGGATACAAATTCGAGTCTCCTGTTACCGAGTTCAGATCACACAAACAAGTCCAAAATGCTGCAACATGCAACCAAACACATGAACTTCTACATATTTACACGCCACATTCATACACGGGTATACACCAAAATATAATTACATACATACATACATACACACACCTGTTGACACTTTAAAAGAGACAAAACTCTCATGTTCATCTTCAACCGGTCTGAACGCATCTTCAACCGGTCTGAACGACATCTGACTTATTGACATTTACAAAAGATAAGTTGAAGATAAGCCGATGACAAGAGACAAGGTAGCAACTTCGACATTACTGATCAAGTGAAGTAGACAGTAAGCCAAAGTTGCCTTTGAAAAGACCTAAGCAGGCCTAAGACGCTAAGTTAGCTCAATACTTAGCCTGGCATGAGCTCAAGGTAAGCTTCATAGCTCCGTATAGAGCTAACAGCTTCGCCTAAGGCTTCGTTGGTAGCCTCAATTTGAGGCTAATAATTAGCTTCGCTTGAAACTTTCCATTTAGCCCCGCCAAAGGCTGATCTAGGAGCTTTGCGCCAGAAGCCTTATTTCTAGCTTTGCTGGTTTAGTTCCGCTATGGGTTGAATCATACCTCTGCTATGGGCTGAGATATAGCTCTGCGTGAGGCTCGGAAGGTAACTTTCGCCTAAAGCTATGAGCCAAGTCTTACGCATGATCTAGCTCCGCAGTGAGCTTTGCGAGGTCATCAAATTGACCATTTCAAAATCCCGAGGGATTAATGGGTGAACCCTACTAATTTAGTGGGATTAACACTACTTTAAGTGGGCAGTTACATCCGCCCACTTCGTCCTACATTAAGTGGAGACAATTAAGCCATAACGACAAAGAGCTCGCAAGGAGCTTCACGACAAGGTCATTTGCGAGCTTCGCACGATGCTAAGGACTAATTCAGCCTTGCTGAATTCCAGGAGCGGTTAAACCCCATGTTGATTATAAATAGTCCCTGGTTGATCCCAAACGGGGAGGGGACACGGACAGAGAGGAGATTGGCTTAGAAAAAAAGGTCAAGAGCAAAATTCTTAGCAAAAGGGTTCTACTCATCTTCTGCTTTCACTTCTCTGATTTCTCGAACCAAGTGAGAAGGAAATCTTACTAGGAGGAAGCTTGATCACCTGATTGATTCATCGTCAAAGGGTAAAGTGATCGCACGCTGATCAGATTCCTACCGGCATATTTCTCTAGAAATCTCATAGGAGATCTACTTGTAATTTTCTTTTAATTACTGATAATTTCGCTCCTCTCTTCTTTTTTGTAAGTTTTCACTTATTGAGTAGTCTTTTTAATGGAAAACAAAATGGCGACTCTGCTGGGGACCTCAGTCTTTTGGCGCAACAAGGAGACGATGCCGTAATGCAACGGTCAGAATACTGAGCCCTTCACTGTTGAAAACTTGGTCATTCATTTTGACCATGAAAAATTTGAGGAATTGCTCTCTGGGGGTAGTCCAGAGCTTCACGCTCAGAAGCACAAGAAGTTCTCAATGGCCAAGGTTTTAGAGCAGAAGCCAGCCTTAGCCGAGCGAGAAGCTAGACGAACCTCGTCCAACTCCTCCAGCCTTAACCGAGGCTATACATGTCGCACACGAGCAGGTCCCCTGTGAACCTAAGACTTCACCTCCCAAGCAGATATGGAGGATGAAGCAGAAAGCTTCGTGTGTAGCTTCAGGTGAAGTTCCAACACAACTTCGCCTATCGCGTGAAGACAAAGGCAAGATGCCTATACAATTTGGCACTATTGCCAATATTAGCCTCAAAGCTAAGTCAGTAGCCCTTGGTGCCAATCTCACCCCTGTGAGCAAAGGCGTAGATGGCTTCAGAATATTAGTAACTAAGGGTACTAACAAAATTTCCAACCATGAGGCAGGAACTGAAGCACTTTGTAGTGCTAAATGCCTTCGCAATAAGGCAAAGTCTAAAGCACCTCAGCGTTCTACCACCAAAGCCTTCATAACTTCGCACGAAGCTGCTGATGGCGTGGCTAATACAAGACCAGTACCTAATGGTACTGATTGGTCGCTAATGTTGCATATTTAATATCATATTTCCATACTTATTATAGAATAAAAGCCTGCATTGTTCTAATTAATTGTTTGATTTATTTGCAGGCCCAATCTTTAAGGAGTTGAAGAGAAATGAGCCCAAAGCCCACTAAAATTCTGAATTAAATCAGAATTAATTCGCACTCACTAAATCAGGGAAAATTCAAGAGGTTGAAACCGGTTGAGAAGAATCCTCTCAGGATCGATCGGTTAAAGCCAAGAATCCAAGGCTATTTCGTCAGAATCCTGGACTCCAACGAAGAAACCACTTAAAGATAAATACAGAAGAAACTCCCGGAGAAACCCACCAACAGGGTGTGGCCATCTGGCCACACCCTGGCCACGGAAACGCGGCCCAAGCCGCGTTTCTGCGGCTTTGTTGGGGAGTTAGGGGGAGCGTTTGCTCCCCCGATCTCCCCGGGATCCTGATTCTGGGTATTTGCCCTATAAAAGGCCATGCTTTGTGCTGAAAAGGGACGCTAATGCAGAGTTAGGATTTTAGACTAGTTTTTTCATTTTGTAGTTTAGTTTTTACTTTTATGTAACTTGTATGTAGCTTAGGGTAGAAGAAGATTCATGTAAGTAAGAGAGAGAGGCATATGTTGAGAGTGACACCGATGTACCCTCCTCCTTTCTTTCATTGTCTCAAGCAATAAAGGTAAACTTTTATTTATGTTCGTTTCTTTACTTTCCTTTTCTTTTGTTTTGCTTTCCTCTTCCTCTTTCTACTTTACCTTGGTTGTGTTTGTTGAGTTTTCAAGTGAAATCCAAAGCAAGTATAACTAAGCTACGTGAGAGCCAGCGATAGTTCATGAAGACGTTCTCCTCTTCCAAGATCCGCATCACTTCATTCTTGCTAGGCTTGACGATATAATGTGCACGGGGACTGAGCTCGAGCTTATGATCTATGCGTTGAACGCCTCCGAAGCAATGGTAGAACTTGCACAGGTTTCCAAGTAAGTCATCACCAAACTAGGTAAGTAATTCTTAACTTTCTTTCTTTTCTTTTATCGCCATAGTATAGATCGCCAACACGATTTCTTTCACCACTTCTTCCCAATCGTTTTCATTCTTTTTTCCAAATCATTTGTACATAGACGCTTTCGCCATTTTCTGATTTTTCCACCTTCTTCATCTTTCATTTTGTTCTAACATAACATAATTCTTTTTTTCCATTTTCTTAACTTAAAAACAGAGAAGAATTTTCATTTTGTTTTCTTAACGATTTCAATAAAGAACCGTAAAGCTTCCATCGCAAACCCTCCTTGTGGATCACGACCCGCATAGCCACTTGCTATAGCGGAAGAATTGAGCACTTGCACATCTCCTTTCTTAAGTTCTATAATCTCGTATTTTGTGTGCAGGTTTTGCCTCAATCAAATTTTGGCGCCGTTGCCGGGGAGGGTAACATGTTTTTTATTAAAATCTGAATTTTTTTTTTGAAAATTTTTTTAGAAGTAAACGAATTTTCTTCTCTGTTGCAGGTTACAGGGCAATAAAAGTAGGAAATTAATATTGCAGTGACATACAAGTGGCCTTGGGCCTCTGCTCTAGAAAGCAGAGACCAAGGGCCCTCTGAATTGCCGCGTTTCCACGGCAAAAGCCGCGGATCCGCGGCAAGGAAGAGTTGACTACTAACAGCTTTTTGCAGGGCTGCTTACTTTAAAAAAATTCTAGTTTGCTGCAAATTTAATTTTTCTTATATGCCATAACATAAGCCTGCTAGTAATCAACAGTAAAATATTTGTTGAAAAGATGAAAAATTGATTAGACATTTGCATTTTAGGCACGTGTCTTTTTAATTCCTTTATTTTTTACAGTTGAAGAGTGCTGGAGCAAGGTACATATGCATTGCATTTAGCATAGGACTCACTTCTTGGTTGTTTATATCGCTTTGAGTGAATCTTACATATCTTGTACACTTACACAAAATTATTTTAAGGGCACTAACCCATAACAAGATAAGGTGGGGATTTAGTCACCCTTCCTTAGCCCAAAAATCAGATTCCAAGCACTCACTAACCCAAGCCTAACTAAAATTGAGTAGACGTTGGCCCTAGGGACATCTCGGACTCAATTAGGAGATTATCCTAAGGGGGAAAAATGTTAGAATCTGACTCCTGCAAAATCAGTGTCTAGGAAAGCGATTGAGGGCCGAAAGCCCGAAGGTTGGTGGTTATTTAATTAAGGAACGTCTTTGACGGAAAACCTCCCACCAACCTTGCCCTGACCTGGCTGATTAGCTTGTGGTCAAAGTCTACATTAGACCTCCCGTGGACAGTCTAATCAGTTAGGAGTCGTCTAGGTCATAGGTCTACCCTAACCTAGTAAGAATTTTTTTCTTTTATTTGTTTGCTTATTTGTTTGTTTTTCTGTGTTTGTATTCTATTGTGTGATATGGACTATAATAATAATTTTTTTAACTTCAATAATAATCCATATTACACACTGACTTTATTTTCGGATATTACCAACCCGGCATATCATAACTTTGACCAACCTAGTGTACCGGATTGGTCTTATCCGAATCAATATAACCCATACCCCCAATCTAATAACTATAATTTCCATAATGATTTTAACTATTCACCGAGTCAGTGGGGATTCACCTCCCCCGAACATAATTTCCAACCACCTTGTCCTCCTTCTCCACCTAGTCCACAGTATTTTCAAGATTCATACTCAATTCCACCCGTCCAAAATAGGAAACCATCAATCATGGAAATGAGTATGCGTGAGTCCAAACACAAATCCAAAAATCTGATGGACTCACAATTTCACTACCACTTCCAAGACAATTCTTCATCTTTTCATCAAAACAATGAACATATCACCTGTGAAGAGATGCTTGAATCCATGACTCAGGCTCAAAACGCTCGTAATAGTGACATAGATATGATGGTCGAATATCTACGTTCTCACCGTTGGACCAGTTCTGATGTCACTACCAATTCTGTTGGAGCCGAAGAGTCAGGTTGTTTTGGAAATCAAGATTCCATTTCAGAACAACCATGTGAACTTACCCAAACTCCAAATGATATTGATAGTTTGGCTAGTTTTCCTTTTCCTGAAATAGAACTTGAAAATGATTATGATCCTGAACCCCAACTTAGTGATTCAATTCTATTTCCTGATTCGATTATGACTCCGGTATCTTCACCTGACTTCAATCTTTTCCCGGAGTCAACATTGGATCCTGTACCAATTCATAAAGAAATTGAATCACTCATCTTTGAGGATCATGTTGAACTTGACCAACTTTACAATTTTGAAAATCCCATGGATAAATTGGCAAGTTCTCCATTTTTTGATATTGAACTCAATGAGATATGTGACCTAGATTCTCACATATGTGATCCAGTTCAACTTTCTGAATCAATATTGACTCCTGTTGTGTTACCAAACTTGAGTAATATTTTAGAGTCAGTTTTGATTCCTCCACCTATCATTCCTGAACTGGAATCACCCACATTAAGTCACATTCCATTGTTAGACAATACATGTGGACTAGAGTTTCAACTTCTTGACTTGGACCCAATTTCTGAACCTATTTCGACTCTTGAACCTTTACTTGATTTAAGTCACCTTCCTGAGTCGGTATTAGTTCCTGTCCTTCCTGAGTCCAAGTCAATCATTCTATCATTTCCTTTCTGGGACGAGGTGGTTGACAAATTTGACTCCGAAATTAGTTATGGAATATGGAAATTAGATGGGGTTAAATTTTTAATAAAAATTCTTCATGGATTTATCTTTTTAATGGGTTATATTAAAGATATTGCTGGTGGGTTCCTCCGAGACCCAAGAAAAGTTGATTGGGCCGCGTTTCGTGGACCAATCATACCACCACCGGAACCACCACCTTAAGGTAACCATTTTCCTTCCCTTTCTTCTTTTTCATGCATCTATGCATTAATTCATACATTGAGGACAATGCATGAGATAGGTGTAGGGGAGGGTCTAACATAACTTTTCTTTTTCTTTAAAATAAAAAAAATTAACATTTTTCTTTACTTTTAAAAACTTTTTGAAAAATAGAAACAATATTTTGACTTATTTTTATAAGAAATTAAGTTAATTTTAAGGAATAGGAAAATCCAAATTAGGATTTCTTATACTTGGTCAAAATAAGATTATTTGTTTGATTTTTAGTGTTAGGAAGATAATTTGTCAAAGTAATTTGGTCTTGATCTTTACCTTGATGAAATATGCACACTTCATACACTTACACACTTAGGGTTCAAAAACAAAGATTCTTATGCCTTATAAAAATAAAAATAAGAAAAATGATGAATAAGTCTAATTATTGATTAGCTAGGTGCTTTGGCCTAAGCAAGCCTTAGTATTTATGCGAAAGATGATTAGATAAGTTTGAGGAAAAAAATGAATAAATCTAATTATTGATTAGCTAGGTGCTTTGGCCTAAGCAAGCCTTAGTATTTATGCGAAAGATAATTAGATCCTCTGATTAAGCTGGGTATTTGTGCCTAATAAAGCATAAGTATTCACGCCTAAAAGGGATTCATATAAAAAATCCTTAGTTTTGTGGCCTTGTTTGCTCGAGTCCTTAAGTCCGTGGGGTGTTTTCTCACCCGGTGCCCTAAGACCATTTGGTTTGGGAGTCATCGATTAGAGGCTCGTTACATGGGCAGATTAGAAAGCCTAATTGAACTAAGGAATATTACCAAAATAAAAAAGCAAAAAAAAAGTATATATGTATAAATAAATAAGGCATAAGAGTTAGAGTAAATGAACCCTTAGTCAAAATTTTCACAGTCACAAGGTGCATATAACTTAGGGTAAAGTAATAGACTAGATGAGTGATTGTTATTCATTTTTGCATATTTTACCACATCCATACCATGCATATTGCAAATAAAAATGTGATTTTTAATCCTTTTCTCTCTATTTTTGCAGGTCTATATTTTAATTGAGAAAAGGCCCAAAATCCCTTTAATTATCAAAAATTAAAGGAAAATAAATCAAAGCCCAAAAGAAAGCCCAAATGTTGAGGCCAAGATCAGAAGAGATCCACGCGCCAGCTCATACTTCCTGAAGGTCCACGTGGCTAACAACCTACGAGATACGCGCAACAGAAATCTCGGCCTCAACGGCCAAGATTTTGCCGCGCTTTCTATGATTTTGCCGCGTGTCCACGGCAGTTACAAGGCTGTTGAGGCCGAGATTCTCTCCAACAACCTGGATTCTGGAGCCTTCTCTCAGAGGCTATAAATACACCACCAAGGCCTTGGCAAAAACGTGAGGAGGAGAGAGGAGAGAATAGAGAAAGAGATTGTATTTTGATTTTTCTCTAGGTTTTATTTCTCTTAGTCTTCTTCCTCCCTAGAAATTCTGCAAAAAGAGAGATTGTGAGAGAGAGAAAGCTTGTGTAAATCAAGGTGTGACAACTTGTGAAGCAAGGTTTAATTCAATCTCCTTTCTCTACTTGAGCATTTTCTAGTACTTTACTTGTATTCTTTAATTAAAGCTTTACTTTCATTGCACTCTTATTCATGAATTGCTTTTCTTTTCTTGTAATGGCTAGTAGCTAATTTCTTCTAACATGACTGGCTAACAACTAATCTTGCTTAACTTCTAACTCTTGGGTGAATGCAAATTCTTCATCTTGCAATTGTTGAATCTTCTTCATCCCCGATGGGTTACTTTCACGCTTGGCAATTTCTTGTTATAATTCTCCATATGATTCATGTGTGCCTCATTTAGAGCCTTATCTTTAGAACAAGTGCCTTGATGGAACATGGAGAAGGATCACCAACCATATGCTATTTGTTGTACAACTTCTTTACTTCAATTAATGAATGTTGTATCTTCTTCCTTAGCATCCCTTGAGTGGCAACTCTTTTGATTCCACCATTGAAAGTCTATCTTGAAGGCCTATGACATCAATGAGGCTACAAGACAATTCCAAGAAGATCACCCATCAATCAAGTGGGAAGTAACTAGACCAACACGCAAGACAAACATATGCCGATGAATCAACATGAGGCAAGCATCACCCTAACAGAGATTAGTAAGTTAGCAAGTTAGTAATGTTAGCTAGTCATGGCCTTTCTCATCTAAAAGTCTTCTACAAGTTTTCATTCTTTTAGTATTAATTCCAAAGCAAATCTTGTCTTCGATTCTTTTCATTTTATATCCATAGTTTTCATTTCATGTACAAACCAACCACCAATTCTTTCATTTCTTTTTCCATGTCTTTTGCATTCTTTTAAAACAAAGAAGAATTTTCGTTTTCTATCTTCACATTAAACCGTAAAGCTTCCATCGTGAGCTCTCCTTGTGGATTCGACCCGTATAGCTTGTGCTACTATGGTGATTTGGAAAGGATACATCAATCATTTTAAATACATTGTGGAGTGATCAAGCACCTAAGGTTGACTCTAAACCTTCTTTCTTTTATTGAATATTTGTGCAATCTACCACACTATCCTTTTTCCTTATCAAATTTTTGGCGTCGTTGCTGGGGAGAGCAACGGTTTTTGATTTCAAGTGAAGAACTAAACGAATTTTCTTCTCTGTTGCAGGTTACAGATGAAGAGAACAGAAAAATTTGCATTGCAGTAACATATAAGTGGCTCTGGGCTTCTGCTCTCGAAAGCAGAAACCAGTTGCCCTCTGAATTGCCGCGATTCCACGGCTAAAGCCGCAGATCCGCGGCAAGGAGTGAATTACTGACCAAATTTCTGCAGGGTTGCTTGCTCTGCAAAATACAGCTGCTGCAATACTTAAATTCTTGTATGCTTCACCTTATGCTTGCTAATAATCAACAGTAAAAAATTTGTTGCAAAGTTAAAAATTGGCTAGACATTTGCATTTCTAGGCACGTGTCTTTTCAATTCTTTTACTTTACTGTTGAAGAGTGCTGGATGCAAGGTACGTGTGCATTGCATATTGAATAGGACTCACTCCTTGTTTGATTTTAATTGCTTTGAGTGAACCTTGTCTGCTTATAACTGTACACTTGCACCAAACTGATTTTAAGGGCATCACCCATAAATAAGATAAGGTGGGGGATTTCATCACCCTTTCCTTAGCCCGAAAATCATTTTCCAAGCACTCACAATCCCAAGCTTGTAATAAAATTTAATAGACGTTGGCCCTAGGGACATCCGGACTCACTTAGGAGATTATCCTAAGGGGGAAAGTGTTGGAAATTGACTTTTGTAAAATCAGTGTCTAGGAAAGGGATTGAGGGCCGAAAGCCCGAAGGTTGGTGGTTACTTAATTAAGGAACGTCTTTGACGGAAAACCTCCCAACAACCTTGCCCTGACCTGGCTGATTAGCTTGTGGTCAAAGTCTACACTAAACCTCCCGTGGACGATCTAATCAGTTAGGAGTCGTCTAGGTCCAGGAATCCTAGATAGCTTGGATTGATTTTTCTTTTATTGTTTGTTATTTTCATTTTTTCTTTTTCGTTGGTGTGATCGGTGCACGTTGTTTGTGACTGTATATGCGAGAGTGGTTCCGTGATCCAAATTCTGCGAGACTTGTTAGACTTTCTACACTTGCACAACCACTTGACACAATGGAAAACAACGTTTCACTTCAAGATCGATTCTATCCGATTCGCACCTCCCTACCATCATGCATTCTTCTCCCTGAACCCAATGGAAATCACTTCGAGCTGAAACCGCAATTCATTAATACACTTCCCCGATTTATGGTCTAGAGTCTGAGGACGCGTATTTCTTCATTCGAGAGTTTGAAGAAGTATGTTTAATGATGAGAATTTCCCAACTGACCGAGGATGCTGTTAGGTTAAGGTTCATACCGTTTGCACTGAAGGATATTGCTAAGAAATGGCTTTACAATCTTCCCGTCAGTTCCATATCTTCATGGGATGATTTTGTAAAAGTCTTTCTTAAGAAATTCTATCCCATCCACAAAACAGCCCTCATGCGAAAGAATATCATGCAATTCAAGCAGGAATCACACGAACCTTTCTGGAAATATTTTGAGCGTTTCGAAGACCTTCTAGCCCTATGTCCTCATCACGGCATAGAGAAATGGCATCAATGCCAGATTATCTATGACGGTCTAGATTACCAATCAAAAACCCTCTTTGAATCAATGTGCCAAGGGGAATTTTTGAAGAAAGATGAGAATCAGGGGTGGGATCTCTTTGAAGCCTTAGCTGAGAAAACGATTCAGTGGGAGTCATGCCCTGATAAACTCACTTCCACCACTTCCAGAACTGGTATGCACTCCATAGAATCCTCTATAGCTGCGGAAGCCAAGATCACACAATTGATAAAGAGGATAGAACTGCTTGAGTCAAGGGAAAATTCTGTGGTCAATCAGGTCAACCCATCACCTCTGATTAAACCGGGTTGTACCTACTGTCATGATCTCAACCATGTTTTTGAGGAGTGTCCTTTGTATCAGCCTCAATCATATCAGGAGAACACGAATGCAGCTTTTACCAGACCCCCTCACAATCCGTACTCCATCACATATAATCCGGGATGGAGAAACCATCCAAATTTTTTGTGGAGTCAGTCTGGTCCTGAGCATCATAGGCCACCAATTCCACATAATGCTCAGTCTCACCCATCCAGTTTCAATCGTAATGCACCGAATTTTCATCAATCTCAAAGTCCACCACAGTCACAACCTTATCAAAGTCCACCACACTACAAATCACAATTCCAGTCTCCATATCATCAACATCCACCCCAGAATGATTCAGAAATATCAGAGTTGAGGAAAATGTTAGAAACCTTTACAAAGAACTATCATCAGGATATGAATAAAGTTCAGGTCCAAATTGGGCAATTGGCTAATTCAGTAAATGAGAGACAAAAAGGACTGTAACCAAGCCAGCCATTGCCAAATCCCAAACATGAAGACACGGGCCCAAGTCATTGTCATGCTATTCATACCCTGAGATCTGGAAAACAGATAGACAATAAGGTTTCTAGTCAATCATCTCATCCAGTACCAAAGCCAACACCTCCTGTCCTAATGCAACCAGTTTCTGACAAACCATCCTCTAGTACAGATCCATCCACTTCAAAAGCCAAGGGTAAAGAAAAGGTAATGAGCAACCTTATAAGCCTAGTGTACCATTTCCAAATAGGCTTACAAATCACAAGTCAAATGCTCACATGGAGAAGATAAAAGAAATGTTCAACAAGGTCCAAATCAATGTCCCTCTTCTTAATGCCATACAACAAGTGCCATCATATGCCAAATTCTTGAAGGAAATGTGCACTAAGAAAGAGGAAAACACAAGTCCCTAAGAAAGTCTTCCTAGCATCAATCATCAGCGAGTTGCTCACTGGTCCAACTCCTGTAAAATACAAAGACCCAGGGAGCCCCACCATTTCATGCATCATAGGACAGACTACCACCAATAGGGCACTACTTGATTTAGGGGCCAGCATCAATCTCCTACCTTTGTCTGTGTACCAACAATTAGGGTTAGGCGATCTTCTCCCGACCCAAATGACCATACAATTGGCTGATCATTCTGTCAAGAGACCCAAGGGGGAAATTCATGATGTCCTTGTCAGAGTTGGGGAGTTCATATACCCTGTTGATTTTGTAGTCCTTGAGACACAACCTGTGTCTAATTCCAATCAAAGGGCTCAAACTCCTGTCATTTTGGGACGACCATTCCTGGTTACAGCAAATGCCATAATAAATTGCCAGAATGGATCAATGAGGTAAACCTTTGGTAACATGACTCATGAACTGAATGTCTTCCACACACAGCCTCGTAAGACAAAAGATCAAACATTCGAGGTCAGCTTTGTTAAAGACAATTGTGAGGAAGTAAGTGAAGATTCACAAGATGAGTCACAATTTTTTGATTCTCTTAAAATGGAAAATCCTACTGTCCGAGTACCCTTTCAAAAGGGGAAAGTTGATTTGGATATTTTCACTTTCACTGAGCCAACTGTGACTGTATCCCAAGAGGATATAGTTCAAGAACCTCCAATTGACATATCCTTTGAAGACCTTTTCGCTGATGAGCTCATGTGTCTGGATGAGCCAACTCGGGGTAGGTTAACTGATTGTACACTTCCTAAGAAAAATGTTGACCTGAGTTTTGAAGAATTGTATGGAGAGGAGCTGAAATTCCTTAACATTGGAAGTAATGAGATTCAGAGTGAAAGTGGTGATAAGGAATTCTTTAGGGAACATTGTGGTGAAATGCGGATGAATAACAGTGAGAAATTGAAGCTGGAGATGCCTAGGGCTAAGAAAGTAATTGAATTCGTTTCCCAACCAAGCTCGCGCAAACAAACACACTGGAACGATGGGAAACAGGCCAGGGGGAAAAGACCAAAAGAATAACCTAGGCACTGGACACACTTGTAAATATTTCTTGTAAATAATTCTTTTGCAAACTTTTGTAAAAAAAAAGAAGAAATAAAAAAATGAGGGACTTATGTGCTTAATGGAGTTTCACAACTTTTCAAATTCAAAATTCCTAGGTCTCTACATCTCTTCCCTAGGGTCAAACTCATTTTCAAGATTCCATATCCCTAGGCTTGTAAATTCACTTTTAACCTAGGGCTAAAGTTGGAAATCTCATTCTACTTCCCTCCTATAAATATTCTCTTCACCTACCTCTCCTCCCTCAAACGCAAAGTTCCTCTCAGATCTGAACCCTCTCTTCAGGCGTCGCACTCTGAAAATTTTCCCTTCCCTAGATCTCTCTGTCCTGCCGCATTCCTGCGACCACTACCGCCGATCCGCCGCTCTTCTGCAACATTTGGAGCGCCGGAAAATTTCTGGCCGGCTGATTTCTTCCTCTGGTGGCAGATACAGTACCACATCTTCCAGAATCTGTCTCTGGTGCCCTCTGCACACCCGACTTTGGATTTCCCCCCACGAACTCCGGGGGTGGTTTGATCTTTCATCTCTTGATCCATTGCTTTAATTTCCACTATTACACATGGCCCCAAATCTGTTTGTGGAAAAAGATTTTTCAAAAATTCTGAATGATCATGGGGGGTATGGACACATATTTGTTGATCGATTACATGCATGGAATTGGTATTCTCTGGTATATGATAACAGTGAGAATGATGCATATTACTGTCCAGACTTAGTCACTACATTTTATAATGCACTCGATCATGTATCTGTTAGTTATGAGACGTACCAATTTGTAGTCCATATGCCATTAGGTGACATCTTTATCACAATTCCTCTCATTGGGGAAACCACTAATGTCTCAAGTCACCCCCATCATAGCGATCCCCTGCCATTAATAGACTACATGCCAATAATGGGGGTTCCCTGCACAGAGCAGGACCGTGGGCTCAAAGCCAACACTACCTTTAGAAATGTGCACTGCGTTGGACGCTGGATCCAACGCAACATTCTAGGGCTTGAACATGCCACATCCTTTAACAGACCGGTGTTGCAAATAATTCATGATTTAATGACTCGGAAACACACGGTCTGTTTAAATAAGGCCATCTTCCACGCAATCCTTACCAATTCCTCCCGCACTCGGGGTGCCAAGCATTCCCATCCCATCCTGATTACACGTTGTGTAGGAATTTCATACCAGACGCTGTCTTTGATTCCTTTGACCGAGTGTATGTTACAGCAGAGAGACCCACCAGCTCCTATAACGGTTGCTTGCATGCGGTTTGGACTCCTAATGTCCAACCTGAAGATATTCCGGTGGAGTCCTCTTCGGAGGAAAGCTTAGAGGAAATAGATGAGCCACAATTTTGGAGGCAGGACCCCCTAATGGAATCACGAGCCTTCATGTCCACCATCTGGCGAGGCATGAAGAAGATCTTTCGGAGGCAGGTTCGTCTTAGAAAGAAGGTAGAGGAGCAATCTCTAGGTTGGATAGTATCGAGGGTGCGCTGAAACGATCACAGTCGGCTGGACCTAGCACCACTGCTGGTCCAAGGCGACGGAGGGAGTAGCTTCATACCTTTACCTATTTCATGCATCATTTCATCTTGCATACATTGGGGACAATGCATGAGATAGGTATGGGGGGGTAGATGCTAACCTAGGATTTTTCATTTTCTTTTTAGGTTTTTTATTTTTATTTTTAGGATTTTCACTTTCTTTTTAGATTTTTATTTTCTTTTAGATTTTACCTTTCTTTTTAGATATTCTATTTTCTTGTTAGATTTTATTTTATTTTTTTTAGAAAAAAAAAAGAAAAAGAAAAAAAATTATAAAAAAAAGAAGGGAAATTCTTGATCCATGTTTAAAGAATCAAACTTAATTTTAGGGATTAAGGAAGGTCTAAACTAAGATTTCTAATTATAAGTCGAAAAGAGGAGTTTTGTTAGATTTTTAGGTTAATTAATAAAGGATTAGAAAAATTACTAGATTTTAATTCTTTCTTTAGGATATATACATTAAACATATTGAAGGATTAATCAAAGACTTTGTGACTTTATTTACATATATATATAATAAAAAAAAGAAAAAAAGAAAAAATAATAATAAAAATAAATATGTATATAAATAAATAATAATTACTTAGCCACTAATTAAGCTGGTTAGTCGTGCCTCAAGAAGCATTGCTAATCACGCCTAAAGGTGGTTAAGTCCTTAAATTCCTTCGTGGCCTTTTTTACTCGAGACCTCTAACCCTAGGGATGTTTTCTCATCTGGTGCCCTAAGAGCGTCTGGTTTGGGAGTCATCGGTAAGAGGCTCGTTACAAGGGTAAATCAGAAAGCCTAAGGATGCTAAGGAAATGTAAATAAATAAATATTGTATATAAAAAAATGTTATATATATTAGTAAATAAATGAACTTAGTCTAAGACAGATCCTTCATATTTATAGATGTATATATCCTAGGATTGATGCAAAATCCGGTTTTTGATCTTTTCCCTAAAAACTTAACCTAAGATGAAAACAAAACTCCAAATAGACGCTTAT
The DNA here is from genome assembly GCA_038442645.1 of Agave tequilana. Classification (NCBI taxonomy): domain Eukaryota; kingdom Viridiplantae; phylum Streptophyta; class Magnoliopsida; order Asparagales; family Asparagaceae; genus Agave; species Agave tequilana. The sequence continues at coordinate 170,548 of JAVJIF010001689.1, forward strand.
AAAAGGAATGACAAGTTTAGGGTAACCTGAAACCTATAACTTAAGTGAGAATCTTTAAAACATGGATCAAAATTTTCACTAACCCTTTTATTTTCTTTATGGATTTTGTGGGTCAATCCGCTGAAAACCCTCAGGAGACAACACTCCTCCTCTAGGGTAACCTAGAGGTTTAACGGCTTGTTGCACGTGCTCAGTGCAATCATGTCACCTACAAAAGTGGTGTAATAAACTAGTTAGGATTTTCTTTTTCTTTCTTTTTTGCTCGAGGACGAGCAAAAGCTAGGTATGGGGGTGTGATTGTTATTCATTTTTGCATATTTTACCACATCCATACCATGCATATTGCAAATAAAAATGTGATTTTTAATCCTTTTCTCTCTATTTTTGCAGGTCCATATTTTAATTGAGAAAAGGCCCAAAATCCCTTTAATTATCAAAAATTAAAGGAAAATAAATCAAAGCCCAAAAGAAAGCCCAAATGTTGAGGCCATGATCAGAAGAGATCCACGCGCCAGCTCATATTTCCTGAAGGTCTACGTGGCTAACAACCTACGAGATACGCGCAACAGAAATCTCGGCCTCAACGGCCAAGATTTTGCCACGCTTTCCAGGATTTTGCCGCGTGTCCACGGCGGTTACAAGGCCGTTGAGGCCGAGATTCTCTCCAACAACCTGGATTCTGGAGCCTTCTCTCTGAGGCTATAAATACACCACCAGGGCCTTGGCAAAAACGTGAAGAGGAGAGAGGAGAGAATAGAGAAAGAGATTGTATTTTGATTTTTCTCTAGGTTTTATTTCTCTTAGTCTTCTTCCTCCCTAGAAATTCTGCAAAAAGAGAGATTGTGAGAGAGAGAAAGCTTGTGTAAATCAAGGTGTGACAACTTGTGAAGCAAGATTTAATTCAATCTCCTTTCTCTACTTGAGCATTTTCTAGTACTTTACTTGCATTCTTTAATTCAAGCTTTACTTTCATTGCACTCTTATTCATGAATTGCTTTTCTTTTCTTGTAATGGCTAGTAGCTAATTTCTTCTAACATGACTAGCAAACAACTAATCTTGCTTAACTTCTAACTCTTGGGCGAATGCAAATTCTTCATCTTGCAATTGTTGAATCTTCTTCATCCCCGATGGGTTACTTTCACGCTTGGCAATTTCTTGTTGTAATTCTCCATATGATTCATGTGTGCCTCATTTAGAGCCTTGTCTTTAGAACAAGTGCCTTGATGGAACATGGAGATGGATCACCAACCATATGCTATTTGTTGTACAACTTCTTTACTTCAATTAATGAATGTTGTATCTTCTTCCTTAGCATCCCTTGAGTGGCAACTCTTTTGATTCCACCATTGAAAGTCTATCTTGAAGGCCAATGAGGCTACAAGACAATTCCAAGAAGATCACCCGTCAATCAAGTGGGAAAGTAACTAGACCAACACGCAAGACAAACATATGCCGATGAATCAACATGAGGCAAGCATCACCCTAACAGAGATTAGTAAGTTAGCAAGTTAGTAATGTTAGCTAGTCATGACCTTTTCATCTAAAAGTCTTCTACAAGTTTTCATTCTTTTAGTATTAATTCCAAAGCAAATCTTGTCTTCGATTCTTTTCATTTTATATCCATGGTTTTCATTTCATGTACAAACCAACCACCAATTCTTTCATTTCTTTTTCCATGTCTTTTGCATTCTTTTAAAACAAAGAAGAATTTTCGTTTTCTATCTTCACATTAAGCCGTAAAGCTTCCATCGTGAGCTTTCCTTGTGGATTCGACCCGTATAGCTTGTGCTACTACGGTGATTTGGAAAGGATACATCAATCATTTTAAATACATTGTGGAGTGATCAAGCACCTAAGGTTGACTCTAAACCTTCTTTCTTTTATTGAATATTTGTGCAATCTACCACACTATCCTCTTTCCCAATCAATAAGAAGTACAATTTGACTCCTTACTTTGATTGATAAAAACTTTTTTAGAGACTAAGTTTAGGAATGAAAAATTTGGTTTTCCTATAACTTATAGATTGCTTAGATCTTACAATCATATTTCAAATATTTTTCTCTTTCAAAATGCTTTTCGAAAATACTAACTCTTTATTTCCCTTTCTTTATGGATTTTGTGGGTGCAATCCGCTGAAAACCCTCACGAGACAAAACTCGTCCTCTAGGGGGAACCTAGAGGTTTAACGGCTTGTTGCACATGCTCAGTGCAATCGCGCGACCTGCGAAAGTAGTCTAATAATCCTTAGTATAGTTTAGTTGTTTTGCTCGAGGACGAGCAAAAGATAGGTATGGGGGTAGTGATTGGTCGCTAATGTTGCATATTTAATATCATATTTCCATACTTATTATAGAATAAAAGCCTGCATTGTTCTAATTAATTATTTGATTTATTTGCAGGCCCAATCTTTAAGGAGTTGAAGAGAAATGAGCCCAAAGCCCACCAAAATTCTGAATTAAATTAGAAATAATTCGCACTCACTAAATCAGGGCAAAATCAAGAGGTTGAAACCGGTTGAGAAGAATCCTCTCAGGATCGATCGGTTAAAGCCAAGAATCCAAGGCTATTTCGTCAGAATCCAGGACTCCAACGAAGAAACCACTTAAAGATAAATATAGAAGAAACTCCCGGAGAGACCCATGATTAGTAAAAACAAGGTATGTGAAGTTCTTGCACAAGAATTAGGTAGAAAAGATATGGTTTAGAGTTAACTTTGTTTCTTGTTCACTTCAAATATGTAATTGATATACCTTGTCCAATCTTCGCTATAGCATATAGCTATACCGAGTCGAACCACAAGGAGAGCTAGCGTTAGAAGCGTTACGATACGAGTGAGAAAAGAAAACGAGAATTCTTCTTTGTTTAAAAGAATAAAGAATCAAAGGAAAAACAAATGAAAGAATTGGTGGATATGTTCATGGTGGAAATCAAAAGAAAACAAAACAAGATTTGGCTTTGGACTAAAACTAGAAAGAAAAGAAAACTTTGAAGAAAACTTTGAATGAAAGAAAACCATGACTAGCTAACCTTACTACCTTGCTAAAGACTTACTAAACTCCGTGATAGTGATGCGTGCCTCATGTTGATTCATCGGCATGGATATGTCTTGCGTGTTGATCTAATTACTTTCTCACTTGGATGACGGGAACTCATTCTTGGACTTGTCTTGTAGCCTCCATAGATGGTCATAGGCCTACAAGATAGACTTTCAATAATGGAATCAAAAGAGCTACACTCAAGGGATGCAAATGAAGAACATACAACATTCATTAATGGACATAAAGAAGTTGTACATCAAATAGCATATTGGTGATCCATCTCCATGTTCTATCAAGGCACTAGTTCAAAGACTAGGCTCTAAATGAGGCACACATGAATCATATGGAGAATTACAACAAGATCTTGCCAAGAAATGAAAAGAAACCCATCGGAGAAGAGAAGACCATACAACTTGCAAGATGAAATAAAGCAATCACCCATGAGTTAGAAGTTAGCAAGGTTAGTGGTTAGCTAGTTCATGGAGAAAGAATTAGCTACACACCATTACAAAAGAAAAACTAAGCATGGATTAAATTGCAACAAAGTAAAGAAAGCAAATAAAGAAAACAAGGAAACTAGAAAATGCAAGAGTAGAGAGAAGAGAATGGATCAATCCTTGATTGCTTCAAGTTGTCACTCCTTGATGAATACAAGCTTTCTCTCTCTTACAAACTCTCTCTTTACAGAATTTCTAGGGAGAGGAAGATCATTGAGAGCTACAAAAATCCTAGAAAAAACTAACAAAATTACAAGCTTTACACTAATCTCTCTCTCTTCTCTGTTCAGTCTTTGCTCGCAGGTGAAGATGGAGTATTTATAGCATGGGAGAGAACCTTCGAGAGCCAAGTTTGTTGGCGCAAAATCCGAGGTCATAACGACCTAGATCTGCCGCGCCCATGCCGCGCCCCCGCGGCCTAACTGAATCCGTTCAGCAACGGATTTCTGTTGCGGGTTGTTGAGAGTTTGTTTGGCCACGTGGACATTCTAGAATCTTCGTTTGTTGCGCGCAGATCTCTCTGGATTTGATTTGAAATCTTTGGCTTATCTTTAATCTTAGATTAATCACTTAATTATTGCTAATTAAGGTGATTAATTGGCTATCTCTCCTTTAAGTATGTACCTGCAAATATGTAGAGAAGAGGAGTAAAAATCACATATTTATTTGTAATATGCATGGGAGTTATGATGTAAAATATGCAATATTGGATACCAATCACACCCCCACACTTATTCTTTTGCTCGTCCCGAGCAAAACAAAGAAAAAGAAAATCTATACTACCAGTTTATTTACACCACTTTCGCAGGTGACGCGATTGCACTGAGCATGTGCAACAAGCCGTTAAACCTCTAGGTTACCCTAGAGGAGGAGTGTTGTCTCCTGAGGGTTTTCAGCGGATTACACCCACAAAATCCATAAAGAAAGATGAAAACGCATTTTGAATAAGAGACATGTTTACAAACTATTTTTGCAAAAATATAAGTGATCCTAGGTTATAAGTCCACCTATAATCATTCTTCCTTAAACTTAGTATCCATGCAAGATCTTGTTTTCAATTAAGGTAAGAATTAAAAATTAGATTGAATATTTTATCTTTCATAAAACCTAGATAGTATGCACACCGTGTAAGTGAAGATTTCTGGGATTTCAACTCCAACCATCAAACCATTTATTTATTTATATATATATTTTTTTATGCTTTTTTCTTCCCTTAGTTTAGGCTTTCTAGTCTACCCTTGTAGCGAGCCTTTAACCGATGACTCCCAAACCAGACGGTCTTAGGGCACCAGATGAGAAAACATCCCTCGGGTTTAAGGTCTCGAGTAAAAAAGGCCACGAAACTAAAGGGGATTATTTATTTCCTTTACCACCGTTAGGCGTGAATAATCATGCTTCTTGAGGCACATTTATCCAGCTTAATAGGTTTTTACCACCGTTAGGCGTGAATAATCATGCTTCTTGAGGCATAATTCTCCAGCTTAATAGGTGATGTTTTATTTATAATTTTTTTTTCTTTTATTTTTATGGCATTTTGGTCTTTGTTTCCATCCCAAGAAATGTGTAAGTGTAAAGTGCATATTTATCTAAGGCAAAAAATTCAAGATAAAAATATCTCACCAATTTTACTTACTTATCCTATAATTTCAAACAAGATCTATTATTTTAACTATGTTTAAGATGTCATAATTAAGGCTTTCTTAATTCCTAAGATACATCTTAATTTTCTTAAAAATAGATCAAAACTTTGTCTCTTATTTCAAAAAGTTTTTTTTTTATTTTTAAATTTTTTTTATTTATTTCTAAAAAGAAGTGTAAAAGAAAGAAGATCTAAAAACTCTATGTTAGTAAACCCTCCCCCACACTTATTTCATGCATTGTCCTCAATGCATCATGATATATGTATGCATGAAATAGGTAAGAGGTAAGAAACTTTTATTTACAAAAAAGTGCAAAAAATTATTTACAAAGAGTATATACAAGTGTAACCATTACCTAGGCTTTTGGTCGTTTTCCTCTGGCCCGTTTCCCATCGTTCCAATGCGTCTGCTTCCGTGAGCTCAGTTGGGAAACGGTATGAATTTTGTTAGCCTTAGGTGTTTCCAGATTCAATTGATTGTTATTATCATTCACACTCATTCCACCACATTGTTCACTAAAAAATTCCTTTTCACCACTCTCACTTTGAATCTCATCACTTCCAATATCTAGAAATTTTAACTCCTCTCCATATAATTCTTCAAAACTCAAGTCAACATCCGGAAGTATGCAATCAGTTAACTGACCCCGAGTGGACTCATCTAGACACATGATCTCATCAGCAAACAGGTCTTCAAAAGATATATCAATTGGAGGTTCTTGAAGAGAATCACAGAATTGTGACTCATCTTTTGAATCCTTACAATTGTCCTCAATAAAGCTAACCTCAAATGTTTGATTTTTTGTTTTGTGAGGCTGTGTGTGGAAGACATTGTGTTCATGTGTCATATTACCAAAAGTCAACCTCATTGATCCATTCTGGCAATTAATGATGGCATTTGCAGTAGCCAGGAATGGTCGTCCCAAAATGACTGGAGTTTGAGCCCTTTGATTAGAATTAGACACTGGTTTCGTTTCAAGGACTACAAAGTCAACAGGATAAATGAATTCTCCAACTTTGACAAGGACATCATGTATTTCCCCTTGGGTCTAGTAACAGAGCGGTCAGCCAATTGGATAGTCATTTGGGTAGGGAGGAGTTCACCTAACCCCAATTGTTGGTACACAGAAAAAGGTAGGAGATTGATGCTGGCCCCCAAATCAAGAAGTGCCCTATTTATGGTAGTCTGTCCTATGATGCATGAAATGGTGGGGCTCCCTGGGTCTTTGTATTTTACAGGAATTGGACCAGTGAACAACTCAGTGATGGATGATGCTAGGAAGACTTTTTTAGGGACTTGTGTTTTCCTCTTCTTGGTGCATAGTTCCTTAAGAATTTAGCATATGATGGCACTTGTTGTATGGCATCAAGAAGAGGGACATTGATTTGGACCTTATTGAACATTTCTTTTATCTTCTCCATGTGAGCATTTGTCTTAGGATTCTTAAGCCTATTTGGAAATGGTACTCTAGGCATATAAGGTTGCTCATCTACCTTTTCTTTACCCTTGGCTTTTGAAGTGGATGGCTCTGAACTAGAGGATGGGTTGTCAGAAGTTGGTTGCATTGGGATTTGAGGTGTTGGCTTTGGTATTGGATGAGATGGTGGACTAGAAACCTTATTGTCTATTTGTTTTCCAGATCTCAGGGTATGAATTGCATGACATTGACTGGGTCTTGAATCTTCCACTTTATGCAAAGGGAAGTGATGTTTGGGAGTTGGCAATGGCTGGCTTGGGAACATTCCATTTTGTCTCTCAGCCAATTGCTCGATTTGGACCTTAACTTTATTCAACTCCTGCTCCTGGTTCTTTGTAAAGGTTTCTAGCATTTTTTTCAACTCTGATATTTCTGAATCATTCTGGGGTGGATGTTGATAGTATGGAGACTGGAATTGTGATTGGTAGAATGGTGGGTACTGATATAGTTGTGACTGTGGTGGACTTTGAGATGGATGAACATACAGTGAATTCTGATTGAAACTGGATGTGTGAGACTGAGCATTATATGGATATGGAAGTGGTGGTCTATGATGCTCAGGACCAGACTGACTCCACGAAATATTTGGATGGTTCTGCCATCCAGAATTGTAAGTGTTGGAGTATGGGGTTCTGGTAAATGCTGCATTCAGGTTCTCCCGATATGATTGGGGCTGATACAAAGGACTCTCCTCAAAAATATGGCTAAGGTCATGACAGTTGGTGCAACCCGGTTGAATTACAGGCAATGGGTTGACCTGATTTACAACAGAATTTCCCCTAGACTCAAGCAGTTCTATCCTCTTCATTAATTGTGTGATCTTGGCATCTGCAGCTAGAGAGGATTCTATGGAGTGTGTACCAGTTCTGGAAGTGGTGGGAGTCAGTTTATCAGGGCATGACTCCCACTGAATGGTTTTCTCAGCTAGGGTTTCAAAGAGATCCCACCCCTGATGTTCATCTTTCTTCAAGAATTCCCCTTGGCACATGGATTCCAAGAGGGTTTTCGTTTGGTAATCTAAACCGTCATAGATAATCTGGCATAGACGCCATTTCTCTATGCCGTGATGAGGACACAGGGCTAGAAGGTCTTTGAAACGCTCCAGATATTTCCAGAAAGGTTCATTTGGTTCCTGCTTGAATTGCATGATATTCTTGCGCATGAGGGCTGTTTTGTGGATAGGAAAGAATTTCTTAAGAAAGACCTTTACAAAATCCTCCCACGAAGATATGGAACTGACGGGAAGATTGTAAAGCTACTTCTTAGCTAAATCCTTAAGTGCAAACGGTATGAACCGTAACCTAACAGCATCCTCGGTCAGTTGGAAATTCTCATCATTTGGCATACCTCTTCAAACTCGCGAATAAAGAGGTACGCGTCCTCAGACTCTAGACCATAGAATTGGGGAAGTGTATTAATGAATTGTGGTTTCAGCTCGAAATGATTTCCATTAGGCTCGGGGAGAAGAATGCAAGATGGAAGGGAGGTGCGAATCGGATAGAATCGATCTTGAAGTGAGACGTTGTTTGCCATAATGTCAAGTGGTTGTGTAAATGTAAGTATAGAAAGAATTTGGATTACGGAACCACTCTAGTATATACAATCACAAACAACGTGCACCGATCACACCAGCGAAAAAGAAAGGAAAAATAACAAACAATAAAAGAAAAATCAATCCAAGCTATCTAAGGATCCTGGACCTAAACGACTCCTAACAATTAGATCGTCCCCAGGAGGTTTAGTGTAGACTTTGACTATAAGCGAATCAGCCAGGGAAGGGCAAGGTTGGTGGGAGGTTTTCCGTCAGAGACGTTCCTTAATTAAGTAACCAGCAACCTTCGGGCTTTCGGCCCTCAATCCCTTTCCTAGACACTGATTTTACAAAAGTCAATTTCCAACACTTTTCCCCCTTAGGATAATCTCCTAAGTGAGTCCGAGATGTCCCTAGGGCCAACGTCTATCAAATTTTATTTACAAGCTTGGGATTGTGAGTGCGTGGGAAAATGATTTTCGGGCTAAGGAAAGGGTAATGAACTCCCCACCTTATCTTATTTATCGGTTATGCCCTTAAAATCGAATTGTGCAAGTGTACAAGATAGATAACAAGGATTCACTCAAAGCATGAAAATCAAGCAAGAGATGATTCCTAGTCTACATGCAATGCAAAACGTACCTTGCCTCCAGCACTCTTCAACAGTAAAAGTAAATGAATTGAAAAGACACGTGCCTAGAAATGCAAATGTCTAAACAATTTTTAACAATTTCAACCAATTTTTTACTGTTGTTTAATTAAGCAGGAGTATGGTGAAGACTACAGGAAATTATGTATAGCAGCAGATATATTTTGCAGATCTGAAGCCCCTGCAGAAAATTTGTCAGAAGTGAACTCCTCTGTGCTACGGCCGCGCGGCTTTTGCCGTGGGAACGCGGCACTTTGGAGGGATCCTGGTCTCTGCTTTCAAGAGCAGAGGCCCAGGTCCACTTATATGTGACTGCAATGAATATTTTCCTGTTTCTTTACCTGTAACCTGCAAACAGAGAAGAAGAATCGTTTAGTACTTCACTTTAAACCAAAAAGAACGTCGCTCTCCCCGGCAACGGCGCCAAAAATTGATTAGTAAAAACAAGGTATGTGAAGTTCTTGCACAAGAATTACATTGAATTCTAGGGAAGAAGAAGAGGGATCTAAAGAACAAAACCTAAAGAGAAAAATACATGAAAATTACAATACTAAACTAATCTCCTCTCTTCTCCATTCAGTCTTTGCTCGCAGGTGAAGATGGAGTATTTATAGCATGGGAGAGAACCTTCGAGAGCCAAGTTTGTTGGCGCAAAATCCGAGGTCATAACGACCTAGATCTGCCGCGCCCATGCCGCGCCCCCGCGGCCTAACTGAATCCGTTCAGCAACGGATTTCTGTTGCGGGTTGTTGAGAGTTTGTTTGGCCACGTGGACATTCTAGAATCTTCGTTTGTTGCGCGCAGATCTCTCTGGATTTGATTTGAAATCTTTGGCTTATCTTTAATCTTGGATTAATCACTTAATTATTGCTAATTAAGGTGATTAATTGGCTATCTCTCCTTTAAGTATGTACCTGCAAATATGTAGAGAAGAGGAGTAAAAATCACATATTTATTTGTAATATGCATGGGAGTTATGATGTAAAATATGCAATATTGGATACCAATCACACCACCAACAGGGTGTGGCCATCTGGCCACACCCTGGCCGCGGAAACGCGGCCCAAGCCACGTTTCCGCGGATTTGTTGGGGAGTTAGGGGGAGCTTTTGCTCCCCCGATCTCCCCGGGATCCTGATTACTGGGTATTTGCCCTATAAAAGGCCATGCTTTGTGCTGAAAAGGGACGCCAATGCAGAGTTAGGATTTTAGACTAGTTTTTCCATTTTGTAGTTTAGTTTTTACTTTTATGTAACTTGTATGTAGCTTAGGGTAGAAGAAGATTCATGTAAGTAAGAGAGAGAGGCATATGTTGAGAGTGACACCGATGTACCCTCCTCCTTTCTTTCATTATCTCAAGCAATAAAGGTAAACTTTTATTTATGTTCGTTTCTTTACTTTCCTTTTCTTTTGTTTTGCTTTCCTCTTCCTCTTTCTACTTTACCTTGGTTGTGTTTGTTGAGTTTACAAGTGAAATCCAAAGCAAGTATAACTAAGCTACGTGAGAGCCAGCGATAGTTCATGAAGACGTTCTCCTCTTCCAAGATCCGCATCACTTCGTTCTTGCTAGGCTTGATGATATAATGTGCACGGGGACTGAGCTCGAGCTTATGATCTATGCGTTGAACGCCTCCGAAGCAAAGGTAGAACTTGCACAGGTTTCCAAGTAAGTCATCACCAAACTAGGTAAGTAATTCTTAACTTTCTTTCTTTTCTTTTATCGCTATAGTATAGATCGGCAACACGATTTCTTTCACCACTTCTTCCCAATCGTTTTCATTCTTTTTTCCAAATCATTTGTACATAGACGCTTTCGCCGTTTTCTGATTTTTTCACCTTCTTCATCTTTCATTTTCTTCTAACATAACATAATTCTTTTTTTCCATTTTCTTAACTTAAAAACAGAGAAGAACTATCGTTTTGTTTTCTTAACGATTTCAATAAAGAACCGTAAAGCTTCCATCGCAAACCCTCCTTGTGGATCACGACCCGCATAGCCACTTGCTATAGCGGAAGAATTGAGCACTTGCACATCTCCTTTCTTAAGCTCTATAATCTTGTATTTTGTGTGCAGGTTTGGCCTCAATCAAATTTTTAAGCTGGGTATTTGTGCCTAATAAAGCATAAGTATTCACGCCTAAAAGGGATTCATATAATAAAATCCTTAGTTTTGTGGCCTTGTTTGCTCGAGTCCTTAAGTCCGTGGGGTGTTTTCTCACCCGGTGCCTTAAGACCATTTGGTTTGGGAGTCATCGATTAGAGGCTCGTTTCATGGGCAGATTAGAAAGCCTAATAGAACTAAGGAATATTACCAAAATAAAAAAAGAAAAAAAAAAGTATATATGTATAAATAAATAAGGCATAAGAGTTAGAGTAAATGAACCCTTAGTCAAAAATTTTCACAGTCACAAGTGCATATGACTTAGGGTAAAGTAATAGACTAGATGAGAAGTACAATTTGACTCCTTACTTTAATTGATAACAAATTTTTGAATAGAGACTAAGTTTAGAAATGAAAAATTCAGTTTTCCTATAACTTATAGATTACTTAGATCTTACAATCATATTTCAAATATTTTTCTCTTTCAAAATGTTTTCGAAAATACTAACTCTTTATTTCTCTTTCTTTATGGATTTTGTGGGTGCAATCCGCTGAAAACCCTCACGAGACAAAACTCGTCCTCTAGGGGGAACCTAGAGGTTTAACGGCTTGTTGCACATGCTCAGTGCAATCACGCGACCTGCGAAAGTGGTCTAATAATCCTTAGTATAGTTTAGTTGTTTTGCTCGAGGACGTGCAAAAGATAGGTATAGGGGTGTGATTGGTCACTAATGTTGCATATTTAATATCATATGTCCATACTTATTATAGAATAAAAGCCTGCATTGTCTTAATTAATTGTTTGATTTATTTGCAGGCCCAATCCTTAAGGAGATGAAGAGAAATGAGCCCAAAAGCCCACCAGAATTCTGAATTAAATCAGAGTTAATTCGCACACACAAAATCAGGGCAAAATCAAGAGGTTGAAACCGGTTGAGAAGAATCCTCTCAGAATCGATCGGTTAAAGCCAAGAATTCAAGGCCATTTCGTCAGAATCCGGGACTCAAACGAAGAAACTAACAAAGGATAAAGTCAGAAGATAATCCCATGATAACCCAGCAACAGGGTGTGGCCATCTGGCCACACCCTGGCCGCTGAAACGCGGCAATAGCCGCGTTTCCGCGGCAATCTTTGGGAGTTAGGGGGAGCGTTTGCTCCCCCGATCTCCCCGGGATCCTGGTTGTTGGGTTTATGCCTATAAAAGGCCTGTACTTGCACTGAAAATGAGACTACCATGCAGATTAGGATTTAGCCTAGTTTTAATTCTTTGTAGTTTAGGTTTTTATTTTTATGTAACTTGTATGTAGCTTAGGGTAGAAGAAGATTCATGTAAGTAAGAGAGAGGCATATGTTGAGAGTGACACCGATGTACCCTCCTCCTTTCTTTCATTGTTTCAAGCAATAAAGGTAAACTTTTATTTATGTTCGTATCTTTACTTTCATTTTGTTTTGCTTTCCTCTTCCTCTTCTACTTTATCTTGGTTGTGTTTGTTGAGTTTTACAAGTGAATTCCAAAGCAAGTATAACTAAGCTACGTGAGAGCCAGCGATAGTTCATGAAGACGTTCTCCTCTTCCAAGCTCCGCATCACTTCGTTCTTGATATGCTTGACGATATAATGTGCACGGGGACTGAGCTCGAGCTTATGATCTATGCGTTGAACGCCTCTGAAGTAAAGGTAGAACATGCAACGGTTTCCAGGTAAGTCATCACTCGACCTAGGTAAGTATTCCTTCTTTTTTTCCTTTCTCTCATTTCTGTAAATTATATCACCACCCTTCCAACTCTTTCTTCTCCACTCACTCCATTTGTACATAGTCGCTTTTCTTGTTTTCTGATTTGTCCACCTTCTTCATCTTTCATTTTCATCTTAACTTTAACTATAACTTTCTTTTTCATTTTTATAACTTTAAAAACAGAGAAGAACCTTCGCTTTTCTTCTTAACGATTTCAATAAAGAAACGTAAAGCTTCCATCGCAAACCCTCCTTGTGGATCACGACCCGCATAGCCACTTGCTATAGCAGAAGAATTGAGCACTTGCACATATTCTTTCTTAAGTTCTATAATCTCGTATTTTGTGTGCAGGTTTGGCCTCAATCAATACCGGAGTCATTATTGAATCAAAAAGTGAAATAGAATTCCCAACAGGAGGTTCAGGATCACATTCAGGTTCTATTTCAATTTTAGGGAAGGGATAACTTACCAGAATGTCCAGGTGACTTTCATAATTTAGAGTTTGGTCAAGTTCGAATGTGTATTCTGAAATTGAATCTGGATTCCCAAAATGACATGATTCAAGGGTCCAATCAGTAGAGTTAGGGATATAAGGATTGGTCAATAGTTGACAAGAAAGATTTTCCTCGCTCTCATTGATCAGATCGCTCATTATTGAGTCTAACCTACTAACAGACAGGGTAACAGAGAATGTCGAGTCTGAATCATGTCTTCCATACTTTTTGTAATTGGTTTTTCTTGAAAAGATGAGTATGGAAGTTGATTTTGGAAATTGTGGTGAAATTGTGAGTCCATCGGATTTTGCGGTTGCTGGTCGGACTCACGCATAGGTTCCATACTCAAGTCCAGTATTGAAGTTTGTTCATTTTGAATAGGTGAGGCTGAAAAAGATGAGTAGGACTCTTGAAAATTTGGTGGAGGATAAGGAGTCCAACATGTTTTGCATTCTATCACAAAAGACTTCCAAACGCTTTTCTAACTCAGATTCTTCTTCAATTGAAGGCTCTAGAAAAGGAGTATGTGGAGTTTGATATGGGAAGGATTGTGAATTGAGCAAATTTTGCATTTGTTGTAGGGACTCTTCTATGCTCCTTTCCAAATCAGATTTTTCTTTAGGTGGTGGAACAGGAAAAGGAGTATATGAACCAAAATCGGGGAATGAAAATTGTGGACAAGGTGGTGTAAATCACCTAGAGGGGGGTGAATAGGTGATATGCTAATCTATAAACTAAATGTGCTAAATGCGGAAGCCTAAAACAATATTGCAATCACACTTAATACAACCAACAAGTGTAGCCGAATTCCCCGTGAAGGGCTCTGGACTAACTCCTCTTGATTCCCCTAGATATGGGTTAAGGTGATATATGAAGCTCTTGTGGTTAAGTACAAGTGAGGCACACACACAAGCAATCCAAGCATATAATGGTAAGCAATATGAATCAAATGCAAGGACAACACAAGCATACAAGATATGAATGAATGAATGATGCTTTGCACAAAATAAAGAGAGAGAGTTTAGAGACAAGTGGATCAAACGCAAACACAAAGATATGTTTCTGTAAGTCACCTAGAGGGGGGGGTGAATAGGTGATGGCTAATCTAATTGTCACTTAATGCCAATTGATGCAAATAATGCGGAAGCTAAAAACAATTATGACCTAATTAAATCTTTTACACTAAACACCACGTATAACCAAGAGTGTTGCCGAATTCCCCGTGAAGGGCTCTGGACAAACTCCTCTAGATTTCCCTTGAATGGGTTGAGGTGCCGCGTTGGCTCTCTTAATTGAATACAAGTGTTAGCAACAATCCCACGCAAGTATATATATCAATTATGCACACAACATATATCAAGCATGTAAATGTAAAGACAATATAAGCTATGCAAGATATAAAGGAGATAGAGAGAGAGAGAGAGAGATGGCAATCGCAAACACAAGGGTATGTTTCGAGGTTCGAGCACACTTGCTCTACATCCCCGCCTTCGACATACGAAGGTTTTCCACTATGCAAGATCCCAATGGATCTCTCCTCGGTGCCGTAACACCTACAAGCCCTCGGACTCTCTAGTCCCGTACACACCGCAAGCTCACTAGCTCGCCGAGGCCGCACCCGAACTCAAAACAACGACGAGCATACTTGCCTGTCTCCTCAAAGAACAAAGATGAAATCTTTTATGATCTACAACACTTTGATCACCAATCACAAACTCTCACAACACAATCCTATGGATAGATAAGGCAATGGATAGCTCAAGTGATTGTGAGAAAGTAAGGAAAGAACTATGGTGAAAAACTTAAGAAATCTCTTTTAACACTCTTTATAAAATCTTCCCTTTAGATAAGAAATATTTGCTCACTATTTTGTGGAGAAAACTCTTCTGAAAGTATGGGAAAAACTGGCTCTAAAGGTCTCCAAAATCTTGTCTCAAAACAATGACAAGAGCCCCAATTTATAGGCTGCCAGAAAACTAGCCGTTGGGGATCTGTCAGTACTGCCGGTCGACCGGCCCGGTCGACCGCCAACGGTCAGATTTCTGACCGTTGGAGCCACGGTCGACCGGTGCGGTCGGTCGAACTTTCCAGAGAGCACTGCTCTCTGGAGCGGTCGACCGGCACAGTCGACCGTCCACCAGTACACACAGGCGTGCACGTTTGTGCACGTCGGTCGACCGGCCCGGTCGGCCGACTTCAGGGTTAGTCGACTTATAAGGGTAGGCAAGTCGACTAGCTGAAGCCTGAAAACAGTTTTTCTGGGATTAAAAAGTTTGTCTTTTTGGCTCAAATAAAACCCATAAAATACATAAAAATTTACAAAAATAGTTTTACCAATATACTTTGATATACAAACATGCTTGCACAAAATCAAGGCATGTTATAAAAGATTGGACTATTTTTGTAACTTGGAAATATTTGGCTCATGATAAAAACTATTTTTCAAGGCATGTTATAAAAGATTGGACTATTTTTGTAACTTGGAAATATTTGGCTCATGATAAAAACTGTTTTTCCAAAACACTATTTTTCCAAAACATGTTTTTCCAAATCTTCATCAAATACAAAAACAAGATATACTTTTAAGGCATAGTGTGTATGGATATGATCCACTACACAATCATAATACAATATCTTTGTTTTTGTCATAAAGTTCTAAATAAGGTTTTGGTTGAAATATATAACTTTGAATACCAAGAACCAAAAATTATGTTTTTCCAAAATGAAAGTCTTTTCTAAATCTGAAAATTCTTTTATGAAAAGACAACAAATTCAAGAGAGTGTGTGTGATATCTACTTGAGCAATCCACCAACTATCTATCCTTTACATTTTTAACTAAAACAAAATCTTATACCTAGACACAAGTCTTGATCTTGAAGTCTTCCCTTGAAGTCTTCTCATCTTCTTGACTTGGTCCAAGCTTGATCCAAAAGCTCCTTGGATCACACCGTGCTAGCTCCAAATCTTGATATTTTGTCCTTTGTTGAGCTATGCACCTACTAAGATCTTGATAATGAATCTGTCACTAATTAAACACAAGATCATTAGTAAATATAACTTCATGAGTTGATCATCAACAAAACTAGGGTGATAGGCCTTTGGGCCAACAGTTTCGAGGTTCAAGCCCCTAGCTCTACGTCCCCGCCTTCACCGAGAAGGATTTCTAATCCACTATCTCCCACCGAGGGAACCTCCACCGAGGAGGATATGTTACAACAAAGGGAGTACCGAACTCCTCTCTCAAACACCGCCTCACAACCGAGGGTAGGCCCGTAGCCAAACAACAACCAATCACCTTTACCGAAGAGGGATATACAAACCAACTCCACCTCTCACTAGAGGGAGCAAACCACAATCTCAACCTCTACCAAAGAGGGAGCAAACCAATCACCCGATCACCTCTACCAAAGAGGGATACAAACAAAAGCAAGGGTGTACAACTTGGAGGCTGCAACAACCTCAAACAATCTCCTTTCCCACAAACAAATGATTCTATATAGATTAGGATAGAGTATAGCTCAAGTGTGGAAAAACTAGAGTTTGGAAAACAAAAACTCAAAGAAAAATACTTGGGAAAAACTCTTGTAAAAGATAGAAATGAAGAACCAAAAAAATCTCCCAATTTTCTATTTTTTTGATTTTTCAGAAACTCTAAAACAAATAAGATTGATCTTTTGAAGCTCTAAAACCTTTTGAAACTTTTTTTAAACACCAGAGAATATAGGAATTTTTGCTCTTGAAAAACTTAGTTAAAAACACCAAGCAATGAGGTATTTATAGCCCCAAAATAAAACTAGCCGTTAGGCTGATCTGGCAGCCTGAAAGGCTATCGGTCGGCCGGCCGGCCGACCGCCAACGGTCAGAAATGTGACCGTTGGGGCAACCTGGTCGACCGCGGCCGAGCCCAGATACAGAGAGCAAAGCTCTCTGGTCCGGTCGGCCGCCCGGTCGACCGTCCCTGTGACTGCCAAACGTGCACAAGCCTGTGCACGTCGGTCGACCGCAAGGGTCGACCAGCCTTTGGTGCGGTCGACCCGTACGGTCGACCGACCTGGCCTGTCAGCCACAAATCTGGGACATAAACACATGTTAAAAATATTTCTAAAAATTCTTTTATCTCTTGTAAAAATACCCAAAAATAGTTTTCTCATATTGCATTGATACATAAACATGTGATAAAAAGTTTAGCTCAAATATCAAGCATATGAAACTATTTTTGTGTTTTAATATTTTTACCAAAAACCAAAACTCGTATTTTATCAAACTTGGATTTTTCAATACATGAATAGGATAGTCAAAATAAGTTTGTATAAGAAGTTTAAGCATGCATGTATAGAAAGAATATATCTACTATACATAAACCAATTAAACTTGTTTTGATCAACTATTCATAAAAACAAATATCGGTTAAACTCAAAACCGAAGAACCAATATCCAAATATAAAACTTGTGTGTGTTGTGCACTTGTGCATATCAACTATTCTAAGCTTTACAAATGGATCTAAACACACTAAACTAAACTAGGATACCTAAGTCTTCTTGACAATCTTCATCTTCAAGTTGACTCGATCCCAATCCGTGATCCAACGAGCAAGGCTATGTATGATCTTGACGCTCGGGCTCTTGAATCACCAAGTGAAGGCTTCCAAACTCCTCTTTTTGAAGCAATCACCAACTAATATCTTGTTACATGATCTGAAACTAAAATCACAAGATTATTAGTAAACATAACTACATGACTTAATCATCATCAAAACTAGAGAGGAAGGCCTCCGGGCCAACAATCTCCCCCTTTTTGATGATGACAAAACTCATGGAGTTATATATGCATGGATTAAAGTTAAGCTTCAAAGAAGCTCCCCCTTAACTCATGCATAAACAAATAAACAATAAATATGCAATGAATGACAATGGATAATCATGCATAAACAATAAAAAGGCTCTAGATACATAATGAAATGTTAAAAAATAAAACATGCTCTAGAGATCAATTAAAATTAAACTACATTAAACTTAATATATGCAAAACATAAATATGCATATATAAAACATGTACCAAACTCAAAATCTTTCTCCCCTTTTTGTCAATCATCAACAAAGGGGTAAAAATTAAAACAAAACAAAATCTTCTCCCCTTTTTAATAGAAAAAAAAAACAATCTTCAATAAGGGGTAAAAGCAAAACCAAATCAATAAATTTTTCTCCCTCTTTTTGTTCGAAACAATAAATCAACAAAAGGGTTAATAAAGACAATGTTCTCCCCTTTTTGTCTAAAACAAATCAAAAACCAAATAGGGGTGACAATCAATTAAGGTACCAATTGAAAATATGTCAAAGTAGCATCTTGATACCAATTGAAAGTAAACATAGATCAATCAACAAATGGTATATGCGATATACATTCATGAAGAGGAAGATGTGAAGCTTCCCTACATAGATACATTACATGAAGGAGGGATGACAAGCCCTAATTCACATAACTACACTATGTAATACATAAGAGGAGATGTGAAGCTCCCCCTACACATGTGTATCACATAAAGAAGAGATTGTCAAGCTCTTCAATACAAGATACACTCATCATGAATCTATATGTAGAAGAGATGTTAAGCTCTCCTTGCATATAGGCAATATAAATCAAAACTTTTGAATTTTTCTTTAAAGAAAATTTTGAGATACCAAATTTTAAAAACATTCAAATAAACATCTTGATATCAAAAGAGAGTATTTTTCTTTTTAAGTATATGATATCAATTTAAAATTTTTTTTTTATTATTTTCTATCATAAAGCAAAGGAGTGGAAGTACAAATACCAATTGTAAACATGAAAATCGAATTTTCTCCCCCTTTATGAAATACCAACAAAACACATGCATAAGCTTGAAATAAGATACCAATTGAAAATTGAATCAATTGAAACAAAATTGAAGCTCAAGCTTATCATAAACACAAAAATATATACGTATGAAAAATAGATACCAATTGAAATTGATATTCTTGGAATTGAAAGCATACATACAAACAAACATATATGAGTATACAAGAAAGGTCAAAATTGATACAAATTGAAAGAATTCAATGATACCAATTGAAACAACAATAATGATCAAGTGTATATCTCATATAACTACCACCCAACTATGTTCAAGTTTTAAAATGATTTTCACTATAAGGCATACATGAGCATGATCTCCCATCCAACCTCCCATGGATGGTAGGGGTTTTCAAAAATAGGTTTGAAAAATAAAGTTAGTTTAAAAACTACTACCATAACGAAGAATACCGCAACTAGCTATATGAAAAATTTGTAAACTAGTACGAAATCCTTCAAGTAAGGAATAAAACAAAATTATTTTTCATGAAACATGAAATCCACATGATAATCAGCACTCTAATTCAATTAAGCATAAATATGACTCATGAAAATAAAACATGAGCAAACAATAAATGTGAGTGTACAAATACAATGTGAAGATCATAATCATGAAAGATGGACAATAAGCTCAATATTCCTTTAAACAAGAAAACATGAAAATCATCAAAACTATTTAATCTTCAAGGTATATATGTCCTATACAAATTAAAGTATACATACATATCCAAAACACAACGAGTCCACAAAGATATATGCATGAAGGCACGTGGCTCAAAAGGATGTATATGTATAAACAATAATTTGGATAAAATGGACATATGCATGAAGTTAAATATAAACACTAAAACATGAAACAAATCCAAAAATGGGAATACAAGTTTAAAATGTATGGATCATCAAAACTAGACTATACTAGCACATCTAATGGGTTCAAATAAGCATTCAAGCACAAACATATATAGATTTATTTGTGACCCACTATATGTACAAGTATAAATCCTAGTCTTAATAAAAACTAACATTTAAACATATATTCAAATCATGAAGCATCGAAACAAGATATAAATCATCATGATAAACATAAACATGATTAATATGTAAATCCACATGTTATTAAACCTATGATAAACATGATAGCTAAACAAATTGTGAGAACACTAAAATAATGGTCCATATTAAACATGGGTGTCTCAAAAACTATACATGTATGTCATAAGTCTAATTATCATGGCATTTTCATAATAATCTATAAACATCAATTCATGCTAAAGATAATGAACATGAAAAGCATGTAAACAAAAATAAGGAGTTAGGAATCGTTACCAAAACCTAGAAGGAAACTTCCCTTATCTCCAAAACATGGTGGTCCTCTCCACCAAACTTTCCTTGAAAGTGATGCATCCAATAGATTTCCATGAAGCTCGGAACGCATCCACTCCAAGGTACCGATACTCTCACGTCATGCGAGAACCCACACCTACATCATAAATAAGAGGGGTGGTCTTTGGTACCCATACCTTATTGGGTCCATGGGGGTTAGTATCATTCCTAACCCAAACAAATTTATTTGCTATATTTGAAACATGTATACGATCATAGCAAAATTTAGCAAGGTGGCCCTTACGTCCACAATGTGTACAAGTGTACACATGAGCATACATTGTGTGATGGTGTCCGTGAGGAGCATGTGTATGCCGTGGAGGGTGTGCATGAATAATAGATGGAACTTGTTTCTTTCGAAATAAAGTTTCCAAACGTGTATGGCTCTTGGCACATTGGCTCAAAGTGGAGCCCAAACAATCCACTCTCTTCTTCAACAAACAAAAATCATCATTAATCTTAGAAGAAGAGGTGCATGCAATATGTAGACTAGATGAAGAGGCTACACTAGCATGGCAAACATGTGAAGAAATATCATTTTTCAAAGATTTGTTTTTATTTAAACAAATTTCTAACTCTTTTATAATAAAATCAATTTCTCTTTTTAAAGAGTCATTATCTCTTAAAACAAATTCAATTTTTGAAGACAAAACATTATTATTTTTCAAAAGAGTTTCACAATCATTTTTATTTTTCAAATACTTATTTTCTTTAAGTGCAAGTTCTAATTGAGATCTCAATGAATCCCTTTCATTATAGACCTCAACCTTCTCTTGCAAAACATTGTTAAGTTTAGA
This sequence comes from Agave tequilana, assembly GCA_038442645.1. Taxonomy (NCBI): domain Eukaryota; kingdom Viridiplantae; phylum Streptophyta; class Magnoliopsida; order Asparagales; family Asparagaceae; genus Agave; species Agave tequilana. Next base: position 191,765 of record JAVJIF010001689.1, read on the forward strand.
ATGTAAACTTTTATTTTCTTTTTCAATTCCTGGACTTTTCTTTTTCAAAACTTTATATTTTTCAATTAATTTTTCACAAACAATGGATAGTTCTTCATTTAAAGTATGGGCATCATAATCATCACATGAAGAACTAGCATACTCATTACAATCTAAGTGGGTTTCCGATTGTACCTCAAGGGAGTCATTCCCTTGGACCGTATAGCATTGTTGCGGCTCAGATTCATCTCCACTAGATTCCTCTTCTTGTTGGATTGGCATTTGAAGCTTGGAGGTGGTGGTTGTTGTCAACTTGTTTCACACTGCAAAGGAGGAATCAAGATTAGAAACATGCATAAGATAATCTTTCGGTAGAGTGCTTCTAATGGCCTCAAGGGCTTGTGCATTGGCCCCTATATGCTTGCTATCACTAAGGTAGGATTCCTTTGTAATGGCAAGGTGAACCTTATATCCTAGGGTTTGGAGGTATATGGACATCCTAGTCTTCCAAACAAGAATGTTGGAAGGGTCAAACATAGGTGGGGTCATGAAGTCCATGGATGTAAACTATATGTGTGCAAATAAGCAATGCAAATGTAGATTAGCAAACAAAGGATCTCACTCCTAGGATGTTAAGCCTAAGTATCAGGAGCGTAGGCTCTGATACCAGTTGTAAATCACCTAGAGGGTGGGTGAATAGGTGATATGCTAATCTATAAACTAAATGTGCTAAATGCGGAAGCTTAAAACAATATTGCAATCACACTTAATACATCAAACAAGTGTAGCCGAATTCCCCGTGAAGGGCTCTGGACTAACTCCTCTTGATTCCCCTAGATATGGGTTGAGGTGCTATATGAAGCTCTTGTGGTTAAGTACAAGTGAGGCACACACACAAGCAATCCAAGCATATAAAGGTAAGCAATATGAATCAAATGCAAGGACAACACAAGCATACAAGATATGAATGAATGAATGATGCTTTGCACAAAATAAAGAGAGAGAGTTTAGAGACAAGTGGATCAAACGCAAACACAAAGATATGTTTCGAGGTTCGTGCTCCTAGCTCTACGTCCTCGCTTCACCGAGAAGGATTTCTAATCCACTATCTCCCACCGAGGAAAACCTCCACTGAGGAGGATTTGTTACAACAAAGGGAGTACCGAACTCCTCTCTCAAACACCGCCTCACAACCGAGGGGTAGGCCCGTAGCCAAACAACAACCAATCACCTCTACCGAAGAGGGATATACAAACCAACTCCACCTCTCACTAGAGGGAGCAAACCACAATCTCAACCTCTACCAAAGAGGGAGCAAACCAATCACCCGATCACCTCTACTAAAGAGGAATACAAACAAAAGCAAGGGTGTACACCTTGGAGGCTACAACAACCTCAAACAATCTCTTTTCTCACAAACAAATGATCCTAAATAGATTAGGATAGAGGATAGCTCAAGTGTGAAAAAACTAGAGTTTGGAAAACAAAAACTCAAAGAAAAATACTTGAGAAAAACTCTTGTAAAAGATAGAAATGAAAAACCAAAACAAATCTCCCAATTTTCTATTTTCTTTGATTTTTCCAAAAACTCTAAAACAAATAAGATTGATCTTTTGAAGCTCTAAAACCTTTTGAAAACTTTTTTTAAACACCAGAGAATATAGGAATTTTTGCTCTTGAAAAACTTAGTTAAAAACACCAAGCAATGGGGTATTTATAGCCCCAAAACAAAACTAGCCTTAGGCTGATTGGCAGCCTGACAGGCTACCGGTCGGCCGGCCGGCCGACCGCCAACGGTCAGAAATGTGACCGTTGGGGCAACCCGGTCGACCGCACGGCCGACCGCCCAGATACAGAGAGCAAAGCTCTCTGGTCCGGTCGGCTGCCCGGCCGACCGTCCCTGTGACTGCCAAACGTGCACAAGCCTGTGCACGTCGGTTGACCGCAAGGGTCGACCGGCCTTTGGTGCGGTCGACTCATACGGTCGACTGACCTGGCCTGTCAGCCACAAATCTGGGACAGAAACACATGTTAAAAATATTTCTAAAAATTCTTTTATCTCTTGTAAAAATACCCAAAAATAGTTTTCTCATGTTGCATTGATAGATAAACATGTGATAAAAAGTTTAGCTCAAATATCAAGCATATGAAACTATTTTTGTGTTTTAACATTTTTACCAAAAATCAAAACTCGTATTTTATCAAACTTGGATTTTTCAATACATGAATAGGATAGTCAAAATAAGTTTGTATAAGAAGTTTAAGCATGCATGTATAGAAAGAATATATCTACTATACATAAACCAATTAAACTTGTTTTGATCAACTATTCATGAAAACAAATATCGGTTAAACTCAAAACCGAAGAACCAATATCCAAATGTAAAACTTGTGTGTGTTGTGCACTTGAGCATATCAACTATTCTAAGCTTTACAAATGGATCTAAACACACTAAACTAAATTAGGATACCTAAGTCATCTTAACGATCTTCATCTTCAAGTTGACTCGATCCCAAACCGTGATCCAATGAGCAAGGCTATGTATGATCTTGACGCTCGGGCTCTTGAATCACCAAGTGAAGGCTTCCAAACTCCTCTTTTTGAAGCAATCACCAACTAATATCTTGTTACATGATCTGAAACTAAAATCACAAGATTATTAGTAAACATAACTACATGAGTTAATCATCATCAAAACTAAAGAGGAAGGCCTCCGGGCCAACAGGTGGTTGAAAATTGGACTCGGGGGAGTTGAATCCCCATGAACTCTGTGAAGAGTTAAAATTATTTTGAAGATTATAGTCATATGATTGAGGATAAGAGTCATATTGAGTCGGATAATCCAAACTCGGCATATATGGTTGGTTCATGTTGTACATAGCCGGGCTGGAGTTATCCGAGTCAAATGAGGTCGAAGTGAAATATGGATTTATATCATGATTGAAAGAATTATTGTTGTTAAAATCTATTTCACAATTTACCAAAAAAAAGAAACAAACAACAAACAAACAAACAAAGAAAAAGAAAACAAGCCTATGCTAGGGTTAACTTAGACCTAGACGACTCCTAACTGGTTAGACTGTCCACGGGGGGTCTATTGTCTGAAGCTGACCACGAGTTAATCGGCCAGGTAGGGGCAAGATCAGTGGGAGGTATCCGTGCCGGAGCAACGGGCCTAATTATGCCAAACCACCGTTCTTCTTCGAGGTTTCGCCTCTCAATCCCCAACCTTAGACCGATTTAGCAAGAGTCAAATTCTAACAACTTCCCCCTTAGATCAATCTCCTAAATGAGTCCGAGATGTCCCTAGGGGCCAATGTCTAGCAATTTTTATTTAGGCTTGGATTATGTGAGTGAGGAGGTGATTTTTGGGCTAAGGGAGTGTAATAACTTCCCCACCTTATGTTGTATTGGGTATTACCCTTAAGTTAAATTTGTACAAGTGTGCAATATAGATAAGCATGAACACAAGAAAATGAGTAAATCACTGAAGTGTTTGTCCTATACTATATGCAATGCTATATGTACACCTCCTATCACAACAACATAAGAACAATATATAGTATATTGGAATAAAAATTGACACGTGCCTAGATTCAAATGTCTAAACCATTTTAAAGCATCCAATTTCTGTATTTTAGTTCTTATAATTATTTACAGTGCACAGGTGATATTTAAAAAAAAATTAGCAGCAGAATATAAGAATATACAAGAGTTGCCCAATCATACTTGAGCAAGTGTGGACTTCTGCAATGCTAAAACTTTAACCTGCACACAAAAAAAACAAAGAAGAAAAGTTAACAAAAATGTGAAATCAAACCGTTCCCATTCCCGGCAACGGCGCCAAAATTTGATCGGGGAAAAACCGCGCACTAAAAGTGTATGTTTTGAAATCAAGATTTAAAGTGTGTGCGCTTTAGCTTCCTCGATACTTCCATTATAGCATAGAGGCTAAAACAAGTCGAATCCATAAGGATGGGAGGCGATAGAAGCTTTACCGATTGATTCACGTGTTTGTTAAAAAGTTCTTCAAAGTTTTAAAGAATGAAAAGAAAATAAAACAGAGAATGAAAAGAGAAGTACGGTGAAATATGAAGAAGTGGGAAACATAGAATAGAATGGTATTTGTGGTTTTTGGAATATTTCTAAAAATAAGTGAAAGAGAAAGAAAATTCATGGCTACTAACTACTAATGACTCCACCAACACGCTAACCTCTTAGTGATAGTTGCCTCATATGTATCATTGGCTATCACTAGTCACTGGTTCAAGAGCGATTCAAAGCATGACCCATATGTAACTCATCACAATCCAACTCAACAAATCAGTGCAAGCTACACTTAAATCATCAAAACCTGATAAGAGCAAGCATGAAGTAAAGTAATGTTAGCTTATTAGTGGTTAGGAAGTCAGAGTGTTAGATCCATCATCATGAGCCATCAATGGCTCTTGCAAGAGCAAGGCCAAAACGAGGCTATTAGATTCATGTGGATTATCATAAAAGAAGTTAGCAAGTTGGTGGTTAGTAGTTAGTTGCCATGAGAGAAAAGATTAGCTATGCATGTAAAAGAAGTCAGATAGAAAACAAGGAGAGGTAAAGAGAGCACCTTTTATAGCTTGTCACCTTCTATTATAAGCACTCTTGCATTCCACTCATGTATCACTCTTTCTCCTTATACAAGATCTAAAACAAAATGGAAAATACGATGGGGAACTAACCTAAACTACACTATCCTAAACTACAACATGAAATGAAACTATCCTAAACTCTGTATCTCTTTGCTCTGAAACCCCAGGGGGGTATTTATAGCCACCAGGGAAGAGGGGGGCCAGGTGACAGGCCCTGGCCCAAAACGCGGCCGGGACCGTACGGCCGCGCGCGTGGCGCTTCAAGCCGCGCGTGGTCCTGTCTGTCCCCTGTCAGGCCCTGTGCTCGGTTTCTTCTTTGCAGTCCCTGGTTTTCACAGAATCAGCTCTCTAGGTCAATGGCTATCTTTAATAGGCTTTTAATCACCAATTAAATGGTGATTGAGGGCCTTCTTCTTCATTGCACACCATGGACTTAGAATCAAGCAAGCAAAACTTTATTAGCAGAATTTAATATGAAATTAATGTGAAGATGTGATACAAATTATGCAAAATTAGAGACTAATCAACTACTAACTGTAGTTTCTTGCAGTTTGCTTGATGTTTATAGATTAGCTTTCTGCAGTTATTAGTTTATCTATTTAACTCACTCTGTACTTATTTCTAACCTCAATAGTAACGTGGTTGCTTTTTAAATTCTAAAAAATATTTAGACTCTTGCATCTTAGGGCACGTGTCTAATTCGTTTATCTTTTACATTACTGTTGAAGAGTATTGGAGTAAAGGTATGTGTGTATTGCATATAATTTAGAAAATATATTTTGAATGATTCATATTGCTTGAGTTACCTATTGCTTTATACTTGCACACTACACTAAAATATTAAGGGCATATCCTTAAACGAGATAAGGTGGGGAAGTCATTACCCTCCCTTAGTCCAAACACCATCTCCTCACTCACTAACTCAGCCTAACATAAAATTTAATAGTCATTGGCCCTAGGGACATCTCGGACTCAAATAGGGATTGACCTAAGGGGGAAGTTATCTGAAGTTGACTGTTGCCAAATCGGTGTCAAAGGTTGTGGATTGAGGAGCGAAACCCCGAAGGCTAGTGGTTGATATAATTAGGCCCGTCGCTTTAATCGCGGATACCTCCCACCAATTAGGAATAATCAACAGTTAGGAGTCATGTAGGTCTAAGCTTTACCCTAACATAGGCTAGAGTTTTCTTTATTTTTATATTTATTTATTTGTTTATTTTTGTTTGTTCTTGTAAAAATGGATTATAACTACAATTATTCTGATTATAACTCAAATCTATATTTCACTCCAATCTCTTTCAATTCAGATATTACCAACCTGATATTACATAACTTTAACCAACTAAGTATGCCAGATTAGTTTATCCGAACCAATATGTGCCCCAATCTCAGTATTATGAACAAGATTAGGATAACCATTACCACTTTTCACCGAGTGAGTGGGGCTACAACTCCGCCAGGTCTTACAATCAACAACCTTACCAACAAATTGCTTCATATACTCCATACTAAGACCAACCTATAGAAGAAAAATCTTCTTTAAAAAAGAGTTTAGAAGCCTTCCTTGAGTTCACATGATAAGTTCAAATTCAATTGAACTCAATGCTCCCAAATAATTCCCAAATCTAAGATCTTTACTCTAATTTTCAAGTCCAACCGCAACAAGAAGAATCTATTAACTTAGAAAAGAGTATGAAAGACCTGATTCAGTCCAGAAATAATACAATATTGAGACATTTGGTTAACACAATTAATGATAGGAATGAGAAAACTCTACCTTACATATTTTAGTCCATTCCTGATTCTCCTAACCATATTGATGAAGAATCGTGGTATCTTAGAGATTTTAACCAAGATTCAATTTCACCACAAAACTTTAAACTTGACCAATATCAATCCATTGACAATTTGGTAAGTTTTAATTTCAATGAGATTGAACTTTAAAATGAATGTGACACTAATTCTCAATGTTGTGGTTCAGTTCATAGTTTGAATCTAGCTGACTCCATATCCTTACCCAATTTGAACCCAATTCTAAAGCCAACACTGATTCCTATCCCTATAAAGCTTGAACATGAACCAACTATTTTGGATAGTCACATTCTATTGTTGGGAAATGAATATGAATTTAAATTCTATGATTTGGACCAAACTCATGAACCAACTCTAACTCTCGAACCTAGACTTGATTTGAGTTTTATTCTCGAGTCAGTATCAGCTCCTATTCCCTTCATTATTGAGCCTAAATCATCCATTCTACAAATCACATTCTATTATTGGACAAAAATTTAGATCAATAAGACTCCGTGATGATACCCTAAGATTGGTAATACAACTGGGGAAAATTTCATGCTAGAATCATGCATGATCTTATTCATATTGGGGAATATAAAATGCTAATAAGAAAGAGGTTATAAAAGGTGGGTTTCATGATAATCCATAGTATTTAGATTGGGCAAAAACGCTTGGCCCAATGAGATCACTACTGGAACCACCAAATTAAAGTGAAGATTTTCCTTCCCTTTCTCCTTTTTCATGTATTATGCATTTCATTCATACATTAAGGATAATGTATGAGTCAGACGTGGGGGAGGATTTACTAACATACTTACTTTATTTTAAAAAAATCCTTTCTTTAAAAACTTTTTGAAAATGAAATAATACTTTAACTTATTTTTGTAAGAAATTAAGTTAATTTTAAGAAATATGAGAATCATAACTAAGATTTCTTATACTTAGTCAAAATAAAATTATTTGTTTGATTTTGAGATTAGGAAGAAAGATTGAAAAAGTAATTTAGTCTAGATCTTTATCCTGATGGAATGTGCACACTTTATGCACTTACACACTTAGGATCTAAAATAAAGATTCTAATGCCTTATAAAAAAAAGAATAAAAATTTTCAAAAATCCTCTGATTAAGCTGGGTATTAGTGCGTCATAAAGCATAAATATTCACGTCTAAAAGTAGTTCATGTTGGCCCAAAAGTTACAATCCCCGGTTTTATGTTTTGATGGTAACAAAGCATATGAAGTTATTTGGTACTAATCAAGTTTAAGAGTGTGTTTTAGGGCTCAAGAAGATCTAACAGATTTCTTCCTCTAAAGAAAGGTGATGATGGCTCTGAAAGGGAACACCTAGAGGGGGGGTGAATAGGTGTTAGTGCTAATCTAAAACTTAATGCAAAACTAAGTGCGCTAAATGCGGAAGCTAATGCAAATTTTGCAACACACTTAGTACAATCAACAAGTGTAGCCGAATTCCCCGTGAAGGGCTCTGGACTAACTCCTCTTTATTACCCTTGAATGGGTTGAGGTGCTATGTGAAGCTCTTGTTGATTAGGTACAAGTGAGGCACACACAAACAACCAAGCATATATAAGATATAGCAATGTGAATTATGCAAGGCACAACACAAGCAAATAGATATGATATGACAATATGAATTATGCTCAACACAAGCAAATATGATATGAATGAAGTATGATGCTTTGTACAAATGTAAAGAGAGAGAGTTTAGAGACAAGTGGATCAAACGCAAACACAATGATTTATTTCGAGGTTCGAGCACCCTTGCTCTACATCCCCGCCTACACCACCGTGTAGGATTTCCAATCCACTATACCGTCCACCGAGGACTCCCACCGAGGGAACCTTCACCGAGAAGGATTTGTACAACAATGGAGTACCTAACTCCTCTCTCAAACAAGCACCTTCTCACACAAGAGGGGTAGGCCCGTAGCCAATACAACAACCAATCCACCTCACACTTGAGGGATACAAACCAACAACCAACTCCACCTCACCAAGAGGGAGTAAACACCAATCTCCACCTCACAATAGAGGGAGCAAACCAACAACCCAAATCACAACCTCAACCTCTACCAAAGAGGGAGCAACTAAGAAATCAAGTGTTTACAATAAGTGGTCTCTTTCAACCACAAACCTCTTTCCTTTTTCTTTTTCCACAAAACAAATGATCCTAATAGATTAGGATAGAAGATAGCTCAAGTGTGGAAAACTAGGTGTTTGGAAAACAAGCAACAAAGAAAAACACTTGGGAAAATTCTTGCAAAAGATATAGAATGAAAACCAAGACAAATCTCCCAAAATCCTCTTTTCTTTGATTTTTTCAAAAACCTAAAACAATAAAGATTGAAAGATTAAAGCCCCAAGTACTTTTGAAAACTCTTTAAAAACACTTAAGAAGGTCTGGAATTTTTGCCCTTGAAAACTTCTACAAAAACTATGAAGAGATGGGGTATATATAGCCCCAATACAAAACTAGCCATTAGAGCTGAGCTGGCAGCTCTGACAGGCAACGGTCGACCGGCCCGGTCGACCGCCAACGGTCAGAAATATGACCATTGGGCAACTGCGGTCGACCGGCCCGGTCAACCAAAACAAACAGAGAGCACTGTAAGTGCCCCGGTCGACCCGAGCGGTTGACCGTCCCAGTGCCTCCAAACGTGCACAGATTTGTGCACGTCGGTCGACCGGCCCGGTCGACCGACTTCACCCAAGTCGACTAGGTCAGGTTGACTAGTCGACTGATTGAAGCCTGGAACAGAAATCTGGGACAGAAAAACACTGTAAAATATTTTTCTAAAAATCTTTTAACACTTCTAAAAATCACCAAAAATAATTTTATCATTTTATATGGAAACACAAACTTGTGATAAAAATTTCAAGACATATATTAATCATATAAATTCATTTTTGAGTCTTGTAAAGTTTATCAAAAACAACACTTGTATTTTTATCAAACTTGATTTTTCAACACATGAATAGGGACATCAAAATAAGCTTGTATAGGAAGTTAAAACCATGTATGTATATCTAGAACATATCTAATATACATAAAAACTATTTAAGCTTGTTTTGATCTACTATTCATGAAAACCAAAATCCAAAACATAAATATTTTGTGTGTTGTGTGCACTTGAGCATATCAACTATACTAAACTTTACAAATGGATCTAAAACACACTATCTAAACTAGGATACCTAAGTCTTCTTGACGATCTCCATCTTCAAGTAGACCCGATCCAAAACTCTATCCATGGGCTAGGCAATGTGTGATCTTGAAGCTTTGGCCCTGGAATCATCATGAAAAGCTTCTAAACACTTTATTGAAGCTAATCACCAACTAATATCTTGGTTAATGATCTGAAACTTAAACAACACAAGATTATTAGTAAACATAACTACATGAGTTAATCATCATCAAAACTAGAGTGGAAGGCCTTTGGGCCAACAATCTCCCCCTTTTTGATGATGACAAAACTCATGGAGTTATATATGCATGGATTAAAGTTAAGCTTCAAAGAAGCTCCCCCTTAACTCATGCATAGACATAAATAATAAGATATGTAAATGAAACACATGAATATGTATGCAAGTATGGAGATAAAACATGCAACAAGCATAAATCAAAATCTTTTTCTCCTATTTGCAATACAAAAACATATATGCATAAAAAACAAGGAAGACAAATACTTCTCCCCCTTAAGTAATGAAAACATGCATATAAACTCAAATACTTCTCCCCCTTTTTGTCAATCATCAACAAAGGGTTCAAAGTAAAATCAAATCAAACAAAATTTTCTCCCCCTTTTTGTCAAACAAAAAGATCAAGAAGGGGTTAAACAATCCAAACAATAAAATGAGGGGTAAAAATCTTTCTCCCCTTTTAAGTCAATCAAAACAATAAAACAATGTTCTCCCCCTTTTGTCTAAAACAAAAACAAGGTCAATAAGGGGTGACTATAAACAACATGATATCAATAGATAAATATGTCAATGAAGCATCTTGATATCAATTGAAAATAAACAAAGATCAATAGATGTTATATGCTATATACATTCATGAAGAGGAAGACGCTAAGTTAGCTTCCCTACACATATGCATTACATGAAAGAGGGATGTTAAGCCCTAATTCACATAACACACACTATGTAATGCATAAGAGGAGATGTGAAGCTCCCCCTACACACGTGTACCACATAACGAAGAAATGTTAAGCTCTTCAATACAAGATACACTCATCATGAATCTATATGCATATAGTCAATACAAATCAAAACTTTTTTATTTTTCCTAAAAGCAAAATTATTAGATACCAATTTTAAGCAAAAACACATGAAACATCTTGATATCAATTGAAATTAAATAAATTTTGAATGTCTAAATAAAATTTTGATACCAATTGTAAATAATTTTCATATTAAACATATGATACCAATATGAAATTTTCAATCATAAAGTGAGGGAGTGGGAAACAAATACCAATTGAAGAATCACCAATTGAAAGACAAAATTAAATTTTCTCCCCCTTTATGAAATACCAATTAAAAAGATACATGGGCTTTATACCAATTTAAAAGTAATCAATTGAAACAAAATTGAAGCTCAAGCACTAGCATAAACAAGATTTTGTGAAAAATTTATATCTTAAGCACAAATAAAACAAGTATATGTGTATGAATAGAATGAGTACCAATCACCAATAGATGATACCAATTGAAAATATACATACACAATAAACATATGAGTATACAAAAGGATCAAAATGATACCAATTGAAAGAGTTCAATGATACCAATTGACATAACAATAAAAGCATGGTATAACTCATATAATCTAATCCTCCCAATCATGATCAAGTTTAAAATGATTTTCATAGTAAAGCATACATGAACATGATCTCCCTTCCAACCTCCCATAGAAGGTAGGGGTTTTCAAAAATAGATTTGAAAATGTAGTTTTGTTTGAAAATCTCTACCATAGTGAAGAATACGAACTAGTTATAGGAAAGACTTTTAAACTAGTACAAAATCCTTCAAGCAAGGAATACAACAAAATAGTTTTTCATGAAATAAGAAATCCACATGAAAATCAACACTCTAATCCAATTAAGCACAATTTTGACTCATGAAAACAAAACATGAGCAAGCAATAAAAGTGAGTGTACATATAAAGTGTGAATATCATAATCATGAAAATTTTTCATTAAGCTCAATTATTCCTTAATCATGAAAACACGAAAATCATCAAAACTTATTTAATTGTTTAACTTCATGTATATGTCTATCTTGTCCAAACTATTAGATATACATGATTATCCTTTTGAGCCACGTGTCCAAAAACCTAAAACAATAAAGATTGAAAGATTAAAGCCCCAAATACTTTGAAAACTCTTTAAAAACACTTAAGAAGGTCTGGAATTTTTGCCCTTGAAAACTTCTACAAAAACTATGAAGAGATGGGGTATATATAGCCCCAATACAAAACTAGCTGTTAGAGCTGAGCTGGCAGCTCTGACAGTTAACGGTCGACCGGCCCGGTCGACCGCCAACGGTCGGAAATATGAACGTTGGGCAACTGCGGTCGACCGGCCCGGTCGACCGAAACAAAAAGAGAGCACTGTAAGTGCCCCGGTCGACCCGAGCGGTCGACCGTCCCAGTGCCTCCAAACGTGCACAGATTTGTGCACGTCGGTCGACCGGCCCGGTCGACCGACTTCACCCAAGTCGACTAGGTCAGGTTGACTAGTCGACTGATTGAAGCCTGGAACAGAAATCTGGGACAGAAAAACACTGTAAAATATTTTTTTAAAAATCTTTTAACACTTCTAAAAATCACCAAAAATAATTTTATCATTTTATATGGAAACACAAACTTGTGATAAAAATTTCAAGACATATATCAATCATATAAATTCATTTTTGAGTCTTGTAAAGTTTATCAAAAACCAACACTTGTATTTTTATCAAACTTGATTTTTCAACACATGAATAGGGACATCAAAAATAAGCTTGTATAGGAAGTTAAAACCATGTATGTATATCTAGAACATATCTAATATACATAAAAACTATTTAAGCTTGTTTTGATCTACTATTCATGAAAACCAAAATCCAAAACATAAATCTTTTGTGTGTTGTGTGCACTTGAGCATATCAACTACACTAAACTTTACAAATGGATTTAAAACACACTATCTAAACTAGGATACCTAAGTCTTCTTGACGATCTCCATCTTCAAGTAGACCCGATCCAAAACTCCATCCATGGGCTAGGCAATGTGTGATCTTGAAGATTTGGCCCTGGAATCATCATGAAAAGCTTCTAAACACCTTGTTGAAGCTAATCACCAACTAATATCTTGGTTAATGATCTGAAACTTAAACAACACAAGATTATTAGTAAACATAACTACATGAGTTAATCATCATCAAAACTAGAGTGGAAGGCCTTTGGGCCAACAGGCTCAAGAGTAATCAAGTACGAGATTGTAGCCTAAAGCACTCAACGCCACTATCAGAGAAGCCCGATTGATTGTAGTCAATTAGAACCTTATAAGAATCTAGTTTGTTAATGAGTAGAATAAAGATTTGAGGCTCAAAGATATACACACATAAAACTGCATATTTTTGAAAGTATAGTTTATTTTATTTTTGACATGTTTGGTTTTGATACTTGTTCTATTAGCCCAAAGGCCATTAGCCCCAAGTTTTAATGATGACAAACCATATGTAGTTAGGTATTAACAAGATTGTTTAATTGACTTTCAGGTAAAAACATAGATTGATTGTCGGCTCCAACACAAGACTCATATATTTGGAAGCCGCGAAGATTTAGATCCCAGAGCCTAGCACAGAAGAGCTTAAGGATCAAGCAACATCAAGAAGACTATTACAAGGTTTGTATCCTTGCATTTTTTTCATTTTAGTTAGGATTTATAGTCTATTTTTCAAAACCGAGATGATAGAGATTGATAACCTTGGGATTGTCATACACACACATTTGATATTGCTTCATGTTTTTAAGCAAAATTTTATTACAAGATTTCTTACTGAGTTTCAGAAAAGCAAAGTTTCGAAAAAATCAGTTTTTGAAAAAATAAGTTTTTGGAAAAACGGTTTTTACTTTAGAAAAGAATTTTTTTCAAAATATAGTTCAAATTTTATTGTTGTTGATCTATGATCACACTCTGGTCTTTCCAAGCCTTAGAACTTTATTTTGTATCTACCCATCTAAAGAAAATTTATCGAAAACATTTAGACTTCAAAAAGATTTCCATAATATGTTTTTTGCCTAGTCCGATCGACCGCTGGCAGAGCAGAACTGCTCTTTCGGTCGATGGAGCGGTCGACCGACATGCACCAATGTGCATGTGTGCACATCGGTCGACCAGCCCGGTTGATCGGCAGAAAGAGCAGAGCTCTCTGCTTGTTCCGGTCGACCGACAGTGAGTGTTCACTCTCTATTTGGGAACTTCGGTTGACCGCTTTCCCAACGGTCAGAAATTTGACCGTTGGCGGTCAACCGGCCCAGTCGATCGGTAGTAGAAAAGTCTGATGTACTGGCTGCCAACGGCTATATTCTATTTTGTATTTTGTTGGGACTTCTCCCAACGGATCTATTGGCTTTTCTAACTTAGTTTTCATTCCCTATAAATAGTGGGAGTAAGATACAACTCAAATACACGATTTACAAGTTTAAAATCAAAATTTTTCAAAGTTTAGCCTTTTAGCAAAAGATTTTCCCTTGAGCCATCTATTTCCAATCCTTGGTGTTTTTAGCTGGAAGCTTTCCCCTCCACTTCTCTACTTGGTTTTTACACTACACAATCCCTAAAGTTTCATCTCCTCATCTTGGTTGTAGGATTGTGTATGTGAGCTTAATTTGTGGTCAAGTGTTGATCACCATTTCCTCAAATTGAGAAGTTGTAGAGGTTGCGGCTTCAAGCGAGCTACTGAGTCTAAGTCGGTGTCGCGGCACCGTGAGAGAGAACAAGTGTGTCCGAAGAGTTCTAGTGAGAACTTGTATTGACGATCCGGTGGGATCAAGCATAGTGGAAATCCTTCTTCATGTTGAAGGCGGAGACGTAGAGCAGTGGCTCGAACCTTCAAACATATTCTCGTGTTTGCAATTGTCCACACCTCTCTAAACTCTACTCTCTCCTTTACTTGCACTATTATTTATCTACTCCCTTGCAAGTTTTAATATTGTTGTTATTTATTGTTAATTAGTTTTTAATTCGCATTATTTGCCACTAAGCATAGCCATCACCGATTCACCCCACCTCTAGGTGATTTTCATGTTCCAATTTTTCCTAAAAAAATTATATCCTAGTTTAAGACTTGTATCTCATTGCTATACATGACTTCTCTATTCCAAATTCATTATAAAATTATTTAAAAATTTTCTCAATTTTCAAATCTTACCTTGACACTGGTTTTTCCTAGGTCGGTCGACTAGGTGGTCAACGGTGCCTATTACAGGCCAGAACGGTCGACCGATCCTCTGGCAGAAAGGGTACGCATGTTGTGCACATTCCCGGTCAACCGATCGGTCGACCGATTCCCTATTGCGGTTGACCAGTGGGTTGACTGATTAGTCTCTAAAACTGCATATTTCATACCGCATCTTCACATTTATTTAATGTTAAATTCTGCTAATAGTACCTCTCTTTTATGTTTCTAGGCTCATGGTGTGTAATGAAGAAGAAAACCAAAAATCACCATTTAATTAGTGATTAAAGGCCTATAAAGATATCCATTGATCTAATTCTGTCAAAATCAGGGACCCAAAACCAAAACCGGGACATGCAGCTCATAGGGCGACAGGACAGCGCGCGGCAGGCGACCATGCGGGTACGGCCGTACTATGGCCGCGTTTCCATGGCCATAGCCGTGTTTCTACGGCCATACAGGCACGGGCGCACTGGTACTTTGGGTCAGCGTTTGTCCTCTAGCCCTTCTTTCCCCTGGTGCCTATAAATACCCCCTGGGGTTTTACGGAGAGGAGATATACAGAGAGTTAGTATAGTTTCCTTCATGTTGTAGTTTAGTTTAGTTTAGGTTAGTTCTTATTCTTCCTCTTTGTATTTTCCATTTTCTTTTAGATCTTGTAATAGGAGAGAGAGTGATACATGAGTTGAAAGCAAGAATGCTTGTAATAGAAGGTGACAATCTATGAAAGGTACTCTCTTTACCTCTCCTTGTTTTCTTCTCTTTAACTTTTTTTACATGTTTAGCGAATTTTCTATCATGCCAACTAACTACTAACTTGCTAACTTCTTTTATGATAATCCACATGAATCTAATAGTCTCTACTTGGCCTTACTCTTGCAAGAGCCATTGATGGCTCATGATGATGGATCTAACAATCTAACATCCTAACTCTCTAACAAGCTAACATTACTTTACTCTATGCTTACTCTTGTTTAGTTTTGATGATTTAAGTATAGCTTGCACTTGTTTTGTTGAGTGTGGATGTAATGAGTTAACATATGGGTCATGCTTTGAAAAGCTCTTGAACCAAGGACTAGTGATGGCCAATGATACATGTGAGGAAACTATCACTATGAGGTTAACATGTTGGTGGAGTCATTAGTAGTTAGTAGTCATGAGTTTTCTTTGTTTTTCACTTTGTTTTAGAAATATTCTAAAACCACAAAAACTATTTCTTCTATCTTTGTGTTTTACCGTACTTCTTCTTTCATTCTTTGTTTCCTTTTCTTTTCATTCTTTCAAATATTGAAGAACTTTTAACACACACGTGAATCAAATGGTAAGCTTCTATCGCCTCCCGTCCTTGTGAATTCGACTCGTTTTACCCTCTATGCTATAGCGGAAGTATCGAGGAAGCCAAAGCACACACATTTTAAATCTTGATTTTAAAACATACACTTTTCGTGCGCGATTTTTCCCGATCATCGGCCGACGTAACTAAGTTGGCTTCAGTTAGACACGGTCGACTGACCGGTCAACCGCCAGCCAATGGTCAAATTTTTTAAAATGTCCAGTCGACGCAGCGGTCGACCGACAGACTGTAAGATTGGCAGTAATGGCTAGAATTTGAAGTCTATATATTACCGTGTTTTTTTAAATATGGAGAGTTGAATTTCTAGGGTTAATTTCTTCCCATTCTGACCTGGTAAATAATTCTAAAAGAGTTTTTCTAAAACCTATATAAAGGGTCTTTGGGATTGAATATGAAGAACATCAAATTCTATTGAAAATCTAGTTTTTGCTTTCGAAAAAAAAGTTTCAAAGTTTTCTTTTGTGTTTTTATTTTCAAAGTTTTAATTGAGTTTTTTTGCTCTTAAAATCTCTCTTTTTTTATTTTCACTCTCGCTTAAATCCTTGAGCTTCAAATTTATATTTTACTCTATAGAGTTTTGTTAGAGAGTTGCAAAGAGAGAGTTTGTGATCTCTTGATCACCAAGAGCTTGTTATCTCAATTGACTTTGTGCTGCCTCTAGTGTAGGGGATTGAGGTGAGGAGTTGTGTACTCTGAATAGTTATAATTTCTTATTGTAAGGTCCCTTTATGGAAGATCCAATAGTGGATTGTGAAATCCTTCACGGTGGTGAAAGCGGGGACGTAGAGCGGTGGCTCGAACCTCGAAAAAGAACTTTTTGTTTGTGATTGCCTTATTGTCGCTATTTACTTGTTTATTATTCATTCATTTTTGTCAATCAAAACTCATATCAACAAGATAGAAATTGAACACCTCAACTCTTATTTAGAGGAATCATGAGGAGAAGTTCAAAGCTCTTCACGGAGAATCCGGCTTCAAGTCTTATTTTGAGTGATTAGTTGTATCATTTCATTTTAAATTGATTAGAATTTGCATTTGATTAGTTATACACCTATTTGTTGGCCCAAAGGCCTTCCACCCTAGTTTTGATGATGATTAACTCATGTAGTTATGTTTACTAATAATCTTGTGATTTTAGTTTCAGATCATTAAACAAGATATTAGTTGGTGATTGCTTCAAAAAGTTGAGTTTGGAAGCCTTCACTTGGTGATTCCGGTGCCCGAGCTTCAAGAGCATACCTTTGCACTCGGAGGATCGCGTTTGGGATCGAGTCGACTTGAAGATGAAGATCGTCAAGAAGACTTAGGTATCCTAGTTTAGTTTAGTGTGTTTAGATCCATTTGTAAAGCTTAGAATAGTTGATATGCTCAAGTGCACAACACACACAAGTTTTATGTTTGGATATTGATTTTTCGGTTTTTAGTTTAACCGATATTGGTTTTCATGAATAGTTGATCAAAACAAGTTTAAATGGTTTATATGTATAATAGATGTATTCTAGTTATACATGCATGCTTAAACTTCCTATACAAACTTATTTTGACTATCCTATTCATGTATTGAAA
Source organism: Agave tequilana (assembly GCA_038442645.1). NCBI lineage: Eukaryota > Viridiplantae > Streptophyta > Magnoliopsida > Asparagales > Asparagaceae > Agave > Agave tequilana. The sequence continues at coordinate 209,552 of JAVJIF010001689.1, forward strand.
AATACAAGTTTGATAAAAATACAAGTTTTGGTTTTTGGTAAAAAATGTTAAGACACAAAAATAGTTCAAATTGCTTGATAATTGAGTTGAAATTTTTATCACATGTTTATATATCAATGAAAAATGATAAAACTATTTTTGGGTATTTTTACAAGACTTAAAAAGATTTTTAAAAATATTTTTAACAAGTTTTTCTGTCTCTGAACAGTGGCTGACAGGCCAGAACGGCCGACCGCACGGGTCGACCGTACCAAGGGCCGGTCACCCTTGCGGTCGACCGACGTCACAAGCCTGTGCACGTTTGGCAGTCACAGGGACGATCGGCCGGGCGGCCAACCGGACCTGAGAGCAGTGCTCTCTGTTTCTGGGGGTCGACCGGGCGGTCGACCGGGTTTGCCCAACGGTCATATTTCAGACCGTTAATATGACCGTTGGGGGTCGGCTGGGCCGGCCGACCGGTAGCCTGTCAGGCTGCCAGATCAGCCTAACGGCTAGTTTTATTTTGGGGCTATAAATACCCCATTTCTTGGGAGATTTTGATAAGATTTTTAGAGCTAAAAATTTCATACTTTCTCTACTGTTTTTAAACAAGTTTTCAAAAGAGTTTTGTGCCAAAAAGATTCATTCTATTTGTTTTCAAGTGTTTTGTTATTTTCAAAGAAAATAGGTTTTTGGTAAATTGTTTTATTATTCTTCATTTCAATATCTATTTGGTATTTTCCCAAGAGTTTTTCTTTGATCAAAACACTTGTTTTCCACACTTGAGCCATATCTTCTATCCTATTCTATTAGGATTGTTTTTGTGGAAAAGAGAAAAAGGATAGTGGTTTGTGGTTGAGATATACCACTAATTGTAAACCCTTGATTTCTTGTGTTGCCCCTCTTTGGTAGAGGTTGAGGTTGTTGTATTGGGTTGTTATTTGCTCTCTCTTTGGTAGAGGCTGAGGCTTGTGGTTTGCTCCCTCTAGTGAGAGGTGGAGTTTGGTTTGTAAACCCCCTTCGGTAGAGGTGTTGGTTGTTGTTGTTTGGCTACGGGCCTACCCCTCGGTTGTGAGGCGATGTTTGAGAGAGGAGTTCGGTACTCTCTTTGTTGTAACAAATCCTCTTCGGTAGAGGTTCCCTCGGTGGGAGATAGTGGATTAGAAATCCTTATCGGTGAAGGCGAGGATGTAGAGCTGGGTGCTCGAACCTCGAAACATATCTTGTTGTTTGCGCTTGATCCCTTGGCTCTTACTCTCTCTCTCTTTACTTTGTGCCTTGCATCAATTCATATTGTTTATTCATAATTGCTTGGCTTGTTTGAGTGTGCATCTCTTGTTAATTGCAATTAGTTTTTAAATTCCACATTAAGTTCATTAGACTAGCACAATCACCTATTCACCCCCCTCTAGGTGATTTTTCAATTGACCTAATCACCTATTCACCTAATCACCTATTCTTCATTTCAATATCTATTTGGTATTTTCCCAAGAGTTTTTCTTTGATCAAAACACTTGTTTTCCACACTTGAGCCATATCTTCTATCCTATTCTATTAGGATCTTGTTATTGTGAAAAAGAGAAAAAGGATAGTGGTTTGTGGTTGAGATATACCACTAATTGTAAACCCTTGATTTCTTGTGTTGCTCCCTCTTTGGTAGAGGTTGAGGTTGTTGTATTGGGTTGTTGTTTCCTCCCTCTTTGGTAGAGGTTGAGGCTTGTGGTTTGCTCCCTCTAGTGAGAGGTGGAGTTTGGTCTATAAACCCTCTTCGGTAGAGGTGTTTGTTGTTGTTGTTTGGCTACGGGCCTACCCCTCGGTTGTGAGGCAGTGTTTGAGAGAGGAGTTCGGTGCTCCCTTTGTTGTAATAAATCCTCTTCGGTAGAGGTTCCCTCGGTGGGAGATAGTGGATTAGAAATCCTTCTCGGTGAAGGCGGGGATGTAGAGCTGGGTTCTCAAACCTCGAAACATATCTTTGCCTTTGCGTTTGATCCATTGTCTCTCTAACCCTCTCTCTCTATTTGTGTTGTGCATAGCATCATTCTTATTGTCATTCATATTGCTTGTGTTGCCTTGCATATATTCATATTGCCTATTCATCTTATATGCTTGGTTGTTTATGTATGCCTCACTTATACTTAACCACAAGAGCTTCACATAGCACCTCAACCCATTAAAGGGGAATCAAGAGGAGTTAGTCCAGAGCCCTTCATGGGGAATTCGGCTGCACTTGTGTGTTGTATTAAGTGTGTTGCAATATTTGTTTAAGCTTCCGCATTTAGCGCATTTAGTTCCTAGATTAGCATTATCACCTATTCACCCCCTTCTAGGTGATTTACTATTGGCATCAGAGCACTTTCAATTGGCATCAGAGCATTTTCAATTGGTATCAGAGCCTACGCTCCTGATATTTAGGTTTAACCACCTAGGAGTGAGATCTTGGTTTGCTAATCTTCATTTGCATTGCTCATTTGCACACATATAGTTGCACTTATGGCTAGCCCTCCTATGTTTGACTTTACTAGACATGATATTTGGATAGCCAAGATGAGTAGTCATTTAAAAGGTCTAGGACATCTAGTTTACCAAGCCTCTACACTAGAATCCTTCCCAAATAGTAGCAAGCATAAAAAGGCAAATGCATTAGCCCTTAAGATACTTAGAGCATCTCTCAATGAAGATCTTTTATATGTGTTTGATCGTTATGACTCGGCTTTTGCAGTTTGGAGTATATTGACGTCTCCCGAGCTACCCGTGATTATCAACAAGTTGAGGAGATCTAGGAGAGACAAGTCCAACGAGCATTGCCTCATGGTCCAAGGGAAAGACTCCCTTGAGGTACATTCGGATTTTCAACTAGATGATAGCTCTAGTTCATATTGCCATGGATGTTTTGAAGTTCAAAATTTAAATGTAGAACTTGCATCTAAACTTGAAATTTTTTTGGAAAAACATAATCTTTTGAAAAAGAATAATCTTGAACTAAAAGAAGAAATGAAGGATTTGTGCTCAACTTTTGAAACGGTTTTGCAAGAGAAGGAAGAGATTACTAGTGAACGTGACTCACTAAGATCTCAACTAGATCTTGCCCTAAAAGAGATTGATGTTTTGAAAAACAAAATGATTTTGAGGATGTTGTGAAAAACAATGAGGTTATATCTTCAAAATTGGATTTTGTTTTAAAAGATAATCTTCTTTTGAAAAATGAAATTGATTTCATTACAAAAGAATTGGATTTGGTTTTGAAGAAAAATGAATCTTTGAAAAAGGATATAAATTCTCATGTGTGCCATGCTAGTATAGCTTCTTCTTCTTGCACACCTATTGCATGCTCCACTTTATCTTCAACTATTGAAAATGACATAAATGTTTTGAAGAAAAGTGTTGATTGTTTGGGCTCCACTTTGAGCCAATGTACTTTAAATAATAGACGCTTGGAAACCTTGGCTCGTAAGAAACAAGGTCCATCTTTACATGTACACCCTCCACGGCATACACATGCTTCCCACGGTCACCACCATTACATGTATGCTCATGTGTACACTTGTACACATTGTGGTCGAAAAGGCCACCTTGCTAGATTTTGCTATGATCGTTTACATATTGAAAATTTAGCAAATAATCTTGTTTGGGTTAGGAAAGATACTAACCCCTATGGACCCAAAAGAAAATGGGTACCAAAGACCACCCCCAAAATATTTGATGTAGGTGTGGGCTCTCGCATCACGTGAGAGTAGCGGTGCCTTGAAGTTGATGCGTTCCGTACTTAAAGAAAACAATTTGGATGCATCACTTTCAAGGGGAGTTTTGGTGGAGGAGGACCACCATTGGTTTGGAGAACTAGAGAGGTACCTTCATCGGTTTTGGCATCAATCTCGAACTCCTATTTATGTTTGCATGCTTATTATGCTTTTCATGTCGTTGATTTATAGCATGTCATGTTTTAGTGTTCATTATGCTTATGCCATGTGATTTAGATTAGCGATATACATGTTTAGTTATTTGAGACACCCATGGACCCATCTTAGTGTTCTCACCTTGTTTTAAACTAATATGTATGCCCTATATCTAATACACATGCATACACATAATGATCATATGTGTGTTTATGATTTTATTTTGTTTTGATGGTTATAGTTTATTATATTAAATGCCATGATTCTTAGATCATTGACATGCATGTATAGCTCTTGAGATCACCCATGTTTATATGGCGCATATGTTGTGTTCTCACCATTCGTTTAGCTATTATGTATATCATGATTCTAATAGCATGTGGATTTACATAATGATCGTTTTATGTTTGTAATGATGATTTATGTCTTGTTTCGTGCTTCATGATTTGAATATATGTTTAAATGTTAGTTTTCATTAAGACTAGAATTTATACTTGTACATGTAGTGGGTCACAAATAAATCTTTATATATGTTTGTGCTTGAATGCTTATTTGTACCCATTAGATGTGCTAGTATAGTTTAGTTTTGATGATCCATGCATTTTAAACTTGTATTCCTATTGTTGGATTTGTTTTATGTTTATGAGTTTTCATTTCATGTATATGCCTATTTTTGCCAAACTTTAAGATATACATGTATACCCCTTGAGTCATTTGCCTTTCATGCAAATTTACATATGGACTCAATTGTGTTTAGGGATATGTATGTATACTTCTTGTGTTGACAAATCATACATATATCTTGAAATGAAAGTTGTTTTTAATGAAAATTTTGTTTTTCATGTTTTCATATGTTTAACTTCATGTATATGTCTATTTTATCCACATTATTGTTTATACATATACATCCTTTTGAGCCACGTGCCTTCATGCATATATCTTTGTGGACTCGTTGTGTTTTGGATATGTATGTATACTTTAATTTGTATAGGACATACATATACCTTGAAGATTAAAATAGTTTTGATGATTTTTATGTTTCATGTTTTAAGGAATTCCACATGAGCTTAATGAATATTTTCATGTTGATTTGTGTCACATAACACTTGCTCACTAACCTTTTTAGTTTTCTCATGATTTTGTTTTCATGAGTATGATATGGGCTTTATAGACCTTGAGTGCTTAGTGATCATGTGATTTACATGTGTTTCATAAAAAATAATTTTGTTTCATTCCTTACTTGAAGGATTTCGTACTAGTTTAAAAGTTTTTCCATTTAACTAATTCGTATTCTTCACTATGGTAGAGATTTTCAAACAAACTATATTTTCAAATCTATTTTTGAAAACCCCTACCTTCTATGGGTGGTTGGATGGGAGATCATATTCATGTACGCTTCAAAATGGAAATCATTTAAAACTTAAACCATGATTGGGTGGTAGGTAATATGAGATATACATTTGATCTTATTGTTTCAATTGGTATCATTGAATTCTTTCAATTGGTATCAATTTTGACCTTTCTTGTATACTCATATATTTTCATATATGTATGCTGGCATTTCAAAGAATATCAATTTCTATTGGTATTTACTTTTCATGCATATATATGTGTTTGTTTATGCTAAGCTTGAGTTTTAACTTTGTTTCAATTGATTCAATTTTCAATTGGTATCTTATTTCAAGCCTATACATGTGTTTTGTTGGTATTTCATAAAGGGGGAGAAAATTCGATTTTCATGTTTACAATTGGTATTTGTTTTCCACTCCCATACTTTATGATTGAAAATTTTCAATTTGGTATCATATGTTCAAAATGAAAAATATTTACAATAAGTATCAAAATTTTTGTTTTAGACAAAAAGGGGAGAACATTGTTTTATTGCTTTTAACCCTTTTATTGATTCATTGTTCGAACAAAAAAGGGGAGAAAAATTTATTGATTTGGTTTTGATTTTACCCTTTATTAAAGAAGATTTTGTATTGTTTTGATTGTTTACCCCTTTATTGATGATTGACAAAAAGGGGGAGAATTATTTGAGAGTTTAACAAGTTTATAGATGCATGTTTATGTTTTGCATATATTAAGTTTAATTTAGTTTAATTTTAATTTGTATCTAGAGCATGTTTTGTTTTGAACATTTCATTAGTATCTAGAACCTTTTATTGTTTATGCAATGATATGCATTCATTTTAAGAGCCTTAATTGCATATTATTTATATTTATTTGTTTATGCATGAGTTAAGGGGAGCTTCTTTGAAGCTTAACTTTAATCCATGCATATATAACTCCATGAGTTTTGTCATCATCAAAAAGGAGGAGATTTTTGGCCCAAATGCCTTCTACCCTAGTTTTGATGATGATTAACTCATGTAGTTATGTTTACTAATAATCTTGTGATTTTAGTTTCAGATCATTAAACAAGATATTAGTTGGTGATTGCTTCAAAAAGATGAGTTTGGAAGCCTTCACTTGGTGATTCCGGTGCCCGAGCTTCAAGAGCATACCTTTGCACTCGGAGGATCGCATTTGGGATCGAGTCGACTTGAAGATGAAGATCGTCAAGAAGACTTAGGTGTCCTAGTTTAGTTTAGTGTGTTTAGATCCATTTGTAAAGCTTAGAATAGTTGATATGCTCAAGTGCACAACACACACAAGTTTTATGTTTGGATATTGGTTTTTCGGTTTTTAGTTTAACCGATATTGGTTTTCATGAATAGTTGATCAAAACAAGTTTAAATGGTTTATATGTATAATAGATGTATTCTAGTTATACATGCATGCTTAAACTTCCTATACAAACTTATTTTGACTATCCTATTCATGTATTGAAAAATACAAGTTTGATAAAAATACAAGTTTTGGTTTTTGGTAAAAAATGTTAAGACACAAAAATAGTTCAAATTGCTTGATAATTGACTTAAAATTTTTATCACATGTTTATATATCAATGCAAAATGATAAAACTATTTTTGGGTATTTTTACAAGACTTAAAAGGATTTTTAAAAATATTTTTAACAAGTATTTCTGTCTCTGAACAGTGGCTGACAGGCCAGAACGGCCGACCGCACGGGTCGACCGTACCAAGGGCCGGTCGACCCTTGCGGTCGACCGACGTGCACAAGCCTATGCACGTTTGGCAGTCACAGGGACGGTCGGCCGGGCGGCCGACCGGACCTGAGAGCAGTGCTCTCTGTTTCTGGGGGTCGACCGGGCGGTCGACCGGGTTTGCCCAACGGTCATATTTCAGACCGTTGGCGGTCGGCCAGGCCGGCCGACCGGTAGCCTGTCAGGCTGCCAGATCAGCCTAACGGCTAGTTTTGTTTTGGGGCTATAAATACCCCATTTCTTGAGAGATTTTGATAAGATTTTCAGAGCTAAAAATTCCATACTTTCTCTACTGTTTTTAAACAAGTTTTCAAAAGAGTTTTGTGCCAAAAAGAATCATTCTATTTGTTTTCAAGTGTTTTGTTATTTTCAAAGAAAATAGGTTTTTGGGAAATTGGTTTATTGTTCTTCATTTCAATATCTATTTGGTATTTTCCCAAGAGTTTTTCTTTGATCAAAACACTTGTTTTCCACACTTAAGCCATATCTTCTATCCTATTCTATTAGGATCTTGTTTTTGTGAAAAAAAGAAAAAGGATTGTGGTTTGTGGTTGAGATATACCACTAATTGTAAACCCTTGATTTCTTGTGTTGCTCCCTCTTTGGTAAAGGTTGAGGCTGTTGTATTGGGTTGTTGTTTTCTCCCTCTTTGGTAGAGGTTGAGGCTTGTGGTTTGCTCCCTCTAGTGAGAGGTGGAGTTTGGTTTGTAAACCCTCTTCGGTAGAGGTGTTGGTTGTTGTTGTTTGGCTACGGGCCTACCCCTCGGTTGTGAGGCGGTGTTTGAGAGAGGAGTTCGGTACTCCCTTTGTTGTAACAAATCCTCTTCGGTAGAGGTTCCCTCGGTGGGAGATAGTGGATTAGAAATCCTTCTCGGTGAAGGCGGGGATGTAGAGCTGGGTGCTCGAACCTCGAAACATATCTTTGCCTTTGTGTTTGATCCATTGTCTCTCTAACCCTCTCTCTCTATTTGGCATCATTCTTATTGTCATTCATATTGCTTGTGTTGCCTTGCATATATTCATATTGCCTATTCATCTTATATGCTTGGTTGTTTGTGTGTGCCTCACTTATACTTAACCACAAGAGCTTCACATAGCACCTCAACCCATTAAAGGGGAATCAAGAGGAGTTAGTCCAGAGCCCTTCACGGGGAATTCGGCTACACTTGTGTGTTGTATTAAGTGTGTTGCAATATTTGTTTAAGCTTCCGCATTTAGCGCATTTAGTTCCTAGATTAGCATTATCACCTATTCACCCCCCCTAGGTGATTTACTATTGGCATCAGAGTACTTTCAATTGGCATCAGAGCACTTTCACTATTCACCCCCTCTAGGTGTAATTTCAATTGATATCAGAGCGTTGGTATCTAGTGTTTGGCTTAATCGCCTTAGAGGGATCCTATTTTGCTAATCATTTCATTAACATCTTCATTTTCATCCGGTGTAGTAAAAATGGCTGAAGGTATTAAGACTCCTCACAAGTTTGATGGCCTTAACTTTCCTATATGAAAGTTTAAGATGACTGTGTTTTTGCAGTCCCTAGGAAGCCAGGTTGCAAAGGCGGTGACTAAACCCTCTAGTGTACCCGCTAGTGATGTGGACACTTGGTCCGATATTGCCATCGAGGACTTTGATGCCAATGCAAAGGCACACTATGCATTGCTTCAAGTCTTGAATGATATGACATAGCTAGGGTCATTCATTACAAATCCTCCTATGAGATTTGGTCACATTTATGAAATCACCTAGAGGGGGGGTGAATAGGTGATTATGCTAATCAATGCACAAATTTAAAATGTTATGATGCAACGATCACCCGAAACAAGACTAGAAGTCGAATACCCTGTGAACGGCTCTGAACTCCTTCCTCGTGATTCCTCTTGATAAGAGTTTGAGGTGCGCAATGCAATCTTATTATATGAATATTGATCGATAATATAGCAATGAATATAAAGCAAGTAAATAAAGCAAATAAACCAATCGCAAACATTGAGATTTGTTTCGAGGTTCGAGCACCCAGCTCTACGTCCTCGCCTTCACCCAGAAGGATTTCCAACCACTATAACTTTCACAAAGAATTACAACTACAAGCGAGTATCCAACTCCTCAATCACACCCCTCTAGTCCATAGGTAGTGGACCCACAAATACAAGAATATCTTGGTAATCAAAAGACCACAAACCCTCTTTTAAAAAACTTTTTTCCATACAAAAACCCTAGAGAATAATGCGTAGGATTGAAGCTCAAGTTTTGTAAGTGAAAAAGAAAATGAAATTGAAGAGAGTTTTGAACCAAAAACTTCAGTAAAAAGAGAGAATTTTGAGCACAAAAACTGAGAGCAAAAACTTCTTTTGAAAGCCTTTAAACTTGATTTCTTTTTCAAAGGATTGTTGTGTTCACCTTAACCCTAATCATCCCTATTTATAGGATAAAGGTAGGGATTAAAGAGTAAACATTATAATGAATTATTAGGAAAGATTAGACCCAAATCCAACCCCCAAATTCGTTTAGAGAGAAAAATCACGTTTTAAAACTTGTTTAATAAACTAGCCGTTAGGGCTGAAATCAAGCTCACGGTCGACCGGCCGATCGACTGGTTTTTCAAAAATTATAAACGTTGCCAGCCCACGGTCGACCGCCCGGTCGACCGTAACAAACAGAAACATGGGCGCTTTCAGTCGGCCGAAGGTCGGTCGACCGACATGGGGTCTAGTCGACCGCCCGGTCGACCGGGAGACGTGCACAATGCACGCACCCAAACAGTCAGAAGCCTGGTCGACCGCCCGGTCGACCGTCCTGACCTAAAACAAGGCCGGTGGACCGTCCGGTCGACCGTAGAAGGCCAAACAGACTCTTTTGAGGAAATGGTTTTGAAGATCTTTAAAGTTTTTCAAATTAACTTTGATCAAAACTTTGTACACTATATTAAATAGAGTTTATAAGTATTAAGATATGTTTATAAAATTATTTTATATAAATGAGAAATATCTTTTGAAAATTGTGTGTAAAAACTTGTGTGTGGGGAAATATTGAGCTTCAACACTACACACTATCCTTTAACAAACTAAAAACAAAAACTGAAAAAGAAAGTCCCTGAGCGTGTTACACCAAGCTAGAGTCTTCTCTTCTATGAAAACGTCATCTTGCGCCATTTGCCTTTTAGTATCAAAATTCCTTGTAATAGCTTAGAAAGGCCATCATGACTAGTACAAACCTGAAACTCATTCTAAACAACTTATTAGTACCAAATAGCTTCTATGTGTGTTATCATCAAAACTTTAAACAAATAGAGAGCGTAACCTTTTGGGCCAACAATCTCCCCCTTTTTGATGATGACAAAACATATAGGCTATAAAACAAGATATAATAAAAGAGAGGTAAAAACTCCCCCTCAAATTATCCATATTACACAAGTATAAAACAATCTATTACGAGAAAATTTTTTTGAAACAAAAAAAACATACACAAACAAGTCATGTCATGAAACAACAAACACAAACAAGTCATGTCATGAAACAACAAACCATATCAAACATAAATCAAAATATAAACTACATATTTCTCCCCCTTTTTGTTATACATCAAAAAGGGACAAATTTGCAAGAAAACTTTCTTATTCAACAACACAAACATTAAGTTCACCACATATAAAAGAAAAACTATTATAATCAAGTGGTTTAGTGAAAATATCGGCAAGTTGCAAATCGGAAGAAACATAATCAATCTCAATATCACCTTTCTCAAAATGATCTCTAAGAAAGTGATATCTAATCTCAATGTGCTTGGTCTTACTATGTTAATTTACATTCTTAGTCATATGAATAGTACTAGTATTATCACAAAATATTTTTATATGATCATAATGCAAATCATAATCAAGGAGAGTATGTTTTATCCAAAGGTCTTGTGCACAACAAGCCCCCGCCGCAACATACTTCGCCTCGGCGGTTGAGAGGGCTACAGAATTTTGTTTCTTAGAAGACCATGAAATAAGACAATTACCAAGAAATTGACATGTTCCGCTAGTACTCTTCCTATCCACTCTACAACCCGCATAGTCAGCATCCGAAAAACTCGTCATTGAGAAATCTTCGATTTTTGGATACCAAAGACCCATTCCAATAGTGCCCTTAATATAACGAATAATGCATTTTACCGCAATTAAATGAGATTCTTTGGGACACGATTGGAATCTAGCACAAAGACATACACTAAACATAATATCCGGCCTACTAGCCGTTAAATATAACAAACTACCAATCATGCTTCTATACAATTTTATATCAACACATTTACCTTGATCATCCTTATCAAGCTTGGTGGTGTGGCCATGAGAGTGTTGCAAATTTTTGAGTCTTCAAGTCCAAATTTCTTGATGAGTTCCTTGGAATACTTGGCTTGATATATGAATATCCCATCACGCATTTGCTTGATTTGGAGTCCAAGAAAATAATTCAATTCACCCATTAATGACATCTCAAATTCACGTTGCATGCATTGTTCAAACTCCTTGCAAAGTAACTCATTAGTAGAACCAAAGATTATATTGTAAGTCACCTAGAGGAGGGGGTGAATAGGTGATGGCTAATCTAATGGTCACTTAATGATGAATGATGCAAATAATGCGGAAGCTAAAACAATTATGACCTAATTAAATCTTTAACACTAAACACCACGTATAACCAAAGAGTGTTGCCGAATTTCCCGTGAAGGGCTCTGGACAAACTCCTCTAGATTCCCCTTGAATGGGTTGAGGTGCCGCGTTGGCTCTCTTGGTTGAATACAAGTGTTAGCAACAATCCCACGCAAGTATATCAATTAAGCACAAATGAATATATCATGCATATAAAAGTAAAGACAAGATAAGTAATGCAAGATATAACAAGAGACAAAGAGAGAGAGAGAGAGAGAGAGAGAGAGAGAGAGAGAAAGCAATCGAAACACAAGGGTATGTTTTGAGGTTCGAGCACACTTGCTCTACATCCCCGCCTTCGACACACGAAGGATTTCCACTATGCAAGATCCCAATGGATCTCTCCTCGGTGCCGCAACACCTACAAGCCCTCGGACTCTCTAGTCCCGTACACACCGCAAGCCCACCGGCTCGCCGAGGCCGCACCTCAAACAACCGAGTCCGCACCCGAACTCAAAACAACGACGAGCACACTTGCCCGTCTCCTCAAGGAACAAAGATGAAATCTTTGGTGATCACAACACTTTGATCACCTAAAGCACTCTCACTACAACACACCTATAGGATGTATAATCAATGGATGGCTCAAGTGTGGTGTGAGAAAAGCAAGGATGTGAAAGGTGGAGGAAAACTCAAAGACTTTCTTTTAAACACTCTTGATAAAACTTCCCTTTTAGATAGGAAATATTTGCACTCTATTTTGTGGAGAAAACCCTTTTAAAAGTCTGGGAAAAACTGGCTCTAAGAGACTCCAAAATCTTATTACAAAACAATGACAAGACCCCCCAATTTATAGGCCAGAAAAATATAACCGTTGGGATCTGTCAGTACTGCCGGTCGACCGGCCCGGTCGACCGCCAATGGTCGAATTTCTGACCGTTGGAGCCACGGTCGACCGGTGCGGTCGACCGAACTTTCCAGAGAGCACTGCTCTCTGGAGCGGTCGACCGGCACGGTCGACCGTCCAACAGTACACACAGGCGTGCACATTTGTGCACGTCGGTCGACCGGCCCGGTCGACCGACTTCAGGTATAGTCGACTAGTTAAGTCGACTAGTCGACTTGGCTGAAGCCTGAAACAGTTTTTTCTGGGATTAAAAAGTTAGTCATTTTGGCTCATATAAAATCCCATAAAATACTAAAAAATCTACAAAAATAGTTTTACCAATATACTTTGATATACAAACATGCTTGCACAAAATCAAGGCATGTTTTAAAAGATTGGACTATTTTTGTAACTTGGAAATATTTGGCCCATGATAAAAACTGTATTTTCCAAAACATGTTTTCTAAACTTCATCAAATACAAAAACAAGATATACTTTTAAGGCATAGTGTGTATGGATATGATCCACTACACAATCAAGATGAAATATCTATGTTTTTGTCATAAAGCTCTAAATATGATTTTGGGTTAAACACATGAATATAAGAAAATACCAAAATCCAAATAAGTATTTTTCCAAAAAGAAAAATCTTTTCTACACCAAAAAATCTTTTATGAAAGCAATTCTAAATCAAGAGTGTGTGTGTATATGTACTTGAGCAATCCACCAACTATCTATCCTTTACATTTTTAACTAAAACAAAAACAAAATCTTATACCTAGACACAAGTCTTCATCTTCTTGAAGTCTTCACTTGAAGGCTTCTCATCTTCTCGACTTGGTCCAAGCTTGATCCAAAAGCTCCTTGGATCACACCGTGCTAGCTCCAAATCTTAACATTTTATCCTTTGTTGAGCTATACACCTACTAAGATCTTGATAATGAATCTGTCACTAATTAAACACAAGATCATTAGTAAATATAACTTCATGAGTTGATCATCATCAAAACTAGGGTGATAGGCCTTTGGGCCAACATATATTTGAATTATAAGAATGTCATTATTAACATGTTTAGTAAATAATGTGGTGTCTACTTTGCCTTTAACAAAATCATTTGAAAGAAGAAAACTAGAAAGCCTTTCATACCAAGCTCTTGGAGTTTGTTTTAAACCATACAATGCTTTATCAAGTTTGAAAACAAAATTTGGATGAACATGATCTACAAAACCGGGAGGTTGTTCAACATAAAATTCCTCATCAATAAAACCATTTAAAAATGCACTTTTTACATCCATTTGAAAAAGTTTAAAATTTTTAAAAGATGCATATGCTAATGTGATCCGTATGGCTTCAAGCCATGCTACGGGTGCAAAGGTCTCCTCAAAGTCGATTCCTTCAACTTGAGTGTAACCTTGGGCCACTAACCTGGCCTTATTCCTAATAACATTTCTGGACTCATCCAACTTATTCCTAAAAATCCACTTAGTACCAATTATTGGTCTATCATGGGGTCTAAGAATAAGATGTCAAACTTGGTTGCGCTCAAATTGATTGAGCTCTTCTTGCATAGCTAGCAGCCAATATGAGTCACCCTCGGCTTCAAGGATGTTTTTGGGTTCAAAATGAGATATGAATGCAAAATTACCACACAATTCATGGAGTTTGGAGCGAGTAGTTACCCCTTTGATACATCACCTATGATGAGATCTTTGGGATGATTTGTAGCATATCTCCAATCTTTAGGAAGTGGATGAGAGTTTTCCACTTCATCCTTTTGAACTTCACCAAAGAGTTCTTGCTTGTCTTCTTGGATGGGTGAGTCCTTCTAGGATATTTTCTCTATATTCTCACCTAATAAGTCAATCTCTACAATATTCTCAACAATAGCATTAGATTCTTCAAATTTAACATGCATAGCTTCTTCAATAGCATGAGATGATTTATTGAATACTCTATAAGCTTTGCTAGTACTAGAATATCAAAAAAGATTGTTTCATAAGCCTTAGCATCAAATTTACCAAATAATCTTTAGTATTCAAAACAAAACACTTGTATCCAAAAACTTTAAAGTATGAAACATTTAGTTTTTCTTAAATGATAAATTTCAATTTGAAAGTATTTTTACACAAATAAATACGGTTTGATATGTAGCATGCGGTGTTTACGGCCTCGGCCCATAAATATTTAGGGAGACCATATTCACTTATCATAGTCCTAGCCATTTCTTGAAGAGTTCTATTCTTCCTTTCAACTACTCCATTTTGTTGTGGAGTCCTAGGACATGACATTTCATACTTAATTCCCTTTTCATCACAATAAGTCGTGAAGAGTTGGTTAATAAACTCACCACCTCTATCACTTCTTATCCGTAAAATCGAAAATCCTTTTTCTTTTTCAACCCTCTTTCGAAAAATCTTAAAATGCGAGAAAGTTTGATCTTTATGCTCCAAAAAGAAAACCCAAGTGAAACGAGAAAAATCATCAACTAAAACAAAAGCATATCTATTTCCATTTAAGCTTTTAGTTTTAGTTGGTCCAAAAAGATCCATGTGAATCAATTCTAATGGCCTAGTTGACATGATATCCTTGATTGGTTTGAAGGAAGACTTGGTTTGTTTCCCAAGTTGGCACGCACCACAAATGCGGTCTTTTTCAAACTTCAAATAAGGAATACCTTTCATCAATCCTTAGAATTAATTCTAGTAAGGTGATCAAAAGATGCATGTCCCAATCTTCGATGCCATAACCATGAAATCTCATCAAAAGCATTCAAATATTTAGTAGAACAATCCAAATTAAGCATGTCAATAATATAAACATTATTTTCACGAAATTTAGTAAGAATACAATTATTGATTTTACAATCAAAAATTTGCAAGAAGATTCATCAAACACAACTTTGAGACTACGATCACATAGTTGACTTATGCTAAGCGAGTTATGTTTAAGTCCATCAACAAGAACAACATTTTCTATTAAAGGAGATGCACCAATCTTAATGTTACCTATACCGATGATGGTGCCCTTGGAGTCATCTCCGAAGGTGACGGTGCCACTTTCATCGTACCTTGATAGGGTTATGAAATATTGATGTCCCATGTCATATACCTTGAACAACCACTATCAAGGTACCACCGCTCCTTACGTCATGGAGCCTTGGTGTGTACCTACATCAAATAATTTAGGACTTGATTTTGGTACCCATATTTTCTTGGGTCCTAGTGAGTTAGTGTTTCGAACCCACACAAGATTATTTGTCTTATTTATATGATCATAGCAAAATTTAGCCAAATGGCCATTCCAGCCACAATAAGTACATTTATAAATTCTACCATATTTAAAAGCATAATGAGCATGTGGCTTACGAACATGTGAATTGTGAGCATGAGTGGTTTTAACATGAGTGACATGTGAAGTGTTTGCATGATGAGCATGTGAATTTTTGGCATGAGTTATTTTATCATTTTTAGCATGTGGAGTGTGCATATGCTTCTTTGAAAACATTTCTTCTAATTTATTAATGTTAAAAGCACAATCTTTTAAAATATTTTCAAAATCATTGATTTTAGTTTTTAACATGGATAATTCACTTTCATCAATTTTTGGATATTTAGCTTTACAAGCAATTCTATACTCATCAAAATCTTTTTGTGTTGAAATAAGATTAGAAGATAGTTCATCCTTTTCTTTTGAAGAAATAGCAAGTTGATTTTTAAGCATTTCAATTTCCTTTTTCAATTTTGAACACTCTTCCTTTTTATCATCAAAACTTTCTGAAAGTTCAACAAAAGCGTGTACTAACATTTCTTTACTTATTTCACTTTCATCATCAAATGGTTGAGTAGTTACCTTGGTTTGTTTGCCATGAAACACATATTTGCCGTGTCGACTTTATCTTCGGATTCACTTTCTGAATCCCAAGTGGCTTTGTATATCTTCTTTTCAACCGGCCTCTTTTGCTTCAAGGAGGAGATCATCTTTTTCTTGAAATCTGGACAATCGGCCATGATGTGTTCGGGTTTCTGACAGTTGTAGCATATGATCCTTTTCTCCTCCTTCCCTTCCCATTGCTTTCTATAGTTAAACTTATTCTTGCGGAATATTCTCTTTACATTTCTTACAAAGAGAGATAGCTCTTCATCATCTTCTTCATCTTTTTCATCATCGTATTTGAAGGAGGAAAACTTGAAAGCTATTGACTTTTTCTTTTGAGGTACCGCATCTTCTCTAGCCTTCTTGTCATCTCATGAGTCTTAAGGTTTCCGATAAGACTTATGAGCTCCATCTCATCTTTGTCATTCAACTCCTTTAAGGTGGTAGCTTTGATTTTCCATGACAAAGGAAGAGCACGAATCACCTTACGCACCTTTTGGTCATTGCTTATTTCATCACCTAGAGAAGAAAGAGCATTAGTAATCTTACTAAGCTTGGTAATCATATCATCAATAGATGCATCTTCTAGCATTCTAAAACTTTCATATTGGGAATGTAAGAGATCTATTTTAGCTCACTTGACTTGTGATGTTCTCTCATGAGTGACTAATAAGTATTGCTAAATCTCATAGGCGGATTTGCAATGGATAATCCGTGTTAGATCAACCTCATTCAAAGCTAAAAGTAGGGCATTTTGAGCCTTTGAATTAGCATCAATTTCCTTGAAGGTGAGTTCGGATCAAGTGTCCTCCTCACTTTCGGGTCTACTATAAGGCTTGGTCAAGGACTTAGCAACTAGACTACCTAGAGATTTTGGAAAAATAGTCATCCTAACTTTCCATATGAGAAAGTTTAGTCCATCAAATTTAGGAGGGGTCTTAATGTTATCGGCCATCTTTACTAGTGTATGAATGAAGATATGAAAATAGTGATTAGCAAATTTTAGGATCTCTCTAAGGATGTGAAGCTAAAAACTAGAGTCATAACTCTGATACCAATTGAAATCACCTAGAGGGGGGTGAATAGGTGATAATGCTAATCAATGCACAAATTTAGAATGTTATGATGCAACGATCACCCGAAATAAGAGTAGAAGTCGAATATCCCGTTAACGGCTCTGAACTCCTTCCTCGTGATTCCTCTAGATAAGAGTTTGAGGTGCGCAATGCAATCTTGTTGTATGAGTATTGATCGACAATATAGCAATGAATATAAAGCAAGTAAATAAAGCAAATAAACCAATCACAAACATTGAGATTTGTTTCGAGGTTCGAGCACCCAGCTCTACGTCCCCGCCTTCACCCAGAAGGATTTCCAGCCAGTATAACTTTTACAAAGAATTACAACCACAAGCGAGTACCCAACTCCTCAATCACACCCCTCTAGTCCAGAGGTAGTGGAGCCACAAATACAAGAATATCTTAGTGATCAAAAGACCACAAACCCTCTTTTGAAAAAAAATTTCCCTTACAAAAACCCTAGAGAATAATGTTAGGATTGAAGATCAAGTTTTGTAAGTGAAAAAGAAAATGAAATTGAAGAGAGTTTTGAACCAAAAACTTTAGTAAAAAGAGAGAATTTTGAGCACAAAAACTGAGAGAAAAAACTTTTTTTGAAAGCCTTTAAACTTGATTTCTTTTTCAAAGGATTGTTGTGTTCACCTCAACCCTAATCATCCCTATTTATAGGATAAATGTAGGGATTAAAGAGTAAACTATTATAATGAATTATTAAGAAAGATTAGATCCAAATTCAGCCCCCAAATTCGTTTAGAGAGAAAAATCACGTTTTAAAACTTATTTAATAAACTAGCCGTTTGGGCTGAAATCAAGCTCACAGTCGACCGGCCGGTCGACTGGTTTTTTAAAAATTATAACTGTTGCCAGCCCACGGTCGACCACCCGGTTGACCGTAACAAATAGAAACATGGGTGCTTTCAGTCGGCCGAAGGTCGGTCGACCGACATGGGGTCCAGTCAACCACCCGGTCGACCGGGAGATGTGCACACATGCACGCACCCAAACAGTCAGAAGCCCGGTCGACCGCCCGGTCGACCGTCCTGACCTGAAACAAGGCCGGTTGACCGTCCGGTCAACCGTAGAAGGCCAAAACAGACTCTTTTTAGGAAATGGTTTTGAAGATCTTTAAAGTTTTTCATATTAACTTTGATCAAAACTTTGTACACTATATTAAATAGAGTTTATAAGTATTAAGATATGTTTATAAAACTATTTTATATAAAAGAGAAATATCTTTTGAAAATCGTGTCCAAAAACTTGTGTGTGGGGAAATATTGAGCTTCAACACTACACACTATCCTTTAACAAACTAAAAATAAAAACTGAAAAAGAAAGTCCTTGAGCTGAGTTACACTAAGCTAGAGCCTTCTCTTCTATGAAAACGTCCTCTTGTGCCATTTGCCTTTTAGTATCAAAATTCCTTGTAATAGCTTAGAGAGGCCATCATGACTAGTATAAACCTGAAACTTATTCTAAATAACTTATTAGTACCAAATAGCTTCTATGTGTTTTGTTATAATCAAAACTTTAAACAAATAGAGAGTGTAACCTTTTGGGCCAACAATTTAGTGGTCACTCATGAGGGAACATCGCAAGTCAAAAGAATTAAAATTGTTCTCTTGCGTTCCCAAAATTAGAACTTCACTATACATGAAATGAGTCCATTGATGATATGATTATAAAATCTACTAAAATAGCTAATAGTCTTGTTTCTTTAGGTGATGCCATTGACAGTAATAAAAAAGTACGGAAGGTCATTCATGCACTTTCACCCTTATAGGAAGTCAAGGCTACTAAATTGAAGGAAGGTCATTCGTGCACTTCCACCCTTATAGGAAGTCAAGGCTACTACATTAAAGGAGTTAAACGATAAAAAAGAGATAGAGCTCATCGGTTTTATCGATAACCTTAAGACCCATGAGATGGAGAGGAAGACTAGAGATGAAACGGTGCCGCAAAAGAAAAAAAACAATTTCTTTCAAGTCTACTCCCATGATCTCCGATGATGAAGAAGAAGAAGAAGATGATTGAAGATCTTTCCCTCCTTGTAAGAAACGTAAGGAGGATGTACAACAAGACAAGGATCAACAATAAAAAATAATGGCAAGGTAAGAAGGAAAAGAAAATTATTTATTTCAACTGTCAGAAAATCAGACATATCATTGTTGAATGTCTAGAAATAAAAAATAAGCCATCTTCCTCAAACAAGCCTTCTACATTAAAGAAGCCATATAAGAAGAAAGCTCTTAAAGCTACATGGGATTCAGAAAGTGGCTCTGAAGAGGAGGTGGACACAACAAATGTGTGTTTCATAGAAAATGATAACACACCTAATGTATCTTTTGAACCATTCCTTGATGATTATGATTTAACTATGGATGAATTAGGAGATGCATTTGTAGAACTTTCAAATAATTATGATTTTCTAAAGAAGAAATATATAAAAATGAAAAAAGAAAATGAAGTTCTTCAAAATAAAATAATCATTCTTTCTAAAAAAAAGATGATTTATCTTCCACTCTTTTATCTACATAAGAAGATTTTGATGCATGTAGGATTTATAAACAAGGCAACACAAAGCACTAAAAATAAGATAAATAGTGTTTATAAATTTTTAATTAAACCACTTGCAAGAAAAAAATGCACAAAATAAATCTCAGAAAAATGCAAATGCCAACACGAGAAATTTTATCCTATTCGGTCCTCGTGACCTACGTCCAGTCCCTAAGCAACTCACTTGACATTTATCTTATCCTGATTTTGATACACCCCAAAATCAACTCCTTGTACACTACTTGACAAAACACCCTCTGTGAAATCTTTACAACTCTTCTCTACACCAAGAAGACACTTTCTCTTTGATTGATTACAATATAACAATCTATTGTGAGCAGGGTATCTTAAAGGATGATTCCAAGAATTCTTCACTAAAGAATTGAAATTGTGTGAAGAAAAGAAAGTAGAAACTAGTTTTCTGAAAAAAAATTTCAAAAGAGTTTTGGATAGAAAACTTATTATTTGAATTGGTAATTACATCCAAGGAAGATATCCTTATTATAGGTGAAATCAATGGTCAGTTAGGAAAGTTATCAACTCAAATTTGAAAATCAAAACGTTAGCAAAAACACCAAAAAATAAAAACTGAATAACAGTCAGAAACTGTAATTAGACGACTAGTGTTGGAACTTGATTCTAATGATACATTTGTGAAGCCATTTCAATGGAGTTCTATCTCACAAGCTTATACAACATTCTACACGCTCAAGACTTCCCAAGGACACTGGCTATGGATATGTATTATATTGTTTATTAGAATGTGCCTTGAACACATACACATACAATAAGCCATATAGTAGACTTAGACTTTTAATTAGTCGACTACTTACACCTATAGTCAACTTAGTTTTGCTTCAAGATACATACCAACTCTCTGTTTCTATTCTGCATACAATATGTAGTCGACTTTTACTTTTCCTAGTCGATTAATATATTCTGCTGGTCGACTAATTTCAGTTTCCAGAAACATGTCTTTTATATCAGCCATTCCCTAGTCGACTTTCCTCCTTTATAAGTCGACTGCCCTAGGTAAAATTCAATACCCTAGTCAACTAACCCTCAACCTCAAGTCGACCAATGGTAGTTTTTGACTGTTAGACAGTTTCTAATTTCTGGTATTTTATCCAACGTTTCAATATTCAAATTTGTCCTGATAACTACCCTAACTAACCATAAATAGGGATGTTGTCCTAGGCTAAGCACACCAATTCATATCAATAGTTTTCTGCCCAAAAACACTATTCAAAATTTTGTTTTTTAAAAAACTATTTTCACTTTCAAATCTTCACTCAAATTCTAATCCTTTAGTGAAGATTTTTGAGAGTCCACCTATAAGAGTCCTTATTCACAATCACATAAAGATTCAAGGCTTATAGGATTGGTTGTATTCACTCAAAGAGAAAGATTGTACAAGAGCATCTTCAGGTTGAAGAGAGGTTGTACAAGGTGTTATGTCTTCTTGGTTGTAAGAAGAGTTGTATACATTTGGCAAAGGAGATTTGTCAAGTTGTATACAAGGTGTTGATTTTGGGTGTACAAAATCAAAGGTTAAAGGAAAATCTCAAGCGGGTGGCTTGGGGACTGGATATAGGTCAAGAGGACCGAATCAGGATAAATCACTTGTGTTTGCGTTTGATTTACTTTTTATGATTTATTTCCTTCTGTGTAAGTTTTTATTTAACTCTAATATCTTTGTTTGAGTGTTGAAGTAATTTTTAGATCCTACAATTGGCGTCAGAGCCTGGCCCGGCAGACTCTATCAAAGTCCTACATACCCAGTCAACACCTTACAAGGATGGCAATGGAGTTTCTTTCATCACAATTCAAAGAACGACATTCTACACAACGTCCACAGCTATTCGATGGATTAAATTACAACTACTAGAAGTGTAGAATGAAGATCTACTTGCAATCACTTAACTATGAACTTTAGAACATAGTAAAAGCAGCGTACACCAAATCGACTACTAATTAAAGCGCTTGGAGTGATGATCGAAAGAAGAAAGCGAACCTTGATGCCAAAGTGATTAATGCATTATTCTGTGCCTTAACCAAAGAAGAATTAAATCATGTGCCAATAACCACATCTGTAAATCAAATATGGCACATACTATAGGTAACACATGAAGGTACAAATAAGGTTAAAGAATCTAAAATTTTTGTTCTTTTTCACAGGTTCGAACTCTTCAAAGTGATAGAGAATGAAATAATTTCAGAAATGATAACAAGATTCACCGACATAACAAATTCCTTAGCATCCCTTGAAAAGGAATACACCCAAGTCAAAAAAGTTCGCAAGATCCTTCGTGCACTCACATCAGATTGGGAGAAGAAGACAATTATAATCGATGAAGCAAATGATCTCTCCACTATGTCATTAGAAAACCTTATTGGTAATTTAATGGTATATGAAGTACAACTGGAAGATAGAAAGAAGGATGAACAACAACCTTTCTCAAAGAAGAAAGAACTTGCCTTCCATGCATCCTCAGATACGGACAACTCAGATAGGAGATGGCAATGCTCTCAAGAAAGTTCAAAAAGCTCTTGAAGCAAGGTAAGTTTAAATGTTTTAATTGCAATAAAACAGATCATATGAACAAGGATTGCCCATTGCTCAAAAACAAAGATAAATTCAAGAGCAAAAAGTTCAAAAAGAAGAAAGATTATCAAACATCATGAGAGAATAGTGATTCCTCTTCCTCTGACAAAGAAGAAGCCACTAAACATGCCAACATTTGTTTCATGGCTCAAGAAGAAGATGAGGTACAATATACTGAACTCTTAGATGCATTTCATGAATTAAACAATGATCTTAAGAATGAAAATATAAAGAATAAAGTTTTGTCAAAGAAAAATGAAAAACTTATCATAGAAAATTCATGTTATGCTTCTCAAGTTTCTTTTATAAATTCTCAAAAAGATGATTTTGAAAATGTAATATCATTATTGAAAAAGGATAATGAGAATTTTATAAAAGAAAATGTAATGCTTAAAAAAGAAACTATGTCTTTAAATGAAAGAATTTCTATTTTAGATAAAAACATGTCAAGTTTTAAAATGAAGTATGAAGAGATTTTGAAAAATGTGACTAAATTTAATCAAGAAAAAGAAAAGTTAAATGATTTGTTATCATATCAAAAGATGTCACATAATCATTATGGTCTTGGATTCTTAAATTAGAGTGAAAAATCTACACATGTTAGTAAAAAGAATCACAATCCATATAATTCTTTTGTGAAAAGAAATACTGATATTATTTCAAAAAGAATTAAGAATAAGTACATATGGATTCCAAAAAACTTAAGCATTTTTGATAAAAAATACTTATATTGCATCATACATACATTCTATATGCAATTCTTGAAATTATATGTATACTAACAGATGAAAACCAAATTCAAATTGGGTTTGGATTCCTAAAGGTTAATGCTTTGATCTTATAAATGATTGGTACCATTCTAATGTTTATCTTTCAAGTACCGCAAAAAGTTTGATAAGAAAAATATTTCAAACATTTATCATATATATATATGTGTTATGATATATTTTTTGCAGGGGGAGAATACATGTTTTCTATATCTGTTATAACTTGTTTTACGTAGGGGGAGAACATATAACATATGCTCTGCAGGGGGAGTTTTCATGCACACAAAGTGTGATCATCAAAAAGGGGGAGAATGTTGGAATTTGATTCTGACGATATATTTGTAAAGCCATTTCATTGTAGCTCTATCTCACAAGCTTATACAGCGTTCTACATGATCAAGACTTCCCAAGAAAAATGGCTATTGATATGTATTGTATTGTTTATTAGAATGATAAAAGTAACACATAAACACACAATAAGCCATATAGTCGACTTAGACTTTTGATTAGTTGACTACTTACACCTGTAGTCTACTTACCCCATACTATAGTCGACTTAGTTTTGCTTCAAGATACATACAACACTCTGTTTCTATTTTGCAGACAATATTTAATCGACTTATACTTTTTCTAGACGACTAATATTAGTTGTAGTCGACTAATATATTCTGCTGGTCGACTAATTTCAATGTCTAGAAACATGTCTTTTGTATAGCCATTCCCTAGTCGACTTGCCTTTTTTATAAGTCGACTACCCTAGGCAAAAATCAATACCCTAGTCAACTAACCCCCAACCTCAAGTCGACTAATGACAGTTTCTGACTGTTAGATAGTTTCTGGTTTCTGGTGCTTTATCCAATATTTCAATATTCAAATTTGTTCTGATAACTAACCTAACTGACCATAGATTTCAGCTATAAATAGGGATATTGTCCTAGGCTAAACACACCAATTCATATCAATAGTTTTCTGCCCAAAAATTCTGTTCAAAAATCTGTTTTTCAGAATACTGTTTTCACTTTCAATTTTTCACTCAAATTCTATTCGTTTAGTGAAGAGTTCTAGGAGTCCACCTATAAGAGTCCTTATTCATGATCACATATAGATTCAAGGCTTATAAGATTGATTGTATTCACTCAAAGTGAAAGATTGTACAAGAGTGTCTTCGAGTTGAAGAGAGGTTGTACAAGGTATTGTGTCTTCTTGGTCGTATAAAGAGTTGTATACATTTGGCAAAGGGGATTTGTCAAGTGGTATACAAGGTATTGATTTTGGTGTACAAATTAAAGGTTAAAGGAAAATCCCAAGCGGGTGGCTTAGGGACTGGATGTAGGTCAAGAAGACTGAACCAGGATAAATCATATATGTTTGTATTTGATTTACTTTCTGTAATTTATTTCATTCTGTGCAAGTTTTTATTTAACTCTAATATCTTTATTTGAGTGTTGAAGTAATTTTTAGATCCTACAACTAGGATATGAGAGTAGTCGACTACTATAAGAAGTTTTGCCTGGGTTAGTCGACTAGTCTAAAGATCAAGTCGATTATAAAAGGCTGACACAGAATGATAAATTTCTAAAATCTAAAATTAGTCGACTATATTAAAGGGGTTAGTTGACTAATGTTGCTTACAGTTAATAAAAAGAGAACGTTTTTTTTGTGAAGACACGTAGTCGACTATGGACTATTATAAGTCGACTAAAGGATATGTTAGTCGACTATAGAAAGGGATAAGTCGACTATAAGACTATTTTGTATGTGTGATCAAGGCTTTTAAAAATTTTCTAAAATACAAAAATAGTCAATATCCTTAAATAAACTTGAGCTACCAGACCTCAGTACTACCTTTATAAATTAAGTTCCAATGTACCTGTATCACATTTATTATCATCAAAATCTATTATCATCAAACTGTAAGTTCCAACATTCTCCCCCTTTTTGATGATGACAAGTTGTGTGCATGAAAACTCCCCCTACAGAGAAAAACTCCCCCTGCAGAGAATAGGTTATAACAAATATGGATAACAGGTGTTCCCCCTGCTTAAAATAAATCATGACATACATAAATGATATATTATATTATGTATTATCTGTTCGAAATAAATTTCTATCAAATATTCAATTTTTGTTATAAGGTACATATAAGATAAAACATTTTATATCGTATCCATCATGGCAGGGTTTGAAAAAGATTAGCCTTTAATAATCCAAACCCAATTTGAATTTGGTGTCCATCTGTTAATCTAAAATAATTACAAGATTGCATACATGATATACATATGATGCAATATAAGCATTTTTATTTACAATATTTAGATGTTTAAGAATCCATATATATTTGTTCCTAATCCTTTTTGAAATAGTATTAGTATTTCCTTTCAAAAAGAATTATATGTATTATGATTATTCTTTTTATAAAAATGTGTAGATTTTTAAATTATTTTTTGAAAATTCAAGACCAACATGTTTAGCTTTTTCAAACTTATCCTTTGAAAATCCAAGACCAAAATGGTTATTTGACATCTTTTAATAAGACAATAAATAATTTAAATTTTCTTTTCCCTTAATAAATTTTGTACATTTTTCAAAATTTCTTCATATTTAATTTTGAAACTTGTCATTTCTTTATTTAAAATAGAAATTCTAGAATTTAAAGAACAATTTCACTTTTAAGCAAAGCATTCTCTTTTAAGAAATTCTCATTATCTTTTTTTAAAGATGAAATAACTTTTTCAAAGTCAGCTTTTTGAGAATTTAAGGAAGATATTTGAGAAATATAAAATGAATTTTCTTTGTTGAATCTTTCATTTTTCTTTTGTTAAAACTTTATTTTTAATCTTTTCATTCTCGAGATTATTATATAATTCATTAAATGCATCTAATAATTCAGCATATTCTTGTACCACATCTTCTTGAGCTATAAAACAAACATTAGTAATTTAATTGGTTCTTCTTCGTCAGAGGAAGATGAATCACTATCCTCTCAAGTTGCCTGATAATCTTTCTTCTTTTTGTTGAATTTGTTGAATTTGAAGTTCCCTTTGTATTTTATCAATGGGCAATCCTTCTTTATATGACCTGGTTTATTACAATTAAAACAAATAAGATTAAACTTACCTTGTTTTAAGAACAATCTAAATTTTCTTGAGAACATTGCCATCTCCTCTTTATCATCATCTGAATTGTCCATATCTGAGGATGTATGGGAGGCAAGTACTTTCTTCTTAGATTGAAGTTGTTCATCCTTCTTCCTTGAAAATCACCTAGAGGGGGGTGAATAGGTTATAATGCTAATCAATGGACAAATTAAAAATTAAGATGTAATAATCACCCAACAAGATTCACAAGATGAATGAAAGCAAGTAAGTATAGCAATGATGATGATAAGCAAGTAATAAGTGCAAGTAAAGTAATGTAAAGGAGTGCAAGAATGTAAACCAATCGCAAACACAAGGATATGTTATCAAGGTTCGAGCACCCAGCTCTACTCCCCGCCTTCCCCAGAAGGATTCTAGCTACTTCCACTATCACAAAGAAATCACAATTACACCGGAGTACCCAACTCCACAATCTCAATTACAAGCAATTTCTGAGTAGTCAAAAGACCACAAACTCTCTCTTTCAAAAGTCTCTTCCCTTACAAAAAGTCCTTAGAGAACAATGAGTAGGAATGAAGCTCTTGTTGTAAGTGAAGAAAGAAAATTAAATCAGAGAGTATTTCAAAAACCACTTCAGAAAAAGAGAGAGAATTTTAGCACAAAAACCAAGAAACAAAGCTCTTTTGAATGCCTTAAACTTTTGAATTTTTCTTGTAATAATTGTTGTTAACAATCTCTCCCCAAACACCCCTATTTATAGGAGAGGACTAGGGTTAAGGGATAAAACATAATTAGGATTAATCAGAGAGTATTAGGTTTGAAATATATCCCTTAAACCAATTTTAAACACAAAAAGACAAAATTTAAAACAGCCCAGAAAATAGCCGTTTACTGTTCAACGGCTAGTCCGGTCGACCGGTCGGTCGACCGCCTATACAAAAATAGAGCCGTTACAGGCAACCGGTCGACCGCCCGGTCGACCTAACAAACCCGAGAGCAAAGCCATTGCAGTCTGGTCGACCGCCCGGTCGACCGGCAGACATGCACACTGATACGTGCATCTGCCAGAACCTCGGTCGACTAGTCCGGTCGA
Organism: Agave tequilana; assembly: GCA_038442645.1. Lineage (NCBI taxonomy): Eukaryota > Viridiplantae > Streptophyta > Magnoliopsida > Asparagales > Asparagaceae > Agave > Agave tequilana. Next base: position 237,121 of record JAVJIF010001689.1, read on the forward strand.
CCGGATGACTGACATAGGCACGGTCGACTGGTGCGGTCGACCGGCTCAGGTCAAAAGTCAGGTTTAAAACACAATTTTGAAAAGACTTTGATTTTTATGAAAAATATCTTTAAATAGTAATAAGTATAAAACATAAAAATTGATTTGTAGGCAGAGGATTTTGTATAAAAATATTTTTGTACATTTTATAGAAAATCATCTTAGAAACAATATGTGCACAAAAACGTGTGTGATTGAGCTTCAAACCTATCCATCATTCTTTAACAAAATTCTAAACCTATAAAACTAAAAACAAATCTTGTTGAGCAATCTTCAAGACTTGAGCCATGCTATGCCTTGCTAGAGCCCCTTCTTCTATGTTCCTTCCTTAATATGCCTTCTTTGCTTCATGAAACCTAGAAGTTGTTGCAATAGCTAAGCAATGGCCTCCAAATATGGTACTAACCTGAAACTTATCTTAAACAAGCTCATTAGTACCAAATAGCACTAGTTTGGTTTGTCATCATCAAAACTCAATAAATGGAGAGTGTAACCTTTTGGGCCAACAATCTCCCCCTTTTTGATGATGACAAAACAAATAGGCTACAAGATAAAAATATAGGGGAGGAGAAAACTCCCCCTCAAATTAAGCTATATAAAGAAAACATTTAAACTCAAAACACAAGAATTCATGATAAAAATAAAAACATATATGCTCTTGATACCAATTTAGACCAATTGAAACAATAATGAAAATCACATGTTATTTACTTGATACTAACAAAACACAAGAATTCTCAAAACGCATGAAAACAGAACAAGACAACAAAAACATATATAAACTCATATAAACTCATATGGAACCAAGACCATATAAATTTATTTTTATCATGTACTAACTTATTCTCCCCCTTTTTGTCATACATCAAAAAGGGTTAGGAATCACATGTTTAATCAATAATACAAACATTAAGTTCTCCACAAATAAACGAAAATCTAGCAAAATCAAGAGGTTTAGTGAAAATATCGGCTAGTTGCAAATCCGTAGAAACATAATCAATATCTATATCTCCTTTCTCAAAATGATCTCTAAGAAAGTGATATCTAATCTCAATGTGCTTGGTCTTACTATGTTGATTTGCATTCTTAGTCATGTGTATAGTACTAGTATTATCACAAAATATTTTTATATGATCAAAATGCAAATCAAAATCAAGGAGAGTATGTTTCATCCAAAGGACTTGTGCACAACAAGCCCCCGCGGCAACATACTCCGCCTCGGCGGTTGAGAGTGCTACGGAATTTTATTTTCTAGAGGACCATGAAACAAGACAATTATCAAGAAATTGACATGTCCCACTAGTACTCTTTCTATCTACTCTACAACCCGCATAGTCGGCATCCGAATAACTCGTCATTGAGAAATCTCCGGTTTTCGGATACCATAGACCCATCCCAATAATGTCCTTAATATAACGAATAATGCGTTTTACCGCAATAAGATGGGACTCTTTAGGACACGATTGAAATCTAGCACAAAGACACACACTAAACATGATATCCGGCCTACTTGCCGTTAAATATAAAAGACTTCCTATCATGCTTCTATATAATTTAATATCAACATTTTTACCTTGGTCATCTTTATCAAGCTTGGTTGTAGTTGCCATGAGAGTGTTGCAAGTCTTTGAGCCTTCAAGTCCAAACTTCGTTACGAGTTCCTTTGCGTACTTAGCTTGACTTATGAATGTCCCGTTTTGTAATTGCTTGATTTGGAGTCCAAGGAAGAAATTGAGCTCACCCATTGAAGACATTTCAAATTCAAGTTGCATGACCTTTTCAAAATCCTTGCATAAAAGCTCATTAGTAGAACCAAAAATTATATCATCTACATAAATTTGCACAATTAATATATCATTATCAACATGCTTAGTAAATAGAGTTGTGTCTACTTTGCCTTTAACAAAATCATTTGAAATTAGAAAACTAGAAAGCCTTTCATACCAAGCTCTAGGAGCTTGTTTCAATCCATATAAAGCTTTATCAAGTTTGAAAACAAAATCGGGATGAACATGATCAACAAAACCAGGAGGTTGAGAAACATAAACTTCTTCATTTGTGAAACCATTCAAAAATGCACTTTTCACATCCATTTGAAAAAGTTTAAAATTTTTGAAAGATGCAAAAGCTAGTGTCATCCGTATGGCTTCAAGCCGTGCTACGGGTGCAAAGGTCTCCTCAAAGTCAATTCCCTCAACTTGAGTGTAACCTTGGGCCACTAACCTAGCTTTATTCCTAATGACATTTCCGGACTCATCCATCTTGTTTCTAAAGATCCACTTAGTACCAATAATTGGTCTATCGTGGGGCTTAGGAACAAGGTGCCAAACTTGGTTGCGCTCAAATTGATTGAGTTCCTCTTGCATGGCAAGCAACCAATATGGGTCCGCCTCGGCTTCGAGAATGCCTTTGGGTTCAAAATGAGAAATGAAAGCAAAGTTACCACATAGGTCATGGAGTTTGGAGCGTGTTGTGACTCCTTTAGATGCATCACCCAAGATGAGCTCCTTAGGATGATTTGTAGCGTATCTCCAAGCTTTAGGAAGCGGTTGAGAGCTTTCCTCTTTATCCTCTTGAACATCACCAATTGATTCTTGCTTTTCTTCTTGAGCGGGTGAGTCCTTCAAGGATAGTCTCTCCATGTCTTCACCTAATGGTTCAATCTCTACAACATTCTCAACAATCACATTAGATTCTTCAAACTTAACATGCATGGTTTCTTCAATAGTAAGTGAAGATCTATTAAATACTATATATGCTTTGCTAGTAGAAGAATATCCAACAAAGATAGCTTCATAAGCCTTAGCATCAAATTTACCCAAATTCTCCTTAGTATTTAAAACAAAACACTTGCATCCAAAAACTTTAAAATATGCAACATTAGGTTTTCTAGAATGATACATTTCAAAAGATGTTTTGGAAGAATTCTTACACACATAAATACGATTTGAAATATAGCATGCGGTGTTTACGGCCTCGGCCCATAAATATTGAGGGAGGTCATATTCACTTATCATTGTCCTAGCCATCTCTTGAAGTGTTCTATTTTTCCTTTCTACTACTCCATTTTGTTGTGGAGACCTAGGACAAGACATTTCATGCTTGATTCCCTTTTCATCACAATAAGTCATGAAGAGTTGGTTAACAAACTCACCACCTCTATCACTCCTTATTCTCAAAATCGAAAAACCCTTTTCTTTTTCAACCCTTTTTCGAAAAATTTTGAAATGAGAAAATGTTTGATCTTTACTTTGCAAAAAGAAAACTCAAGTGAAACGGGAAAAATCATCAACTAAAACAAATGCAAATCTACTACCATTTAAACTTTTAGTTTGTGTTGGTCCAAAAAGATCCATATGAATTAGTTCTAAGGGCCTAGTAGTCATGATATCCTTAATTGGTTTGAAGGAAGACTTGGTTTGTTTCCCAAGTTGGCACGCACCACAAATGCGGTCTTTCTCAAACTTCAAGCAAGGTATACCCTTTACTAAATCCTTAAAATTAATTCTAGCAAGATGGTCAAAAGATGCATGTCCTAATCTTCTATGCCAAAGCCAAGAATTTTCATCAAAAGCATTCAAGTATTTAGTAGAACAATCTAAATTAAGCATGTCAATGATATAAACATTATTGTCACGAAAACCGGTAAGAATAAAACATCAGATTTAACATCAAAAATCTTGCAGGAAGAATCATCAAAAACAACTTTAAGTCCACGGTCACAAAGTTGACTAATGCTAAGCAAATTATGTTTTAAACCATCTACTAAAATAACATTCTCTATAATAGGAGATGCACCAATTTGAATGTTACCTATACCGATGATAGTTCCTTTGGAGTCATCCCCGAAGGTGACGGAGCCACCTTCCATGTACCTTGATAGGGTTGTAAAGTTGTTGATATCCCACGTCATATGTCTTGATCAACCACTATCAAGGTACCACCGCTCCCTACGTCTTGGAGCCTTGGTGTGTACCTACATCAAATAATTTAGGACTTGATTTTGGTACCCACATTTTCTTGGGTCCTAGGGGGTTAGTTTCATTAACCCAAACAAGATTATTAGATCTATTAACTTGGTCATAACAAAATTTAGATAAATGTCCATTCTTACCACAATATGTGCATCTATATACTCTACCATATTTGAAAGCATAATGAGTGTGTGATTTGTGAGCATGAGAGTTGTGAGCATGAAAAGATTTAGCATGTGTAGTGTGAGCATGAGTAGACTTAACATGAGAGGTGTGCTTTTTAGAAAACATGTTCTCAAGTCTCTTAGTGTTAAAAGCACAATCATTTAAAACTTTTTCAAAATCATTTATTTTAGATTTAAACGAAGAAATTTCATTTTTATCAATCATAGGAGATTTTGCCTTACAAGAAATCTTGTAGGCACTAAATTCTTCTTGAATAGAAATAAGATTAGAAGAAAGATCATCTTTTTCTTTAGAAACTATAGCAAGTTGATTTTTAAGAAAAGCAACTTCTTTTTGTAATTTAAAACATTCAATTTTTTTATTGTCATAAGTTTTAGAAAGTTCAACAAAGGCATGTACAAGAACTTCCTTACTTAGTTCATCATCTTCATCATCATGAGATTGAGGGGTTACCTTAGGAGTGTTTTCCATGAAACACATGTTCGCCGTATCCACCTCTTCTTCGGACTCGCTTTCCGAATCCCACGTTGCCTTGTATGCTTTCTTTTCCTCCGGCTTCTTTGGCTTGAAGGAGGAAGTCATCTTCTTCTTAAACTCTGGGCAATCCGTCATGATATGTCCGGGTTTGCGGCAATTGTAGCAAATGATCCTTCTCTCCTCTTTGCCTTCAAATTTCCTCCGGAAGTTGAGCTTGTTCTTCCGGTACAACCTCTTGACATTCCGCACAAGTAGAGTTAGCTCCTCATCTTCTTCTTCGACTTCTTCATCGTCATCATTGGTGGATGAAGTCTTGAAGGCTATGGATTTCTTCTTTGAAGTAGTGGCCTCTTCTCTTACCTTCTTCTCCATCTCATGGGTCTTTAGGTTTCCAATGAGACTAATGAGGTCCATCTCGTCCTTGTCGTTCAATTCTTTTAAGGTGGTGGCCTTTATCTCCCATGAAGACGGAAGAGCCCGAATCACTTTCCGCACCTTTTGATCGTTGGAGATGTCATCACCTAAGGAAGAAAGACCATTAGTGATTTTAGTAAACCTTGTAATCATACTATCAATAGACTCATCATCAATCATTTTAAATGACTCATATTGGGACCTCAAGAGATCTATCTTAGCTCTCTTGACTTGTGAAGTCCCTTCGTGTGTGACCAATAAATGTTGCCAAATTCATAGGCGGATTGGCAATGAATTACCCGTGTAAGGTCATCCTCATTCAAGGCGGTTAATAGGGAGTTTTGGGCCTTGGAGTTAGCCTCATATTCTCTAAAGTTGAAGTCGGTTCAGGTGCTCTCATCACCATCGGGTGCTACATAGGGTTTGGTCAAGGACTTGGCCACTAGGCTACCCAAAGATTGCAAAAATATAGTCATCCTAACCTTCCAAATAGGGAAATTAAGTCCATCAAATTTAGGAGGGGTTTTAATGTTATCGGCCATGTTTACTAGTGTATGAATGTATGAATGAAAATGTTGATTAGAAAATTTTAAGGATCTCTCTATGGATGTTAAGCCAAAACCTAGAGTCCAAGCTCTGATACCAATTGAAAATCACCTAGAGGGGGGTGAATAGGTGATAATGCTAATCAATGGACAAATTAAAAATTAAGATGTAATAATCACCCAACAAGATTCACAAGATGAATGAAAGCAAGTAAGTATAGCAATGATGATGATAAGCAAGTAATAAGTGCAAGTAAAGTAATGTAAAGGAGCGCAAGAATGTAAACCAATCGCAAACACAAGGATATGTTATCGAGGTTCGAGCACCCAGCTCTACTCCCCGCCTTCCCCAGAAGGATTCTAGCTACTTCCACTATCACAAAGAAATCACAATTACACCGGAGTACCCAACTCCACAATCTCAATTACAAGCAATTTCTGAGTAGTCAAAAGACCGCAAACTCTCTCTTTCAAAAGTCTCTTCCCTTACAAAAGGTCCTAGAGAACAATGAGTAGGAATGAAGCTCTTGTTGTAAGTGAAGAAAGAAAATTAAATCAGAGAGTATTTCAAAAACCACTTCAGAAAAAGAGAGAGAATTTCAGCACAAAAACCAAGAAACAAAGCTCTTTTGAATGCCTTAAACTTTTGAATTTTCTTGTAATAATTGTTGTTAACAATCTCTCCCCAAACACCCCTATTTATAGGAGAGGACTAGGGTTAAGGGATAAAACATAATTAGGATTAATCAGAGAGTATTAGGTTTGAAATATATCCCTTAAACCAATTTTAAACACAAAAAGACAAAATTTAAAACAGCCCAGAAAATAGCCGTTTACTGTTCAACGGCTAGTCCGGTCGACCGGTCGGTCGACCGCCTATACAAAAATAGAGCCGTTACAGGCAACCAGTCGACCGCCCGGTCGACCCAACAAACCCGAGAGCAAAGCCATTGCAGTCAGGTCGACCGCCCGGTCGACCGGCAGACATGCACACTGATACTTGTATCTGTCTGAACCTCGGTCGACTAGTCCGGTCGACCGGACGACTGACATAGGCACGGTCGACTGGTGCGGTCGACCGGCTCAGGTCAAAAGTCAGGTTTAAAACACAATTTTGAAAAGACTTTGATTTTTATGAAAAATATCTTTAAATAGTAATAAGTATAAAACATAAAAATTGATTTGTAGGCAGAGGATTTTGTATAAAAATATTTTTGTACATTTTATAGAAAATCATCTTAGAAACAATATGTTCGCAAAAAACGTGTGTGATTGAGCTTCAAACCTATCCATCATTCTTTAACAAAATTCTAAACCTATAAAACTAAAAACAAATCTTGTTGAGCAATCTTCAAGACTTGAGCCATGCTATGCCTTGCTAGAGCCCCTTCTTCTATGTTCCTTCCTTAATATGCCTTCTTTGCTTCATGAAACCTAGAAGTTGTTGCAATAGCTAAGCAATGGCCTCCAAATATGGTACTAACCTGAAACTTATCTTAAACAAGCTCATTAGTACCAAATAGCACTAATTTGGTTTGTCATCATCAAAACTCAATAAATGGAGAGTGTAACCTTTTGGGCCAACATTCCTATCTTCAAGTTGAACTTCGTATACTATAATATTACCAATAAGATTTTCTAATGATATTGTTAAAAGATCATTTGCTTCTTCTATTATAGTAGTTTTCTTCTCCTAATTTAATGTGAATGCACGAAGAATCTTTCTAACTTTTTCAACTTGAGTGGATTCCTTTCCAATGGCTACTAAGGAATTTGTAATGCCAGTAAACCTTGTAACCATTTTTGCAATGGTTTCACTCTTTCATTTTGAAGAGTTCAAACTTGTGAATAAGAACAGAGATTTTAGATTCTTTAACTTTATTGGTACCTTCATGTGTTACCTATAAAATCTGCCATATTTGATTTGCAAATCTGGTTGTTAACACACGATTGAATTCTTTTTTGTTCAAGGCACAGAAAAGCTCGTTTATTGCTTTGGCATCAAGATTTACAGACTTCTTTTATTCTTCACTCCACACATCATAATTGGTGGTCGGCTTGGTGTATGGTGCTTCTATTATGTTTCATAGTTCATAGTTGAGTGATTGTAAATAGATCTTCATTCTATACTTCCAGTAGTTGGAGTTTGATCCATCAAACAATGATGGATGTTGTATAGAATGTCTTTCCTTGAATTGTGATGAAGGAAACTCCATTGCCATCCTTGAATACTGCAGACAGGCTCTGATACCAAATGTAGGATCTATAAATAAGGCAACACATAACACTAAATAAGAGATAAATAGTGCTTATAGACTTTTAATTAAAATTCTTGCAAGAAAAGAAAATGCACAGAATAAATCTCAGAAAAATACAAACGCAAACATGAGAGATTTTATCGTGGTTCGGTCCTCATGACCTATGTCCAGTCCCCAGACAACGCACTGGAGATTTTTCTTATCTTGATTTTGATACACCCCAAAATTAACTCCTTGTACACCACTTAACAAAACACCCTTTGTCAAATCTGTATAATTCTTCTTTACACCAAGAAGATACTTTCTCTTTAATTGATTATAATATAACAACTATAAGCCTTGAAACCTGTACGTGATTGTGAACAAGGTATCTTAAAGGATGACTCTCAGAATTCTTTACAAAAGAATTGGAATTGTCTGAAGAATAGAAAGTAGAAACTAGTTTTCTGAAAAACAGAATTTTCAGCTGAGTTTTGGACAAAAACTTATGATTTGAATTGGTGATTACATCTAAGGACAACATCCTTATTTATGGATAAAATCAATGGTTAGTTAGAGAAGCTATTAACTCAAATTTGAAAATCAAAACGTTGGAGAAAATACCAGAAAATCAAAACTGAAGAACAGTCACAAACTATAGTTAGTCGACTAAGATATGAGAGTAGTCGACTACTATAAGAAGTTTTGCCTGGGTTAGTCGACTAGCCTAAAAATCAAGTCGACTATAGAATGCTGACACAAAATGATAAGCGTCTGAAAACTAAAATTAGTCGACTATATTAAAGGGGTTAGTCAACTAACGTTCTTACAGTCAACAAATAGAGAACATATATATTTTTTTGTGAAGAAACTTAGTCGACTATAAACTATTATAAGTCGATTAAAGGATATGTTAGTCGACTATAGAAAAGGGTTAGTCGACTATAAGACTATTTTGTGTGTGTAATCAAGGCTTTTAACAAATTTCTAAAAATACAAAAATAAGTCAATATCCTTGAATAAACTTGAGCTACCAGAACTCAGTACTAGCTCTGTAAATTAAGCTCTGATGTACCTGCATCACATTTGTTATCATCAAAATTTATTATCATCAAACTGTAAGTTCCAACAATGCACACAAAACATTATGTAAAGAAAAAAATTTCATGATTGATGAAAATAAAATTTCTATTTTAAAAAATTAAAATCAACATTTTGGAAAATATTTTAAAGAAATGTGAGTTTGATAAGGTTAGATTAGAGGCCATGTTTTCAAAGAAAAATTCTTCAAAGAAACATATACATGCTACACATGCTCACACTTTTAAATCACACGCTAAACATGCTCATGTTTCTCAAGCTCAACATACGCATCATGCATTTATGTATGGTAAAGTTTATTTATGTACTTATTGTGGTCGAAAGGTTCAGTTAGATAATTTTTTTTAATCATATAAATGCTTCTAAAAATCATATTTGAGTTCGAAATATTAATGTTATAGGACCCCAGAAAATATGGGCATCAAAATCAACAACTTCATTATTTGATGTAGGTATACACCAAGGCTCCAAGATGTGGGAAGCGATGGTATCTTTTGATAGCGGTTGCTCAAGGCACATAACTTGGGACTTAATAATTTTGCATCCCTATAAAGGTATCATGAAGGTGGCACCATCACCTTCGGAGTTGATTCAAAGGGTAACATTATCGATATGGGTAATATTAAAGTTGGTTCATCTCCATTGATTAAAAATGTTTTTTTAGTTGATGGTCTCAAGCATAACCTCTTGAGTATTAGTCAACTTTGTGATCCAGGTTTTAAAGTTCTTTTTGATGATTCTTCTTGCAATGTTTTAGATGGTAAAACCGATATTAGCATTCTTTCCGGATTTCAAAAAAATAATGTATATATTATTGATATGCTAAATTTAGATTGCAATGCAACATATTTAAATGCTTTCAATAAGGATTTTTGGTTATGGCATAGAAGATTAGGCCATGTATCTTTTGACCATTTGTAGAATTAACTCTAAAGAATCGATGAGGGGTATTCCTTACTTGAAGTTTGAAAAGGACCGCATTTGTTATGTGTAATATCTCTAATTAGTAATATTGTAGTTTATTTTTCTATAGTATTTATTATGCTTTACTAATTATTTTATTAAGATTATCAATTAACTTAATTTATTACTTCTTCTTGTGATTATTATTATATTAAACATGCAAATTATTTTAAGATGGTAAATGGTGATTTGGCCTTATATATAATTACCAATATTTCTTATCAATATTTTTAATTACTTATTATTATTATTTCTATCATTATTATTATTGATTGATATTATTGGTAGTGGATATTTCTATTATCATTTCATTGTTAATTATTTTTATTATTATTATTAGTGTTATTGTTATTATTCTTCTTCTTATTATTGTTAATTATCGTTAGGTATTAATAGTTTTGTGGTTGTTAATTATAATCATTATAATTAGTGTTTATTATATTATTGTTAATTTTGTTGTTGTTATTATTTACGATTATTAATATTAGTTATTGTGAATATTCTTATTATTGTTATTGTTAATGTTAATTAATATTATTATTGTTTTGTAGTAATTATTATTATTAGTAGTCTTATTGATATATTATTATTATTATTATTATTATTATTATGGTTCCTCTTTCATTGATTCCTAATCCTACCCGTTAGCCTTTATCCTATACCGAAGTCCAAAACCATATCCAATAACAAACTCTATCCCGATACCTATTAACCCAATCTAAACCCCATATATAATCTCTACATAAATTATTAACCCCAACCCTAATCTAATTTTTTCCTTCTTCCCACATGCACAACGGCCTCTCTCCTTGGTCTCAGCAGCATCCTGGAGCACCCCGATAGTCCAGGCGTAGCCTCTCCCTCTGGTATTGTCGGCGAGCTTCTATCCAATCACCCTCAGCGTACCTCCCCTCTGCGGCATACTCCAACACCCCTGCATCTCCATCTTGTCGCACTCCTCCACCAGTGCCATGACCAAGCCACAACCCAGATCCACCACCCTGACAACCTTGCTCACTCCCCTACGCCATGCCCCATATCCCTGCCTTGGTCGTAACCTTCAACATCAACACCCTCTTCTCCCCTTGCGTGCAAGCCTCCCCGAGCACACCCAATGGTAGCTCCCCAATGGCCTTCACCTTTGGCTGCCCTCTTCCTCTATGGCGCACCACCAGCACCCCCATGACCTCTGTGCTCTGCCATGTCTACAACCCCGCAAAGGATCTCAGACCGGCCACGGCAACATCCTCCCTAGCGTGCATAGCCCTGCCCTAGGCCTGACCACGTAACACCTCTATCTTCTTAGGCTCTGCTATGGTTGCCAAGCTCCACCCATTGCCACTATGCCTCCTCTCTTGCTGCCGAGCTTCACCACCAACAACTGAGTCCCCTAGCTGCTCCTCCTCTCCTAAGCCGAGTTTCCCCTTCTCCCTTGTCGTGTATAGCCAACTTCCCACCACAACAGCATACTGACGCAACACCTCTCCCTGCATTCTCCGTCATCGGACATCCGCGCAGCCCACGTCCACTCCGGTGAGCCTTTGACGTCCTCCGCATCCTCCGCGGACTCCGATTCCTCCGCCGGCGAGCCCTCCCCCTTGGCTGTTGCATGAGCTCCCTCTTTTTCTCCTTTTGTATATATAACTTTTGTGTGTATGTGTGTGTGTGTATATATATAAGTGGATGAGCTATTTAATTAAATGTATGTGTTTTAATTGCATATGAGTATGCAAGTTTGTGTTGTGAATTACTTAGTGTATGCATGGATAAGTATGGGTGCTGTGTCATGCATGCATGGGTACTGAATGTGTGTGTGTTGCCTCTCCTTTCCACATGTGATTATATGTTTATTAATGTGGTATATATGTATTTAGATGTAGGTGATGTTTTCCATTAAAAAAACTACCCCATAAGGGAAAACTTACAAAAAAGACGGGAGGAGCGAAATTACAACTAAACAAAAGGAAATTACAAGTAGATCTCCTCTGAGATTTCTGAGAAAATATGCCGGTAAGAATCTGATCAGCACGCGATCACTTTATCCCTTTGACGATGCAATTGATCAGGTGATCAAGCTGCCTCCTAGTAAGATTTCCTTCTCGCTTGGTTTGGAAAATCAAAGAATTGAAAGCAGAAAATTAGTAAAACCCTTTTGCTAAGAATTTTGCTCTTGACTTTTTTTTCTAAGCCAATCTCCTCTATGTCTGTGTCCCCCCCATTTGGGCTCAGCCAGAGACTATTTATAATCGACGTAGGGTGTAACCGCCCCCTTGAATTCAGCAAGGCTGAATTAGTCCATAACTTCGCACGAAGCTCGCAAATGACCTTGCTGCGAAGCTCCTTGTGAGCTTCTGGTGGAGCTAGAGGGTTCGTGCGAATGCCTTCTTGTCGTTATGGCTTAATTGTCTCCACTTAATGTAGAACGAAGTGGCTAGATGTAACCGCCCACTTAAAGTGGCGTTAATCCCACTAAATTAGTAGGGTTCACCCATTAATCCCTCGTAAAATTTTGAAATGGTCAATTTGATGACCTGGTAAAGCTCACTGCGGGGTTAGATATGAGAAGGTAAGACTTGGCTCATACCTTCAGGCGAAGTTAACTTCAGAACCTCATGCAAAGTTAATACTCAGCCCATAGCGAAGCTAAACCAGCGAAGTTAGGGATAAGGCTTCTGGCGCGAAGCTCCTGAATCAGCCTCTAGCGGGGCTAAATGGGAAACTTCAAGCTAAGCTAATAATTAGCCTCAAAGCGAGGCTGCTAAGGAAGCCTTAGGCGAAGTTGTTAGTTCCATGCGGAGATATGAAGCTTATCTTGGGCTGATGCAAGGCTAAGTATTGAGCTAACTTAGCGTCTTAGGCTTGCATAGGTCTCTTCAAAGGCAATTTTGGGTTACTGTCTGCTTTACTAGATTAGTAATGTCTAAGTTGCTGCCTTGTCTCTGGTCATCAGCTTATTTTCGACTTATCTTTTGTAAATGTCAAAAAGTCAGAAGTCGTTCAGACCGGTTGAAGATGCATTCAGACCGGTTGAAGATGAATGTGAGAGTTTTATTTTTGTAGAGTATCAACAAGACCTCCTTCAAAGTTTTCGTAAATCTCCAATGGATTAGTTTAGATTTCAAAATACTTTGAACTACTTTGGAATAGGTTCGCTAAGGAACTATATTAATTTGCTTCCTTGTAGCTTCATACTTCTGTAGCTCTTCTAGGTAGCTTCGCCTTTGGGCTTCCTGAATTAGCATCGCTTCCAAACAGGGTTGGATTATCAGTGCTCTGCCAGCGCTAACCCCGTGCTTGCTACGATGGAACAATGTTCCATTTCCCAAGGCTTATCACCTTTGTGAGTTATTAGAGGGGTTGCTCCCTTTTTCAAGGTTTGAATAACTTCACTTGCATTCACAAGGAAGATTATTCCCTTTTTCAAAGTTCAATTAACTTTGTGTGTATTCCCGAGGGAGATTATTCCCTTTCTCAAGGCCAAGCATTTGAATGCTTTAACTTTGTCCGCGTTCCCAAGCTTGAAGTAGTAGCGGCGTGGTCAGGCCATGAGGCCTATAAATAGGACTCTTGTAGTCCTTCTCAGAGAAACATACTTCTCTGTTTTTAGGAGGTTTGTTTATGACCCCTCCCCATTGCTCAAGCAAGGAGACTGAGGTCCCTGAACTAGTGGGGACTCTCACTCTGGTTATTACTCGATCAAGCACTAGTGAGCCTCGGTCATCCAGTGACTTCAGGGAGTTTATCTCTCTTAATTTTCTTGGCTTTACTAGCTATCTCAGGGATTAAATTCCCTTGGTCTTTGTATTTGGCTTGGTCTTTGGAGAAGAGTTTCGGCACTTTTTTAAGCTTCCTGGCGATGCTAGTATTCTGCCTAATCAGGCAAAGAACTTTTCTAGGCAAAGCTGTCACCTTGGCCTTTCAAATAGTCGAGGGTGAGGCCTTACCTTTTCTAGACTAGCCTAGCTTCGCCATACAGGCGGGGCTAAGACTTGACCGTTTTAAGGTTGAGGCAATCTTGCCATATAGATGGGGTTAAGACTTTGCCCTTCCTGGGCCAGTCTAGCTTTACCATATAGGCGAGGTTAGGACTTGACCTTTTTAAGTCTTGTCTGGTCCAGCTGTCTAGGCAGAGCTGAGACTTGGCTTCTGCTAGGCTGGTCTAGCATTGCCGTGCAAGCGAGGCTATCCTTTGCTTATTTGAAGTTTTACCCTCAGGGTATGTTAGGGCTGAATTTGGACTAGCTTCTCTTATGGAACAAAACTTTGACTTAGCATTTCACGTCCCCTCTTTTTTTGATTTAATGCTAACTCATTTCCTGTTTGCATTGCAGTATACTATGTAACCAATTCTTTCAACCTGATGAAGGAGAATAAAAACTTGCCCCTTGATTTTCAAGTTGAAGCTTTGATCATAAGCAGGAGGAACATATTGGAGCAGCTGACGCGCATTTTGAGAAGAGGCCAACAGTCGCTTATCCGAGATGATCCACTTCGGGAAGTGACTGGTAGTCGCTTATCCGAGATTATCCACTTCGGGAAGGCGGACATCACCAGTAAGGTCTTGGATCCTTCCTTTGCTAATTTTGTTTAAGGAAGATCTAGCTTTCTGGTGCCAATCAATCCCTTGCCAATTTTGCTCAAAGAAGATCTAGCTCCTTGGTGGCAAAATTTGCTATTGAGCGAAGGATTACGACCTTGTGAAGGAGGAAGACCTTTCGTGCCAGTTGGTGTGGTGGTCTTGGGATGACTTATCACCCTAAAAGTAGATAGAACAACTTGTATGCTTTTGGAGTATAGAGTCTGTTGTATGCCAGACAATGTTGATGTATTATCAGTGTATCCTCCCTTTTGAGTCAATGAAAATTTTTGCTGGTTTACTTTGTTTCATGTCCTTCACTTTGAACTTTGGAAGAAACTAGAATGGACTGGCTTAGGTCAAAAAAAATCCATCTAGTGCAGTCGCACACTAATTGATCCCACTTGATTTTCTCCATAGGCCTTTTCTTAAGGAAGGAAAGAAAAGCTCTTGGCGGAGCTAAACTTCCAGCGAAGTTAAGGATGGATTTCCAGCTAAGTTAGAAATGAGCTCTTAGCGGAGCTAGCTCAAAGTCCTGCAAAGCTAAAGATAAGCTTTCAGCGAAGCTAAAGCCCATCTCTCGGCGAAGCTAAGGTAAATCTTCTCAGAGAAAGCGCTTAGGCACCGTTTCAAATTAATTAGAAACGACCGCATGTGCTCCTTTTGAGGATGCGAAGCTAGACAATTTCATGTCTATAAAAGCCTAGTGGGCTGAAAGAGAGAATTACTTTCTCTTAGAACACTTTGGTTTTTGTTTTTTTTCGGAGATTAAATTTCTTTCTTCTTCTTCTCCTTTTCTTGGATTTTCAGAACTTCTCAGTTCTTTCATGACCCCCAAATGATGTGGAGGCAAAGAGGCAGCGGACCTCTGCTACGGAGGCGCCCTCTCCTCCCCCAGTCATCGAACGCCCCATAGCGGGTAGGGAGTTCCTTTTCCCAGAGATTTCCATCTCTTTTCGAAGTCGATTCCTGGCTAATTCATGGTGAATCTGGAGTGATTCATCGTGATCCAGTGATCATAGGGAGTCATACTCTCTTAATTTAACCTCGTCGAATTTTTAGGGGATTTAATTCCCCTTTAATTTCACAACTTGGAATTTAAAAACCAATGGTTTCTTCTCCAAGCTTCTATGCGAAGCTAGCCCTTAGGGGCGGTTCACGTCCTGTCAAATGACAAGATGCGAAGCTCGCTCTAGAAGCTAGCTAGAAATAGGACTTTAAAATCCTTTGAACAATTTTAGGCACAAGTGTCTTTCTAGCGAAGTTAGCCCTTGGGGCTTCTTTGAATTCTGTTCAACGACAGAACGTGAAGCTAAGCTTCTGGAGCGAAGCTAATCACTTAGTGATTTTTTGCACTCTGCCTTCATGTAGGATGCGAAGCTGAGCCTCAAGGTGAAGCTAATGCTAGGCTAGCTTCGCTTGGAGAGAAAAGTTATGCCTTAGTATTTTTTTCTTTTATTTTAGCTTTTCTTTTCTTTGGCAATGGACTAATACAGTTTCTCCTTTCTTGTTTTCTGCAGTCCATTATACTCCAGGACCTTTGAACAGTCTTTTTAGGTCAGCTAGGGGCTTGGATGGTAATGTCAACCTACAATTCCAAGGGCATGCCTCATTGTTCAGCGAGCAGAGCTCTCTTGGCCAGGACGCCCTGATCAATGCCAGGGATCAGCATACCTTAAGGAGTATCTTGACTACTGCTCCCCTCGAGGATTGAAACTGAAAAATTTATCAAAAGCACGGTTTCATGTTTGGGGATGCAGCGCCTGACACCGATAATTAGCTGCTGGCCAGGAAAGGGCAGTGGATCTTCAACCTAGATGGCGAAAAGTATTACCTCCCATCTAGCAAGCATCATTTCCCGCTGTCTTTCTTCCAATGCGTGACGAGGCCTTAGAAGATGAAATGGCAGGTTACCCAAACCACTGACTTAGTCCATGTGGGTATCTTTGATAGCTGCTTCCCCTGGCTATTCAAGGGCAAGTCCCCCTCACTATATATTGGGTCTTCACCCTGGGAATGTTCTCCAAGACATTCTGGTGGGAAAAAATCCGTCTATGGCTCAAACATTTGAAAATCAGTTCTTTAGAGCCCATGGCAACTATCCAGTGACCGATTTCAGAACTTTAGGCTGGATTCATCCTCCCAAGGCCTGGTGGAGGGACTTTACCCTATACATCTTGGCCTAGTTTGAAGAGGATTTAAGGAGGCTGGGACTTTATGAGGCTGTCAGAGCAACCTGCTATGGCATTCAGATGAGCGTAGCGAACTTTTATGCCATCTTTGAATTATACCGCCCTGCTACAGGGACTTTGTTTATCACTATGGGCGAATTGGGTATGGCTTTGTATTAAATGTGGGAAGTCTCTGCTTTGCCACTTGGATCTTTCCCTACGAAGAATACTTCCCATGTGAGGCGAAATTGGCATTTCTTGAGATGCAGGAGCCCGCCTTGTTCGAGACTTCTCGAGAACTGATGTGACATTTTTACATCTGCTCGAGTATGCATGGGAACCATAAGAGACTTCGAGCAGTTCGAAGAGCTGGGGGAATTATCTGTTCCCCAACCTGGAAGATACCCCCGAAGCACACTACGGGGTTACGGACGAAGATATCTCCCGGAGGATGAAAGAGCATGCCCAAGGAGATATTGTTCTGAAGAAGATGATGGCATCTATGAAAGTGTGACATTCTCAAGAGCTTTCATCATCAGGCTCATCAACCAATGTCCAAGAAGGCGCTTTTGGAAGGTTTTAACGGTTTGATTGAAGAGATGTGTGGTGCCATCTCCCTCCAGCGATGTCATCCTTCCCACTATCCTACTACTTGCTATTCGTCTAGTACATGGTCACTCTTTAGGGCTTCTTCCGGTGATGGTGTGTTGTATCTAGCGGGGCCTTCGTGCATTGACGGAGGCTTTCTGCATGCCACTAATGACGAAAAGGGGGAAGGGCACCACTTGCCTCGTGATGGACCAAACCCCAGGATTTGCTTGCCATATACCTACTTGATGGCATGGTTCGCTCTTCACTGCCCAGCTATTATTCAAGCTAGTGAAGAGCCTCCAGAGGGTGTCCGAATGGCACTTCTCTGCCGATTTGAGGGATCTTCATGGTCACGGACTTATGTGGCTGTAGTCCGCAAGCTGCTGTGTCGGTACGATGTCTATAGTCTCTTCCGGTGCTTCCTCTACATCCACATTGCGGGCTATGATGAGGAATTCAAGGATGTAGAAGATGGAAATATGTCGTTGAGCTGGGGAATCTTCGAAAGGCTAGTTAGCATCTGACCATCTCATCTCGTATACAGGAGCGGGGATACCTGCTATTTGGAGCTGTTTGTTCACAGTCGATTTGCTCGTCAGTTCGGGTATGACCAACCTATGTTGGTAATCCGAACACTAGCTAGGATTTCATGGGGAGCCTAATAGATGGTGCCCGCGCTTGGCGATATTTCATTGCGGGTTGTACCAAGGCACGGTTATGCATACCATTGAGGACCCCAAACTTAGACGACTTTGGGGTTCTGCAAATGGTACAGAACTTCAAACTCCACGCCAACCAAATTTTCTATTAACTCTTTTGGCGTGAAGTGGATCTCCCAGGGACTGAAGTAGAAAGCCACTGAGCAGGGTGAGGGCAAAAGGGTCCGAGTGCCAGGCCTCCTAGAGTTCGTCGCCACCGCCGATAGTGAAGCTTTGGACACGAAAAGTCCCCGCTTTGAAGGAGTCGCAGGCGCTGAGGTTCCAACAGATGCCCCTGGTAGGGTAGGCACAGTCCTGATCGGGGTGGACCTACCACTTAAAAATGTGTATTTTGTAAAATCAATGTAAAAACTCGTATGTGCTAATGTTCCCTCGATACTTCCATTAAGCATTGGCTCAACGGGTCAAATCCACAGGGACGGGAGGCGATAGAACCATTAACAGTCTTTATTCACGTGTTATGTTAACAGTTCTTCTTTATTTAAAGAATTAGAAAAAGAAAATAAAAGAAGAGAAAAGGAAATCAAGTATGTGGTAGGTGAAGAAGGCAATGCAAACGGTGAAGAAAACAAAAGAGAAGTGGTTTGGAAAATAAAATATTAAAGAAGATGAAACAAAGGTGAACTAAGAGGATGGTGAAAACATCGATGGAAAAATGAGAAAAGGATTTTGGAAATAATTTTCAAAATAAAGTAAAATAAAACTCATGGCTACTAACTACTAATTGCTCCACTAACCATGCTAACCTCTTATTGATAGTTGCCTCACTTGGATCCTTGGCGATCACTAATCCTTGGCTTCAAGAGATGATACAAAGCATGGCTCATAAGATTGTTCTTCTACATTCAAACAACACATCCATACCACTAACAAGTTGCAAGCTACTCGTTAAATCCAAAACTGGGTAGAGGTGAGCATGAAATAAAGCAAGTTAGCAAGTTAGTGGGTTAGGTGTTAGAATTGTTAGAATGTTAGAATCCATCATCATGAGCCATCAATGGTTCTTATAAGAGCAAGGCCTTGTGAGGCTATTAGATTCATGTGGATTATCAAGTAAGTGGTTAGATGGTTAGTGGTTAGTAGTTAGATTACCATGAGAAGAAGAAAAGTTAGCCAAGCATCATGTAGAAGATGGAGAAGATTACATTGGAGAAGAAAGGAGGCGCCTTTACATAGATTGTCACCATTTATTGCATCAATCCCTCCCTATCTCTCTCTAAATCTCTCAGCCCTACTACAAGATCTAAAAAGAAAAGAAAATACAAAAGAAATGAAATGAAGAACACCTATCTACACTACACTAAAATAAAGAAACCCTAGCTTAAAATCAAAAACTGCTTGCATTTAGGTCCTCTACAGGGGCTTTTATAGGCATAGGATGATTCTAGAAGACGATACGGGGCCACGCATCAAAAATCGACACGTGGCCCCACCATATTACCATGGATCCATGGTAATTGCCGCGGATTCGTTGCAATACTAGGGGCAAAAGTCCCTGGTTTGGGTGCGGAGATGAGCGGCGCTTTGGGGACCTTCTTGGTATACTCAGTTTTGGGTATATTAATCCAAATCTTTGTTTAACATACGCAAAAGTCTAGATTCAATATATCTTCTAAAAGTTTCCTTGCTTGGCCTCCAAGTAATGCAGATTTAATTGCCCAAAAATGGGTTTAATTAAGCTCTTATTACTTCTTTGCCCTTAAACTCTTGATTTACCTACAAGAGAGACCAAAACACGGTTTAGACCGACATTTTATTCATAAATCAGTGGAAAAATGCGATATAGTAATGCAGAATTGTAGACTAATCTAGTCCCCATGGAGGAAGTAGAAGTGGAGGAGGTGAAAGAAGAAGATCCTGATGTCCACTTAGAACGGAAGCAGCAAGGTGTCTCCCGTAGTAAGAGGGTGGTGAAGAAGCCTTGTCGCTACACTCCCACTGTTATTACCGAGGATGAATCAGCTGTAGTCTCCTCCTGCCCCATTAGTTATTAAACTATCGGCGCAGAAGCAAACAACTGATAAAGCTGTTTCTAGCCTGGGTAAGACTAGATTCATTTTTGCGACATGTACTTATATATTTAATGCAGCTCATTTGTTTATTCTATGATTCAGGAACTGAAACTGTAAGAGAACCAGTAACAGGGACTGCAGGAGAATAGGGGGATTATTTTGATCCTTTGTTTACCTATAAGGAGGGGACGAGGCTAGTTATTTTGTCCTTTGAGAAGACTCTGAGGGTGACGCAACCGGTGTCGGTCCTTTGGGTGTTGGTGCCTCGAAGGAGTGCCTGACCGCTTCAAACTCCAGGGGAAGGTTTATGAAGCCTTCAACGAGCGAAGGTGAGCAAAACATCCCTCCCACAACTGCCAAAGTCTCTTCTATGGAATCTGGCAGAATTAGCGCTGTGTCGAGGGAATTCTGGAAGAGACTATTGCTGAGGCGGTTAAGGCGGTATCCCCTCTTGGTAATACTCTGATCTATTCTCTTGTAAGCAATTCTCCCCTAATATTCGTTATGTCTCATTTCAACAAAGTCTTTTTACAGGTGTTCTGCCTTTGGGTGCATCAGCTGATCTTCCCGAGGGAATCAGGGGTGAGACAAGTACTTCAGCCGTGAAAGACTTTGCTGAGTTGGATGTCTTGTATCATAACCTGCCTTCTTATCAGCCTGAGCCTGCCGGCGGAGCTTGATCGACCTAAACCTGCACAAAAAAATATAGAAATTTAGAACAGTGCTGGGTCCTCAATTCTACCGTGTGGCCTAGGGCTAACGGGTTGTGATACACAGGGAAGGACAGTGATGGAAACATTTTGTAAGTTTCTTATTTTAATTTACCAAAACTAATTAATACTCATCTTCTCAGTTTATAAAAAGAAAATAAAAATATTAAGTTAAGTTCAGAGAAAATGGTAGAAGAAGAGATGGTGGTGTTGTTTTATTTTAATTGTAAAGGAAAAAGAAACAAAAAGAGATAAAGAAAAGTGTTGACGCAAAAATCAGAAATAAAAAAAGGAATATTTACCTCTACAATTTGAATCATACCAAAGACTTACCTCAACATGAAGTAAAGCGAAGTAATAAAAAAGAATAAAGTAAAGTAAGGCTTCGGCGAGATTGAACACAATGAAAAAAAGTGAGAAACCTCCATTAATTGTCACCTTCAATATAAGTTTCTTGAAGAAAGATTACAATAGTGTCACTCTATAAAAACTCTTCCTCTCTTTTAATCATGTAACTCTCTCTAACCTAAGCTAAAAAGAAAAATAAAAGAAAAAAAAAATTATATTGAAGAAGAAAAGAAAAATCTAAAGTAATGCTCTCTTAAGTGGTGTCCTTTCTGCCTATGAGGTATGAGGGTATTTATAGGAGAAAACCAGAGGGATAGAACGCGTATAAAAAAAAGAAGAACTGGATATTTTTGAATTTGAATTCTCCCCTTATCTTCAAACTTGATTTGATTTATCCAGAAATTCAATTCTGATCTGCAGGCTGTTGGTGTGTTGATTGCTGAATATCACTTATCAAATGATAGAATTGGAATGAGTGATCAACGAAAGAATTGTAACCCTTTAAGTTCTCTTTCTGCAATATCTTAAATTATTAGATTTGAGTTTCAATAGCGAAATATATGACTAATATGCTAAACTGTATGCAGCCCAAATCCGAATCTAAATTACTTCATCTCATCCATTGATCTTCTCTCTATCCATTTATCCTCTTAAATTTTCAATTTGTCTTCTAGAATCGATAAGATATTCACTTATCTTTAGCGAAATAGATAAGGTCTTCAAACAATCTATTTTCTCTTGAAATTAGATAATATTATTTTATCTGATATATCCAGTTTTTTGATAAGATAGCTTCTAGAACCTTTAGATTTGAATTGATCCCCTTTCTTTTGAACTTTTGAATTTAATTGGATAAATTTCATAATTATCTTCTCCCTATCATACCCTGTATGAATTAGGACATTAAGACAAGTTATTTGCAATATTCATTACAGAATATATGTAGAAATGTAATAATATTTATGCAATATATGTGTCCAAACGCACCCCCACACTTATCTTTTGCTCGTCCTTGAGCAAAACGAAGGGAAAAGAAAAACTAAACTGACCAATTCTAACTCACTTTCGTAGAAATTACGGTTGCACTTAGCACGTGCAAAAAGCCGTTAAAAAGCTCTAGGTTACCCCTAGAGGACGAGTTTTATCTCGTATGGGCTTTTAGTGGATTGTACCCACAAAATCCATGAAGAAAAAGAAATGAATTGTGCATTTTGAAAGGAAAAAATATTTGAAGTATTAATGTAAAATTTCAAGTAATCTATAAGTCATAAGATTATCAAAACTTAGTCATTCCTAAACTTAGTCTTTATTTAAAAACTTATTCTTATTTTCAGTCAAGGTAAGGATTAAAATTGTATTTCTCATCTAGTCTATTATTTTACCCTAAGTCATATGCATCTTGTGACCGTTAAAATTTGGCTCAAGATTCTTCAACTCTAACTCTTATGCCTTATTATTTTCTTTTTTTTATTTATGGCGGTAATATCCCTTAGCTCTATTAGGCTTTCTAATTCACCCATGTAACGAGCCTTAGTCGGTGACTCCCAAGCCAGACGATTTTAGAGCACCGGGTGAAGAAATCCCCCAAGGACTTAGGACTCGAGCAAACAAGGCCACAAAACTAAGAATTTTTATTTATATGAACCACTTTTAGGCATGAATACTTATGCTTTATGAGGCACAAATACCCAGCTTAAACAGAGAATTTTTTTTTGATATATGTATATATATATTTTTTATATAAGGCATAAGAATGTTTGTTTTAGAGCCTAAGTGTGTAAGTGTATAAAGTATGCATATTTCATCAAGGTAAAAATCAAGATTAAATTACTTTTCCAATTTTTCTTTCTAACCTCAAAATCAAACAAATAATGTTATTTTAACCAAGTATAAGAAATCCTAATTATGATCTTCTTATTCCTTAAAATTAACTTAATTTTTTATAAAAATATGTCAAAGTATTATTTTCCTTTTCAAAAAGTTTTAAAGAAAGATATATATATTTTTAAATCAGTGAAGTTAACATGTTAGTAAACTCTCCCCAACACCTAACTCATGCATTGTCCTTAATGTATGAATGAAATGCAATAATATATGAAAAAGGAGAAAGGGATGAAAAATTGTCACGTCAAGGTGGTGGTTCCGACGACGGTCTCATTGGGCCGAGTGTTTTTGCTCAATCTAGATACTGTGGATTTTTATGGAACCCACCTTTTATTTTCTTTCTTATTAGCATTTTTATTCTCTCCAATCGTGCAAGATCCTAACATGAAATTTTTTTCGATTATATGACTAATCTTGGGATATCATGATGGAGTCATATTGATCTAAATGTTGGTCCAACAGTGGAATGTAGTTTTGTGGAATGGATGATTTGGGCTCAACAATGAAGGGAATAGGAATCGATACTGGGTCGGGAATAAAACTAAAATCAAATTCAGGTTCGAGAGTCGGAGTTGGTTCATGGGTTTGGTCCAAATCATAGAATTCAAGTTCACATTTATTTTCCAATAATGGAATGTGACTTTCCAAAATAAGTGGTTCACGTTCAAGCTCTATATGGATAGGAATCACTATTGGCTTCAGAATTATATCCGAACCGGGTAAGGATACCGGAGTCAACATAGATTTAAAAAGTGAAACTGAACCACAATATTAGGAATCGGTATCACATTCATCTTCAAGTTTAATCTCATTAAAATGAAAACTTGCCAATTTATCAATGGGTTGATACTGGTTAAGTTCAAAGTTTTATGGAGAAATTGAATCTTGGTTAAAATCTTAAAGATACCATGATTCTTCGTCAATATGGCTAAGAGAATCAGATGTGGTCGAAAATGTGTTGGCAGAGTTTCCTTATTCCTATCATTAATTGTATTGACTAAATGACTCAATTTTGCTTCTAACCTATTAAGAGATTTGAGGCAATCCGTTTGGGATTGAATACAATTATTTTGGGACTGAATCATGAATTCCATATTCTTTTCTAAGTCAACAGTTTCTTCTTGTTATGGTAGGACTCGAAAATTAGAGTAAGGATCTTGGATTTGGAAATTATTTAGGAGAATTGAGTCCTCTATGATTTATACTTATCGTGTGGACTCAAGGAAGGCTTCAAATGTCTTTTCTAAAGAAGATTCTCTTCTATAGGTTAGTCTTGGTTTGGATTATATGAAGTTGTTTGTTGGTAAGGTTGTTGATAGTAAGACTCAGGAAAGTTTTATCCCCACTGCCTCGATGAAGAGTGGTGTGATTATCCCACTCTTGTTCATAATACTGGGATTAGGGCATTATTGATTCGGATAAGACCAATCTGGTATACTTGGTTGGTTAGAGTTATGTATTGTCGGGTTGGTAATATCCGAATTGAAAGAGGTTGGGGTGAAATATGCATTTGAGTTATAATCAGAATAATTGTAATTATAATCTATTTTCACAAGAACATACAAAAACAAACAAGAAAATAAAGAAAAATCTAGCCTATGTCATGGTAGAGCTTGGACCTAGACAACTCCTAACGATTGATTATTCACAGGAGGTATATTGCAGAACCTGACCGCAAGTTAATCGGCCAGGTAGGGGCAAGATTGGTGGGAGGTATCGTGCTTAAGAAACGGGCCTAATTATGCCACCCCTCAATCCAACCTTAGACATCGATTTGGCAAGAGTCAACTTCTAACAACTTCCCCCTAGGTCAATCCCTATTTGAGACCGAGATGTCCTTAGGGCCAACGTCTACTTAATTTTATGTTAGGCTGGGTTAGTGAGTGAGGAGATGATTTTTGAGCTAAGGAAGGTAATGACTTCCTCATCTTATCTTATTTAAGGATATTCCCTTAGTCTTTTTAGTGCAGTATACAAGTATAAAGCAAAAGGTAACATTCAAGTAATATGAATCACTCAAAATATGTTTCCTAAAATATATGCAATGCACACATACCTTTGCTCCAGCACTCTTCAACAGTAATGTAAAAAAACGAAATAGACAGATGCCCTAAGATGCAGGAGTCTAAATGTTTTTTAACATTTACAAAGCAACAAATTACTGTTGATTAGAAATATATACAGAGTGAGTTAAACAGATAAACTAATAACTGCAGAAAGTTATTCTCTGAAAAGCAACCTGCAAGGGACTACAATTAGTAGTTCACCGCAGTTGTGGGCTCTGATGCTCTGCCATCTTGGACAGAGTAACAATATGTCTACTGCAGCTCCTAGTTTTATATAATTAGCCCCTGTACACCAAAACAAAGAAGAAAAAGGGATTAATTCATTAAAGTAAAAGAAAATAAACTTACCGTCCCTCCCCAGCAACGACGCCAAAATTTTAATCAAGCCAAACCTACACAAAAAATACAGAAATTTAGAACAGTGCTAGGTCCTCAATTCTACCGTGTAGCGTAGGGCTAACGCGTCGTGATCCACAGGGAGGGGGACAGCGATAGAAGCGTTATATAAGTTTCTTCTTTTAATTTACCAAAACTAGTTAATACTTATCTTCTCAGTTTATAAAAAGAAAATAAAAATATTAAGTTAAGTTAAGAGAAGATGGAAGAAGAAGAGATGGTTGTGTTGTTTTATTTTAATTACAAAAGAAAAAGAAACAAAAAGAGACAAAGAAAAGTGTTGATGCAAAAATTAGAAATAAAAAAGAATATTTATGTCTACTATTTGAATCATACCAAAGACTTACCTTAACATGAAGTAAAGTGAAGTAATGGAAAAGAATAAAGGAAAGTAAGACTTCGGCGAGATCGATCACAATGAAAAAAAGTGGGAAACCACCATTGATTATCACCTTCAATATAAGCTTCTTGAAGAAAAGATTATAATAGTATCACTTTATAAAAACTCTTCCTCTCTTTTAATCATGTAACTCTTTCTAACCTAAGCTAAAAAGAAAAATAAAAGAAAAATAAAAATTACATTGAAGAAGAAAAGAAAAATCTAAAGTAAAGCTCTCTCTCAAGTGGTTTCCTTTCTGCCTTTGAGGTATGAATAGGAGAAAACCAGAGGGATAGAACGTGTATGAAGATAAGAAGATCTGGATATTTCTGAATTTGAATTCTCCCCTTATCGCCAAACTTGATTTGATTTATCCAGAAATTCAATTCTGATCTGCAGGCTGTTAGCGTGTTGATTGCTGAATATCACTTATCAAATATAGAATTAGAACGAGTGATAAACGAAAGAATTGTAGCCCTTTAAGTCCTCTTTTTGTAGCATCTTAAATCATTAGATTTGAGTTTTAATAGAGAAATGTATGATTAAAATGTTAAACTATATCCAGCTTGAACTCGAATCTAAATTGCTTCATCTCATTCGTTGATCTTCTCTCTGTCCATTTATCCTCTTGAATTTTCAATTTGTCTTCTAGAATTGATAAGATATTCACTTATCTTCAGCGAAACAGATAAGGTCTTCAAACAATCCATTTTTCTCTTAAAATTAGATAATAGTATTTTATCTAATATATCCAGTTTTTAGATAAGATAGCTTCTAGAACCTTTGGATTTGAATCAATCCCCTTTCTTTTGAACTTTCGAATTTAATTGGATAAATTTACTGATTATCTTCTCCCTATCATACCTTGCATGAATTAGGACATTAAGACAAGTTATTTGAAATATTCATTACAGAATATATGTAGGAATGTAATAATATTTATACAATATATGTGTCCAAAAAGAGCTAAAGAGGCTAAGGAGGCGGTGGCTGCTGAACCAATAGCACTCCTAGCTGAATCGGTAGGTGAGATGCCATTGGTTTCTTTAACGCTGCCAGCCCTGCCAGCCTGGACAACCACCAGGCTGAGGATAATTACTAGCCCCATGATTTTGTTTCATCTCTAAAACTCCATATTTCATACCACATCTTCACATTTATTTAATATTAAATTCTACTAATAACACCTCTCTTGCATGTTTCCAGGTCCATGGCATGAAATGAAGAAGAAGACCCTAAATCACCATTTAATGGGTGATTAAAGGCCTATAATATAGCCATTGACTTTGAAGAGCTAGATTATACTAGTTTCTAGTTTTGGGCCCCTGGTTTTGACGAATCAGCTCTCCAAAGTCAATGGCTAGATTATAGGCCTTTAATCAGCCATTAAATAGTGATCTAGGGTCTTCTTCTTCATTGCACACCATGGACCTAGAAACATGCATGATTGAGGTTTTTACCTGCACACAAAAATAGAATTTCAGATTTTCAGATTAAAGAGTGCAAGTTACTCAATTCTACCGCAATAGCAAGTAGCTATGCGGGTCGTGATCCACAAGGAGGGACTAGCGAGGGATGCATTTTGGTAAGATCTCTTTTAGGCTACAAAATATGGTTAAAGTTCTTCTTTAGTTCTTTAAAAGAGAAAGGAAAAATTAGGTTAAAGTGAGTTAGGAAGAAGATGGTAGATTAAGAAGATGAAGAAACTAGAAATGATATGTACAAAGAAATGGAAAAGGAAAGATAAAAGAAGTGGTCGATTGTGATATTCTAAACTAAAGAATAAAAAGAAAAGAAAGAAACTAAAGGTGTAGCACCCTGTACCCAGGATACGTACCCAGATACGTGTCCCAAAAATTTTCAACCATATTGCTAAATTTTCTACCTGTATGTATTCATGGGATGTGATTGCTTATATTATTGAGTATCGGATCTGGATTCTCAGACCAAGAGTAAGCCCTGACCCGGACCGGGAACCCGATACCAGCCAGTAACCCGATTTGACTTTCTGCTAGTCCAATTTAACCGATTTCAGTTTTAGAGATTGTTTTCTAATATTTTAGATTTTTCATAATTTTCTTGAATTTTCCAAAATTTTTCTGCAAAATCTCCAACACCGGTGTTGGTCAGCATCGTTGACTGATTCCCAGTTTTTTAGTTCTCAAATGGGATTAAATTTTCAAAAATGGCTTTCACAGTACATATTAGAATTTCATTTTCTATCTAAAAATATTTTCTGAGATTTTTCAAAATTTATTAAAATTTGATCGATTATGGTGTCCACCGGTATCGCTGAAAAATTTCAAGATTTTTAATTTGAAAACTACATTGAATTTTTCAAAAACGATTTCACCAAAACATCTTAGAATAATATATGCTATTTTTGAGAATTTTTCGGAACGATTCTGAAACAGTCAAATTTTCGCCTTATTAAAATAATAATATTTATTTCCAGTCTTATCTTTTCATACTTTCTTTTTCCCTACTCCACTACTTTGTACTTCCAAAAATTATAATAAATAATTTATTTAATATTAAAAAATTTTAAACTATTTTATTTTATTTTCTTATTAATTTTTTTCTTTTTTCCTTTAACTTTCTTTCTTTTCTTCTTTTCTTTTCTTCTCCTTCACTCCAACTCCCATCCCCTGCAACTCCCCAGCGTAGCAGCAGCTGCAACTCTAGCAGCAACAAGCAATCCCCATCCCCCACCATCCCCATTCATCATTTCATCTCACTTCTTTCTCTATTAAACCCTACAACTTCAATTTCCTTATTCATTTTCAAAAATCCAAAATCCACTTCATCTTCAACCCCTCAACCAAACTCACACACCCAACTCACCATCGCTGCCTCCACCATCACCGCCGCCGCCGCCCCTAGGCCGGTGCCGCACCACCCCACACCCCCCACTTCCTTCTCCACCTCCATCAACTTCAACCATCACTCCACCACCACCAATTTCATCCAAACCCACCTCCATCGCCACCCTTTCTCCTCCAAAATTCACCATCACCACCACCAATCCCACTACTCCAATCACCCCATCACCACCTCCTCCTCCTCCTCTAACCCCCCAACACCACCAATCAACACCACCACCACCACAACCACCACCACCACCACCTCCACCAAACAATAACCTCCACAACAAAATCCTTCCCCTAGGGCAGCCCACGCGCGCGCCCCCTCTCCCCCACTGCCGGTGCCGCCGCCGGCAGGCCGCGGTGTGGCCGGCCGCCGGCCGACCACACTCTCCCTCCTTCTTTTTCCTTTCTTTCTTGTTGGCCCAAAAGGTTACACTCTCTATTTGTTTAGAGTTTTGAAGATAACAAAACAAATAAGAGCTATTTGGTACTAATAAGTTTGTTTAAGATAAGTTTCAGGTTAGTACCATATTTGGAGGCCATTGCTTAGCTTTTGCAAAAACTTCTAGGTTCATGAAGCAAAGAAGGCGTTTTTGCACATCTAGGAAGGAACATAGAAGAGAAGGCTCTAGCAAGGCATTGCATGGCTCAAGACTTCAAGATTGTTCAAGATAATTCATTAGATTTATTTTTAGTTTTATAGTTTTGTTAAAGAATAGTGAACATGTTTGAAGCTCTATCATACACGTTTTTGCGCACATCTTATTTCCAAAAATATTTCCTATAATATGTACAAAATATTCTAATATACAATCTTCTGTTTACAAATTCATTATTATATTTTATACTTATCCCTATTCAAAAATATTTTATTAAAAATCAAATCTCTTCAAAATTCTGTTTTTGTTTTGGCCTTTGACCTGAGCCGGTCGACCGTCCGGTCGGCCAACCCTGTGTCAGGTCAAGCCGGTCGACCGACGCGGTCGACTGAGGTTCTGGCAGCAGTGCGTATCCGTGTGCACGTTTCACGGTCGACCGGGCGGTCGACCGGAACCTGCCTGACTGTAAGACATTTGCTCTCTGTATTTTTCGATCGACCGGGCGGTCGACCGAGAGCCAGCAACGGCTCTTATTTTTGAACTTTGGTCGACCGACCGGTCGACCGGAATAGCCATTTGAACAGTAACGGCTATAATTTTAAACATGTTTTATTTTGTCTTTTTCTCCCAAATAAGTGTTTAAATTTTATTTGCTGACCCTAATACTTTCTAATTGGCCTTAAGTATGTTTTATCTCTAAACCCTAGCCCTCTACTATAAATAGGGGTGGTTGGGGAGAGGTTTAAATATAAGAAAAATTTGCAAAAGTTTAAAAAGTTTAAGGCATTCAAAAGAGCTTAGTTTTCTTGGTTTTGTGCTGAAATTCTCTCCCATTTTCTGAGGTGTTATCAAGAACTCTCTAATTTCTTTTTCTTTTCTCCTTATACACAAGAGCTTCATTCCTACTCATTGTTCTACAAGGATTTTTATAAGGGAAAAGAGTTTTGCAAAATAGAGTTTGTGGTCTTTTGATCACCAAGAGAGAACTTGTACTTGAGATTGTGGAGTTGGGTACTCCGGTGTATTTGTAACATCTTTGTGAAGTTATAGTGGTTAGAAATCCTTCTGGGGAAGGCGGGGACGTAGAGCTGGGTGCTCGAACCTCAGAAAAATTCTCGGTGTTTGCGTTTGGTTTACTTGCTCTTGCTTCTTGCTTTACTTTCATTGCTCTTATTACTTGCTCTCTATTTTCATTGCAATATTCACTTGTGTTCATTCTTCTAGTCTTGTTTTGGGAGATTGTTGCATCATAATTTTTATTTATGCATTAATTAGCATTATCACCTATTCACCCCCTCTAGGTGATTTTCATTTCTTATCAGAGCTCGGACTCTAGGTTTGGCTTAACATCCTTAGAGAGATCCTTAAAATTTGCTAATCAACATTTGCATTCCATTTGTCATTCACTAGTAAACATGGCCGGCAACATCAAAACCCCTCCTAAATTTGATGGACTTAATTTCCCTATTTGGAAGGTTAGGATGACTATCTTTTTACAATCTTTAGGCAGCTTAGTGGCAAAATCCTTAACCAAACCCTATGTTAGACCCGATAGTGATGAAAGCACATGGTCCGACTTTACCTTTAGAGAATATGAGGCTAACTCCAAGGCCCAAAATTCCCTTCTAACCGCCTTGAATGAGGACGACCTTACACGGGTAATACACTACCAATCCGCCTATGAGATTTGGCAACATTTGTTGGTCACACACGAGGGGACTTCATAAGTTAAGAGAGCTAAGATAGATCTCTTAAGGTCCCAAGATGAATTTTTTAAAATGATTGATGATGAAACCATTGATTGTATGATTACAAGGTTTACTAAAATCACCAATGCTCTTTCCTCTTTAGGTGATGATATCTCCAATGACCAAAAGGTGCGAAAAGTGATTCGGGCTCTTCCTTCATCATGGGAGATAAAGGCCACCACCTTGAAAGAATTGAACGACAAGGATGAAATGGACCTCATTAGTCTCATTGGGAACTTAAAAACACATGAGATGGAAAAGAAGGCAAGAGAAGAGGCCGCTCCGCTAAAGAAGAAGTCCATAGCCTTCAAGTCTTCATCCACTCTTGAGGACGATGAAGAAGATGAAGAAGAAGATGAGGAGCTCTCCCTTCTTGTGCGAAATGTCAAAAGGATATACCGGAAGAACAAGCTTAACTTCCGAAGAAAATTTGAAGGTAAAGATGAGAGAAGAATTATTTGCTACAATTACCGAAAGCCCGGACATATCATGGCGGATTGCCCGGAGTTCAAGAAGAAGATGACTTCCTTCTTCAAGCCAAAGAAGCCGGTGGAAAAGAAAGCCTACAAAGCCACATGGGATTCGAAAAGCGAATCTGAAGACGAGGTGGACACGGCGAACATGTGTTTCATGGCAAACACACCAAAGGTAACCCCACAACCTCTTGATGAAGATGATGAATTAACTAAAGAAGTTATTGTACATGCTTTTGTTAAACTCTCCGAAACTTATGATAATAAAAAGATTGAGTGTTCAAAATTGGAAAAGGAAGTTGCTTTTCTTAAAAATCAACTTGCTATGGTTTCTAAAGAAAAAGATGAAATTTCTTCCAATCTCATTTCTATTCAAGAAGAATTTAGTGCTTACAAGATTTCTTGTAAGGCAAAATTTTCTAAGGTTGATGAAAAAGAAATTTCTTCTTTCAAAACTAAAATGGTTGATTTTGAAAAGGTTTTGAAAGATTGTGCTTTTAACACAAAGAAACTTGAAGAAAAGTTTTCTAAAAAGCACACCTCTCATGCTAAAGATCCTCATATTAAGATTCCCCATGCTCACACTACACACCACACTCATGCTAAATCCACACATGCTCACAAATCTCACACTCACTATGCTTTTAAATATGATAGAGTGTATAGATGTACTTATTGTGGTAAGAATGGACATTTGACTAAGTTTTGTTATGACCAAGTTAATAGATCAAATAATCTTGTTTGGGTTCATGACACTAACCCTTTAGGACCCAAGAAAATGTGGGTACCAAAATCAAGTCCTAAATTGTTTGATGTAGGTACACACCAAGGCTCCAAGACGTAAGGAGCGGTGGTACCTTGATAGTGGTTGTTCAAGACACATGACATGGGACATCAATAACTTTACAACCCTATCAAGGTACATGGAAGGTGGCACCGTCACCTTCAGGGATGACTCCAAGGGCACTATCATCGGTATAGGTAACATTCAAATTGGTTCATCTCCTATTTTAGAAAATATAGTTCTTGTTGATGGTTTGAAGCATAACTTGCTTAGCATTAGTCAACTTTGTGACCGTGGACTTAAAGTTGTTTTTGATGATTTTTCTTGCAAGATTTTTGATGTTAAAACCAATGATTGTATTCTTACCGGTTTTCGTGACAATAATGTCTATATCATTGACATGCTTAATTTAGATTGTTCTACTAAATGCTTGAATACTTTCGATGAAAATTCTTGGCTTTGGCATAGAAGATTAGGACATGCATCTTTTGACCATCTTTCTAGGATTAATTCTAAGGAATTGGTGAAGGGTATACCTTGCTTGAAGTTTGAGAAAGACCGCATTTGTGGTGCGTGCCAACTTGGGAAACAAACCAAGTCTTCCTTCAAACCAATCAAGGATATCATGTCAACTAGGCCATTAGAATTAATTCATATGGATCTTTTTGGACCAACTAAAACTAAGAGCTTAAATGGTAGTAGATTTGCATTTGTTTTAGTTGATGATTTTTCCCGTTTCACTTTGGTTTTCTTTTTGGAACACAAAGATCAAACTTTTTCTCATTTTAAAGTTTTTCGAAAAAGGGTTGAAAAAGAAAAATGGTTTTTCGATTTTGAGAATAAGGAGTGATAGAGGTGGTGAGTTTGTTAACCAACTCTTCATGACTTATTGTGATGAAAAGGGAATCAAGCATAAAATGTCATGTCCTAGAACTCCACAATAAAATGGAGTTGTAGAAAGGAAAAATAGAACACTTCAAGAGATGGCTAGGACCATGATAAGTGAATATGACCTCCCTCAATATTTATGGGCCGAGGCCGTAAACACCGTATGCTATATTTCAAATCGTATTTATTTGTGTAAAAATTCTTCCAAAATATCTTTTGAAATGTATCATTCTAGAAAACCTAATGTTGCATATTTCAAAGATTTTGGATGCAAGTGTTTTGTTTTGAATACTAAAGATAACTTGGGTAAATTTGATGCTAAGGCTTATGAAGCTATCTTTGTTGGATACTCTACTACTAGTAAAGCTTATAGAGTATTCAATAGATCTTCCCTTACCATTGAAGAATCCATGCATGTTAAATTTGAAGAACCTAATGTGGTTATTGAGAATGTTGTAGAGATTGACCCATTAGGTGAAGACATGGAGAGACTATCTTTGAAGGACTCACCCGCTCAAGAAGAAAAGCAAGAATCCATTGGTAAAGTTCTAGAGGATAAAGAGGAAAGCTCTCAACCGCTTCCTAAAGCTTGGAGATATGCTACAAATCATCCCAAGGAGCTCATCTTTGGTGATGCATCTAAAGGGGTAACAACTCGCTCCAAACTCCATGACTTATGTGATAACTTTGCTTTCATTTCTCATTTTGAACCCAAAAGCATCCTCGAAGCCGAGGCGGACTCATATTGGTTGCTAGCCATGCAAGAGGAACTCAATCAATTTGAGCGCAACCAAGTTTGGCACCTTGTTCCTAGGCCCCACGATAGACCAATAATTGGTACTAAGTGGATCTTTAGAAACAAGATGGATGAGTCCGGTAATGTCATTAGGAATAAAGCTAGGTTAGTGGCCCAAGGTTACACTCAAGTTGAGGGAATTGACTTTGAGGAGACCTTTGCACCCGCAGCACGGCTTGAAACCATACGGATGACACTAGCTTTTGCATCTTTTAAAAATTTTAAACTTTTTCAAATGGATGTGAAAAGTGCATTTTTGAATGGTTTTATAAATGAAGAAGTTTATGTTGAACAACCTCCCGGCTTTGTTGATCATGTTCATCCCAATTTTGTTTTTAAACTTGATAAAGCATTGTATGGATTGAAACAAGCTCCAAGAGCTTGGTATGAAAGGCTTTCTAGTTTTCTCATCTCAAATGATTTTGTCAAAGGTAAAGTAGATACTACTCTTTTTACTAAGCATGTTGATAATGACATTTTAATTGTGCAAATTTATGTTGATGATATAATTTTTGGATCTTCTAATGAGTTTTTATGCAAGGAGTTTGAAAAGGTTATGCAATGTGAGTTTGAAATGTCTTCCATGGGTGAATTGAATTTCTTTCTTGGACTCCAAATCAAGCAATTGCAAGATGGGAACTTCATATGTCAAGCCAAGTACGCAAAGGAACTCGTAAAGAAGTTTGGACTTGAAGACTCTAAAGTTTGCAACACTCCCCTGGCAACTACAACCAAGCTTGACAAGGATGACCAAGGTAAAAATGTTTATATTAAATTATATAGAAGCATGATAGGTAGTCTTTTGTATTTAACGGCAAGTAGGCCGGACATAATGTTTAGTGTGTGTCTTTGTGCTAGATTTCAATCGTGTCCCAAAGAGTCCCATCTTATTACAGTAAAACGCATTATTCGTTATATTAAGGGCACAATTGGAATGGGTCTTTGGTATCCGAAAACCAGAGATTTCTCAATGACGAGTTATTTGGATGCCGACTATGCGGGTTGTAGAGTAGATAGAAAGAGTACTAGTGGGACATGTCAATTTCTTGGTAATTGTCTTGTTTCATGGTCCTCTAGGAAACAAAATTCCGTAGCTCTCTCAACCGCCGAGGCGAAGTATGTTGCCGCGGGGGCTTGTTGTGCACAAGTCCTTTGGATGAAACATACTCTCCTTGATTATGATTTGCATTATAACCATATAAAAATATTTTGTGATAATACTAGTACTATACATATGACTAAGAATGCAAATCAACATAGTAAGACCAAGCACATTGAGATTAGATATCACTTTCTTAGAGATCATTTTGAGAAAGGAGATATAGATATTGATTATGTTTCTACGGATTTGCAACTTGCCGATATTTTCATTCACTAAACCACTTGATTTTGCTAGATTTTCTTTCATATATGGTGAACTTAATGTTTGTGTTATTGAATAACAATATTTTCTTGACCCTTTTTGATGTATGACAAAAAGGGGGAGAATGAGTTTATGTATGAAAATATGAATTCATATGGTTTTGGTTCCATATGAGTTTATATATGTTTTTAGTTTTTGATGTGTTTTCATGAATTCTTGTAATTTGAGTTTAAGTGTTTTATATCTCATGGTGTTTATGGTTTTTGGTTTCATGATGTTTACCTGCAAATTACAAATTATATTGTTTTTCTTTTGTTTAATACAGCATAATTTGAGGGGGAGCTTTCTCCTCCCCTATATTTTTGTTTATAGCCTATTTGTTTTGTCATCATCAAAAAGGGGGAGATTGTTGGCCCAAAAGGTTACACTCTCCATTTGTTTAGAGTTTTGATGATAACAAAACAAATAAGAGCTATTTGGTACTAATAAGTTTGTTTAAGATAAGTTTCAGGTTAGTATCATATTTGGAGGCCATTGCTTAGCTTTTGCAAAAACTTCTAGGTTCATGAAGCAAAGAAGGCGTTTTTGCACATCTAGGAAGGAACATAAAAGAGAAGGCTCTAGCAAGGCATTGCATGGCTCAAGACTTCAAGATTGTTCAAGATAATTCATTAGATTTGTTTCTAGTTTTATAGTTTTGTTAAAGAATAGTGAATAGGTTTGAAGCTCTATCACACACGTTTTTGCGCACATCTTATTTCCAAAAATATTTCCTATAATATGTACAAAATATTCTAATATACAATCTTCTGTTTACAAATTCATTATTATATTTTATACTTATCCCTATTCAAAAATATTTTATTAAAAATCAAATCTCTTCAAAATTCTGTTTTTGTTTTGGCCTTTGACCTGAGCCGGTCGACCGTCCGGTCAGCTGACCCTGTGTCAGGTCAAGCCGGTCGACCGACCCAGTCGACCGAGGTTTTGGCAGCAGTGCGTATCCGTGAGCACGTTTCACGGTCGACCGGGCGGTCGACCGGAACCTGCCTGACTGTAAGACATTTGCTCTCTGTATTTTTCGGTCGACCGGGCGGTCAACCGAGAGCCGGCAACGGCTCTTATTTTTGAACATCGGTCGACCGACCGGTCGACCGGAATAGCCGTTTGAACAGTAACGACTATAATTTTAAACATGTTTTATTTTGTCTTTTTCTCCCTAATAAGTGTTTAAATGTTATTTGCTGACCCTAATACTTTCTAATTGGCCTTAAATATGTTTTATCTCTAAACCCTAGCCCTCTACTATAAATAGGGGTGCTTGGGGAGAGGTTTAAATATAAGAAAAATTTGCAAAAGTTTAAAAAATTTAAGGCATTCAAAAGAGCTTGGTTTTCTTGGTTTTGTGCTGAAATTCTCTCCCATTTTCTGAAGTGTTTTCAAGAACTCTCTGATTTCTTTTTCTTTTCTCCTTACACACAAGAGCTTCATTCCTACTCATTGTTCTACAAGGATTTTTGTAAGGGAAAAGAGTTTTGCAAAAGAGAGTTTGTGGTCTTTTGATCACCAAGAGAGAACATGTACTTGAGATTGTGGAGTTGGATACTCCGGTGTATTTGTAACATCTTTGTGAAGTTATAGTGGTTAGAAATCCTTCTGGGGAAGGCGGGGACGTAGAGCTGGGTGCTCGAACCTCGGAAAAATTCTCGGTGTTTGCGTTTGGTTTACTTACTCTTGCTTCTTGCTTTACTTTCATTGCTCTTATTACTTGCTCTCTATTTTCATTGCAATATTCACTTGTGTTCATTCTTCTAGTCTTGTTTTGAAAGATTGTTGCATCATAATTTTTATTTGTGCATTGATTAGCATTATCACCTATTCACCCCCCTCTAGGTGATTTTCATTTCTTTCATTCTTCTTTTCTTTCTTTCCTTCTTTCTTTTCATTTCTTTCTCTTTCTTCCCTAATTAAAACACTCTTTTCCCTCATTCCAAAAATACCCCTCCTCTCATTCCTTTATTACTTTCTTTCAATTACAACTCTACCCCCTTTCATTTAAATTCCTATTTTCCCTTTAAAAACACCCTATTTTCTCTCTCTCCTTCCTACAACTTTCTCTTTCCTCTCTCTCTCCCTCTCTAATATTTATATAAATATTTATAAATATATATTTTAATAGACGGCTATGGGCTAGTGGATTTCTCGTGCGGGTCGCCGAATTTCTGGACTTTTAACCGGTATTTCACCCTGATTTCAGGCGAATGCTTATTTTTAATTTAAAAATAATTACTTTTGCATTTATAACATGATATTGATATGTGGATGTTTTAACATGCTATATTTGACTCCGATATCTTTCATGCTATATTTAACACCTAATACCGGACACCGATATTTGCCATGCTATATTTGACATCGATAATTGCCATGCTATATTTGACACCAGTATTTGTCATGCTATATTTGACACCGACACTTGCCATGCTATATTTGACACCGATAATTGCCATGCTATGTTCGACACCGACACTTGCCATGCTATATTTGACATCGATAATTGTCATGTTATATTTGACACCGATATTTGCCATGCTATTGACCCGTGACATCTGACACCGGCACTTGGTATTTACACCAGTACTCAGTGTTTACACCGACAGTTGGCATGTTACACTTGATATATTATTTATGACTCCGGCACACGGTATTTACACCGGTACTCGATATATAGACCAGGTACTTGATATGTCATACTTGACACCTGCTCCTGATACCCGGTATATGACTTGACATTTTGACCCTTGACCGGACGTTACCACACTTGATACCTATATAATATGACATATTCATGACTATCACTTTTACGGGGACTTGGCATGACTTTTATATTATTACCAGATACTTGGTACTCCTGAACTCCTATATACTTGAACCCCTGAAATGGGGAGGCTCCTGACATTACTCCTGATATTATACTCCTGTTGACCCCCGTAATAGGATAACCATGAATATTGTACTTTTGTGAATACCCTGTGGACATTATTATTTGAGACTATTTTATATTTAAGTAACTTACACCAGGATGGGGAAAATTGATGGGTATCGATATAACTTCTGTGCTTATGGTGGCCATACATATGTTGTACAACTATTCCTGTTGGATTCGACCTGGAGGCCACCAGGCGTTTCCGAGGGGTATACTGGCACCCCTACCCCATTACTTGCCTACCGGATGTGCTATAATCCCCTAAGTATATCCTGTAGGAAACAGTGACACTTTATTCCTATTCGGGCGTATACCAAGACCTTCGGGCATATAGTAAGTCTCAGTGCCTAGCGGTACATTCCGGCTCAGTACCGGATACTCCTGTACCGTTGTCCCGGGTATTGATTGCTAAAATGAAAGAGCAATCAAAGAGTTAAGAAGTTACCGTGTAGCTTGTGGCTAACGGCGAGGAGGAATGTGATGAAAGCTTTTCGGTGTTTCATTTAATAACAAAGAATTGTGCTCATTTTTTAATTGAAAAGAGAATGGAAAGAAGGAGATGATTAAAAGAGAAATTGCAACTTTAGAGATGGCTTCGGAGAAGGTGATTTAAAAAGCTCGAAAATGGTTTGGTTGATTATAATAAGGAAGAAAATCTGGGCTCACTATCTCACTACTCAACCGTTTATTCTTCTATTGAAATCCTAAGTGCTTCGACTTGATCATAGGCAAAACTTAAGGTTGACTTTAGAAAGTTTGAAGTAAAGCACATAAGATGGTTGGAAGAGTTCAATCTTTTCTTTAAGAAATCGTTTTGAATCGAAGGTTAAATCATCAAGAGCGAAGAAGCAAGTATGAAATAAAAATAGTTCAAGAAATGTTCTTAAAAGAAGTAGGAGTTTAAAGATCCAAACCCATCCTCATGTGCCTTCAAGAACACTTTCAAAAAGAAAGGCTTTAAGTTAGGCATGCAAATGATTCATTGGGTCTTTTTTATGAAAATCAGAGAAGAAGAAGAATTGGAGAGAGGTACAATAGTGAGCCCAGAAAACGATTTAGCTACTCAGGGGAAACAAGAAACAATACAAGTAATTAAAGTAAAACATACCTTAAAATGAGTTGAAAAAAATGGAGCTTGACTCTTGTATTGATGTCACTTCAATCTTCAAGTACAAGCACTCAATTCCTCTCTCTCACAAGTGTTTGTACTGAACTACAAATTGTAAAATAAAGTACGACTTTTACACTATCTAACAAAGAGCCTAAATCCTTAAAGAAATAACAAACTTTCTAATCCTAGTCTTCGCTTCTTTCTTCTCTGTTGAAACTAGTATTTATAGGAAAAACCCAGAGGGGGGATCATAGAAAGATTGGGGGAGCAAACGCTCCCCCAACCTCTTTAACAGAGCCGCGAAAACGCGGCTAGGGCTGCGTTTTCGCGGCCATGGTGTGGCCATGTGGCCATACCTAATTGGTGGAGCTCTCCGGTTTGATGATTTGTCCATATCTTCTGCTCGTTTTCTCATTTCAGCTTCAGGATTTGACGAAACAGCCTTTGATTGTTGGCTTCAACTGCTTGATTCAGAGAGGATTCTTTTCAACCGGTTTTCAACCTCTCTGAAATGCCAAGATTTGACCTGATTCCTTGATTTCGAATTTATTCTTAATTAAATCAGAATTAGATGGGCTTTTTGGCTTGTTTCTCCTTTCTTTCTTTTAGCAATTGGGCCTTCATTTAACAAAGAAGAAGTAGACTTATTAATAGAATTTATTAGCTAAAAAGTATGGTAAGGTGACAATGTATATGCAATATATGTGACTGATCATACCCCCACACTTATCTTTTGCTCGCCTTCGAGCAAAACATCAGACTAATTCTATTCAATTATTAGACCACTTTCGTAGATCACTCGATTGCACTGAGCATGTGCAACAAGCCTTTAAACCTCAAGGTTATCCCTAGAGGACGAGTTTTGTCTCGTGAGGGTTTTCAGTAGATTGCACGCACAAAATCCATAAAAACTGTTAGTATTTTCGAAGGGCATTTTTAAAGGAGAAAATATTTGAAGTATACTTGTAAGGCTTTAAGTACTCTATAAGTTATAGGAATATCAAAATTTTCATTTTGAAACTCAGTCTCTATTCAAAAACGTGTCATCAATCAAAGTAAGGTGTCAAATTATACTTCTCATCTAGTCTATTAATTTATCATGAGTCGTATGCACCATCGTGACTGTGAAGTTAACTAAGGGTTCTTTAACATTAACTCCTATGCCTTATTGATTTTTTGTGGAATTTATTTCTCAACTTCATTAGGCTTTCTAATCTGCCCATGTAACGAGCCTTTAGTCGGTGACACCCAAACTGGACAGTTTTAGGGCACCAGGTGAGAAAACACCCCTAAGGACTTAAACACTCGAGCAGGCAAGGCCACGAAACCAAGGTTTTTATTTATAAAATGTACCCCTTTTAGGCGTGAATACTTATGCTTCATGAGGCATAGATACCCAGCTTAATCAGAAGATTTATATATATATATTATTTTTTTTCAAGCTTATCTAATTATCTTTTGCATAAATACCAAGGCTTGCTTAGGCCAAAGCACCTAGCTAATAAATAATTAGATTTGTTTATATTTTTTTCTTTTTCATAATATTTTTTTTATAAGGCATAAGAGTCTTTGTTTTTAAACCCTAAGTTTGTAAGTGTATTTAGTGTGCATATTTCATCAAGGTAAATATCAAGACTAAATTACTTTCACAAATTTTCTTCCTAACCCTAAACATTAAACAAGTTATCTGACTTTGACTAAGTATAAGAAATCCAAATTATGATTTTCCTATTCCTTAAAATTGACTTAATTTCTTACAAAAAATATATCAAAATATTGTTCTAACCTTTCAAAAAGTTTATATATATATATATATATATATATATATATATATATATTTATTTTGGTTGTTTTATTAGTCATGTTAATGTTAACCCTCCCCCACACTTATCTCATGCATTGTCCCCAATGTATGAAAGAAATGTATAGATGCATGAAATAAAATAGAAAAGAGGAAAGTTACCGATACACAGGGTCAAAAAGACCCATAGCCGTTTCATTTACCGGCACCGATTCCAAGAAAGGTTTAAAGCATTGACCATTTACCTTAAAGTCATTTCCATTCTTGATGTCACTGATCTCAACTGCAACGTGTGAAAACACGATTTTTACAACGAATGGCCCAGTTCATCTTGATTTCAATTTTCCTAGATAAAGGTGAAGCCTAGAATTATAGAGTAAGACTTTTTGTCCGGGGACAAAGGTTTTTCTTATGATGTGTTTATCATGAAAAATCTTAACTCTATCTTTAGTGATCCTAGCATTTTCATAGGCCTCATTTCTTATCTCCTCTAATTCGAAAATTTGTAATTTCCGAAGGTCACCAGCCTTAGTCAAGTCGAAATTCAACTGCTTGATTGCCCATAAGGCCCGGTGCTCTAACTCAACGGGCAGGTGACAAGCTTTACCATAGACTAACCTATAAGAAGACATTCCTAAAATCGTCTTGAAAGCAGTCCTGTAGGCCCATAGGGCATCTATAAGTTTGATGGACCAATCTTTCTGGTTTTGGTTCACAGTTTTCTCCAAGATAAGTTTGACTTGCCTATTGGAAACCTCAACCTGCCAACTGGTTTAAGGATGATAAGGTGTGGACAACTTGTGAGTTATGGCATACTTTCGCATAAGAGCTTCAAAGGATCTATTGCAAAGTAAGTGCCATTATCACTGATGATAGTACGAGGGGTTCCGAAGCGTGAAAAAATGTTCTCTTTCAAAAACTTTATGACAACTTTATTATAATTATTTTTACAAGGAATGGCTTCTACCCACTTGGACACATAATCCACAGCAACCAATATGTATTGGTTTCCAAATGAATTAGGAAATGGACCCATAAAGTCGATGCCCCAAACATCAAAAAGTTCTATTTCTAGAATTGGGTTGTGGGGCATCATATTTCGTTTTGAGATTCTTCCTACCATTTGGCATCTATGGCACGTCTTGCAAAATTCATAAAGCATCCTTGAACAAAGTGGGCCAATAGAACCCGCTTTGTAGCACTTTTTCAGCAGTCTTGCGGGGACCAAAGTGTCCACCGCATGCAAGTTCGTGACAAAAGGATAGAACACTCTTAACCTCCTCATC
The DNA here is from genome assembly GCA_038442645.1 of Agave tequilana. NCBI lineage: Eukaryota > Viridiplantae > Streptophyta > Magnoliopsida > Asparagales > Asparagaceae > Agave > Agave tequilana. The sequence continues at coordinate 279,611 of JAVJIF010001689.1, forward strand.
GAGAATACATCTCCTAATAATTTGGTCAGAACAGTACCTAAAAAGATATGGTTCCTCCCAAAAGAAATACCGGACTTGAGATAAGAACCGGTATATATCGTTTTTGGACCAATGAGACGGAGTTTGGTTTTGACTAAGTATATTATATCAGCAAACCAAGGTTCCCTAGAGATAGCTAAGAGATTTTCATCAGGAAAATCCTTATTTATGGGCAATTCGTTGCATGGAGAATTAGGGATTCGTGCGAGATGGCCAGCAACAACATTTTCTACGCCTTTCTTGTCTCGAATCTCAAGATCGAATTCTTGAAGAAGGAGGATCCAACGAATGAGTCGGGCCTTGGCATCCTTCTTCATCATGAGGTACCTAAGCGCAGAATGATTGGTGAAAATGGTAGTTTTGGACCCTAGTAGGTAGGGACGAAATTTTTCTAAGGCAAACACTACTTCTAAGAATTCCTTCTCAGTCGTAGTGTAGTTCAATTGAGCATCATTGAGAGTCCTACTAGAGTAGTAAATCACATGCTGCTTGTTATCAATGCGTTGTCCTAGGACAGTGCCTATGGCAAAATCGGAAGCATCGCACATGATTTCGAACGGTTTAGATCAATCCGGTGCAGATATGATTAGTGCAAAAATAAGCTCTCTCTTAAGATTCTCCCAAGAATTCATGCATTCAGTATCGAAAGTGAAGGACACATCCTTAGCTAACAGATTAGTCAAGGGCCTAGTAATTTTGCTAAAATCCTTGATAAATCTTTGGTAGAAACCAGCGTGTGCTAAGAAGGATCTAATGTCCTTAACGCATTTGGGCATGGGAAGCTTAGCAATACCTTAATTTTGGCTCTATCCACTTCAATTCCTTTCTTTGAGATTTCATGACCCAAAACAATTCCATGTTTTACCATGAAGTGGCATTTCTCCTAATTCAGTGTCACATTTTTCTCAGCACAACGTTGGAGGACAAGTTCTTAATGGTCGAGACATTGAGTGAATGAATCTCCGTAGATGGAGAAATTATCCATAAAGATCTCTAAGAGTCATTCTACCATATCAGAGAAAAGACTCAACATGCAACGTTGAAACGTTGCTGGGGCATTGCATAAGCCGAAAGGCATTCGACGATAAGCCAATGTCCCAAATGGACATGTGAACGTAGTCTTTTCTTGGTCCTCAGGAGCAATAGGAATCTGATTATACCCTGTGTAACCGTCCAAGAAACAGTAATACTCATGACCTGCCAAACGTTCAAACATTTGATCAATGAAGGGAAGTGGAAAATGGTCCTTACGAGTTGCAGCATTAAGCTTCCTATAGTCGATGCTAACTCGGATCTTCGTGGGAAGTCGAGTTTGGACCAACTCTTTGTTCTCGTTTTCCACTACGGTGAAACCAGATTTCTTTGGAACCGCGTGGACAGGACTGACCCATTGGCTATCAGAAATGGGAAAATTATCCCATTGTCTAAGAGTTTGACAATTTCAGCATGAACAGCTTCTTGCATTATAGGGTTTAACCTATGCTGCGGGTCTCTTTTAGGTGTGGCATCTTCATTGAGATGAATGCGATGTTGAATGATGGTCGGACTTAATCCCTTTATATCGGTCATAGTCCAACCAATAGCTTCCCTATGTTTCCTTAGAATAGCCTTAAGATCTTCTTCTTCCCCGTCATTTAAATGGGAGGCAATGATGACAGGAAAGGTCTCTTGTTTGCCTAAATAGACGTACTTGAGATGCGCAGGTAAGGCTTTCAATTTTAAGGAAGAGGAAGGCTCACATGAAGGACTAGTCAAATTTGTTGGCTCCATTATTGGTGATATAGGGTTCGAGGCCCAATTCACATCAGAATCTACAACCTGATCAAGATTAAAGTCGTCAGACTCTAACCCGAAGTCACACTCAGTTTCTAATTCCAATTCTTCTCTATGTTCACTTATTAAGTTCTCAATTAGGTTGACTTCAAATGTTTGATCCTCAAAATCGCGGGGTTGTTTTCCTAGATTGAAGACATTGACTTCTCTAGTCATGTCCCCAAAGGTTAACCTCATGGACCCATTCCTACAATTGATGATGGCATTGATAGTACCAAGGAATGGTCATCCTAGGATAACAGGAGTTTGAGCCCTATGATTAGAGTTGGACACAGATTGTGTCTCCAGAACTATAAAATCGACAGGGTAAATAAACTCCCCCACCCGGATCAGAACATCATTAATCTCCCCTTTTGGAACTTTTACTGAACGGTCAGCCAGTTGGATGGTGACTCGAGTTGGACTAAGATCGCCCAACCTGAGTTGTTGATAAACTTAGAATGGAAGCAAGTTGATACTTTCCCCCAAGTCAAGAAGTGCACGACTAATCTCGGCTTGTCCTATTGTGCAGGCAATGGTGGGACTACCTGGATCCTTATACTTGACAGGGATCAAATCCGATAGTAGCTCATTAATGTTAGTGGCTAAGAAGACCTTTTTTGGTACATTAGTCTTTCTCTTCTTGGTGCACATGTCCTTAAGAAACTTAGCATAAGAAGGAACTTGTTGGATGGCATCAAGAAGTGGCACATTTATCTTTGCTTGATTAATATCTCAATTATCTTGTCCATGTGTGGATTTTGCTTGTTTTTTTCAGCTATTAGAAAATGGTACTATAGGCTGGTGCACCTGACTGGTTGACTTATCTTTTTCAGATTCGTCAGAGTTGGAGGGATTTGGATTAGATGAGGTGGATGCTTGATTATGGTTGTGCTGAATGGGATTAGTTGGCGTTGGCACTTAATTATCAACTCTCTTTCCTGATCTCAATGTATGAACAGCATTACATTGATTTAATGAATGATCCTCAGCCAAATGAGCTTGTTGAGAATTCCTAGGATTGGTTATTGGCTGACTAGGCAGGGTACCCTTTTGTCTCTCATTCTGTGGAGTGGCTAGTTGGCTCATTTGAACCTCTAACCTCTGTATAGTTTACATGAGAGAATCTTAGTTTTTCATGTATCTTTTCATGTTTCTTTCAAAGTCAGTCATTCTCCTTTTTAGTTGAGGATTCTGAAAGGAGGATTATGGAGCTTGGTTGAAAAAGTTTTGTTGATAGTTTGAAAAGTTAGGTGGATGATTGGGAGAATTATTATGGAAATTGGAAAATTTGGATTAATGATTGGAAGAATTATTGGCATGATGGAAGTGGCTAGCATGATTTGATCGTGAATGGTCATTGTTATTTTGGCTCCATGAGAAATTAGGGTGATTTCTCCAGTCAGGATTGTACGTTGGGGCGTAAGGATTATTGTTCAGCCTTGAAAAGGCCACATTCATCAGTTCATGGTATTGTTGCTGAGCCTGAAAGACAGGGCACTCCTCGAACACATGATTCATATCTTGACAGTAAGTGCAGCCCGGAGTTGAAAATTGGTTTGGACTGATTTGATTGGCTGGACTTGGTTTCTTCATTTTTAGAGCTTCCAGTCTTCTTGCTAGGTTAGCTACTTAGCCTCATTAGCGATGGATGATTCGATAGAATGGAGACCCCCTTTTGAAGAGATGGAGTTTGGATTCCTAGAGGTCTCACTAGCAGGTTCCCATTGGATGGTCTTTTCAGCTAGCTTTTCATACAAATCCCATCCTTCATTTTCTTCCTTCTGCAAGAATCCCCCTTGGCACATACTTTCTAAGAGGGTTTTGGTAGAATAGTCTAAACCTTCATAAAGAATTTGGCATTGTCGCCATTTCTCTATTCCATGATATGGACATTGGACAAGGAGGTCTTTAAAGCGTTCAAAGTACCTCCAGAACGGTTCACTTGGTTCTTACTTGAATTGCATGATTGTCTTCCTAATGAGAGCGGTATTATGAATTAGATAGAATTTTTTCAAGAAAAACTTGATGAAACCATCCCAAGATGTGATAGAACCGACGACTAAGCTGTAAAGCCATTTCTTTGCTAGGTCCTTAAGTGGGAAAGGGACAAATCTCAACCTAATAGCATCGTCTAGAAGGTGTGAGATTTTCATCATTAGACATACTTCCTCAAATTCTCTTATGAAGAAGTAAGCATCTTCGGACTCTAAGCCATGAAACTCGGGAAGTGTGTTGATGAATTGAGGCTTGAGCTCAAATTGTATTCACCAACCGATGGAAGTAGAATGCAAGATGGAAGTGAGGTTCTAATGAGATAGAACCTATCTTGCAATGATGTTGATTGAGCCATTACCGGATCTGGTCTTGGTTCAAACTTGGGTGGTGATGTGTTTCTAGTCAACCTAGATGAATTAGGGCCTCTTGACCACACTTGCATATACAAACACAATCACAATCACAAACAAGTTTATCAACAGTAAACAAGAGTAATCAACCAAGTCTATTCTAATGTAACCTCGACCTAGACAACTTCTAACTGGTTGATTGTCCATAGGAGGTATAATGTAGACTTTGACCACAAGCTAATCAGCCGGGTCAGGGCAAGATTGGTGGGAGGTTATCCGTCAAAGACATTCCTTAATTAAGTAACCACCAACCTTCAGGCTTTTGGCCCTCAATCCCCTCCCTAGACACTAATTTGGTAGGAGTCAAATTCCAACACCTTCCCCCTTAGGATAATCTCCTAGTAAGTTCGAGATGTCCCTAAGGCCAACGTCTATCAGATTTTACTTAGGCTTAGGTTGTGTGTGCTTGGAGATGGTTTGTGGGCTAAGGAAGGGTAATGACTTTCCCACCTTATCTTGAATTGGGTTATGCCCTTAGAGTTAATTGTGCAAAGTGTGCAAGATATAGAAAAGTAGCATTCAAAAGCAAATATCACCCAAGAATGTTTCCTAAACTATATGCTATGCATATGTACTTTGTCTCCAGCTCTCTTCAACAGTAATTGTAAAATAAACGTAATTAGACAAATGCCTAGAATGCAAGTTTAAACGGTTTTTTAAGCAATTAACGATCACTCAAATTACTGTTGGATTAAAACAAGGATGGTGGATAGCAGAAATAGAAGAGTATAACATACAAAAACTTAATTTTTTGCGAGCAATATGTCCTGCAAAAAAAGAGTTTTAGTAGTCCAATGAAATTTTTAACCTTTGCAACGCAATTTCTTGAAATTCTGTTTCCTACTTTCAAGAGTAGGGGCACAGAATTTTCAAGTCTTCTCTTGCAAAGCTTGAATGCTAGATCTGAATCTTCAAGTCCCTGAAACAACACACAAAACTTGTTAAAAAACAAATACACCGTTCCCTCCCCGGTAACGGTGCCAAAAATTGATTGCTAAAATGAAAGAATAATCAAAGAGTTAAAAAGTTATCGTGTAGCTTGTGGCTAACGGGTCTTGTCCACGAGGAGGAATGCAATGAAAGCTTTTCGATGTTTCATTTAATAACAAAGAATTATGCTCATTTTTTAATTAAAAAGAGAATGGAAAGAAGGAGATGATTGAAAGAGAAATTGCAACTTTAGAGAAGGCTTTGGAGAAGGTGATTTAAAAAGCTCAAAAATTGTTTGGTTGATTATAATAAGGAAGAAAATCTGGGCTTACTATCTCACTACTCAACCGTTTATTCTTCTGTTGAAATCCTAAGTGCCTCAACTTGATCATAGGCAAAACTTAAAGTTGACTTTAGAAAGTTTGAAGTAAAGCGTATAAGATGGTTGGAAGAGTTCACTCTTTTCTTTAAGAAATCATTTTAAATCGAAGGTTAAATCATCAAGCGCGAAGAAGCAAGTATGAAATAAAAATAGTTCAAGAAACGTTCTTAAAAGAAGTAGGAGTTTAAAGATCCAAACCCATCCTCATGTGCCTTCAAGAACACTTTCAAAAAGAAAGGCTTTAAGTTAGGCATGCAAATGATTCATTGGGTCTTTTTTATGAAAATCAGAGAAGAAGAAGAATTGGAGAGCGGTACAATAGTGAGCCCAGAAAACCGATTTATCTACTCATGGGAAACAAGAAACAATGCAAGTAATTAAGTAAAACATATCATAAAATGAGTAGAAGAAAATGGAGCTCGACTCTTGTATTGATGTCACTTCAATCTTCAAGTTACATGCACTCAATTCCTCTCTCTCACAAGTGTTTGTACTGAACTACATATTGCAGAATAAAGTACGACTTTTACACTATCTAACAAAGAGCCTAAATCTTTAAAGAAATAACAAAAATTGTAATCCTAGTCTTCGCTCCTTTCTTCTCTGTTGAAACTAGTATTTATAGGAAAAACCCAGAGGGGGGATCATAGAAAGATTGGGGGAGCAAACGCTCCCCCAACCTCTTTAACAGAGCCACGTCCGCAGCTAGGGCTGCGTTTCTGAGGCCATGGTGTGGCCATGTGGCCACACCAAATTGGTCGAGCTCTCCGGTTTGATGATTTACCCATATCTTCTGCTGATTTTCTCATTTCAGCTTCAGGATTTGACGAAACAGCCTTTGATTGTTGGCTTCAACCGCTTGATTCAGGGAGGATTCTTTTCAACCAGTTTTCAACATCTCTGATATGCCAAGATTTGCCCTGATTTCTTAATTTCAAATTTATTCTGAATTAATTAAGAATTAGATGAGCTTTTGGGCTTGTTTCTCCTTCCTTTCTTTTAGCAATTGGGCCTACATTTAACAAAAAAGAAGTAGACTTATTAATAGAATTTATTAGCTAAAAAGTATGGTATGGTGACAATGTATATGCAATTTATGTGACTGATCAGGCATGCACGGGACCCATTCTAAACATGTTTCGTCCTTCCCCGTCAATTTTCAATAACCAACCTCGTTCGGCTTGTACGTGGAAGTATATGGCACCAGCCATATACCGTAACATACAAATTGAACGAGCCTTAATAATAACTTGATAATTGACTTCATGCTACATGAATTTTATTGTCGTGTTCATACTTGCCATTTATGATACTCAATGCTTGCTAATTTGGTCACATGACATTTAACCTGCTACACTTGCTTTATTTCATGATTCACTATTTATTGTGATTATTCCATGCTTATTGATTTTGATACATATACTTGACCTGATGCACTTACTTTTATTTATACTTGCCACTTGACTTCTTCTTGCACTCGCTGAGTTGCCCACTAACAACCCTGGATCTATATGTTCAGATTTGACAGGTTGGACCGAGGTGGACCCATCAGCTGACGATCAGGCCTACTTCGAGGAGCAGGTGGATCAGCCGTAGCTTCATCCAGTCTTTCCCCGCACGCGAGATTCCCTTTCCAGCTCGTGAGTTTTATCTTTTGTATCCGGTACAGTCTAATTTTGTACTATCTAGGGATGTAATATTGATGTAATATTATGTCACTATTTGTGATGACTAAGAACTTGTACTATTTTAATGTTGGAATATATAACTCCACGTATTTCTACACTCTGATACATGTGTTGTGTTGTATTGATGCTTAGCATACATACGTAATGGTACCATCGCCCTGCGTATGTGCGTCGCAGTGGCGTCTCCGTACTCGCCGGGATCGGGGCGCCATAGATTGGTATCAAAGCCTAGGCTCTCACACCTTCAATACAGCCAGTCTGCAAATTAATATTAGGTTAATTTGCGGCTGAGTCACACAAGTCTTTGTTATACATTCCAATCACAAGTACGAAGTTATCTATTCTTACCTTGAAATCCATCCCTTGATTCCTGAAATCTCCTATTCTGTTATCTTTTCAGTCGGTTCGAATATGGAGAGACGGGGGACACGTAACGGTCCTAGCACTTCCTGTGAAGGTCCGTACGGGGAGAACGACATGATGAGAATACTCCAGGGGATGGATAGTCAACAGCAGCAGACAGCTCCTGCGGCAAGGATTGCTGACTGCACCCTGCGAGCAGAGGCTGGGTACTATATCAGATTTCAGGAGGTTACAGCTGGCAGAATTTTCGGGCACGGAGAAGCCCCTGGATGCAGAGCAGTGGCTGATCGACATGACCGATCTCCTGAAGGCGGCCAGAATTCCTGGTGAGAACCAGTTGAAAGTGGCCAAGATCCAGCTGAAGGATGTGGTAAAGACCTGGTGGCTAGCCGAAGAGGCGAGGCTAGAGAAGCCTATCTCTTGGGACCAGTTCTCGAAGGGCTTCTATGAGAGGTTTTTCCCTGCAATAGCTCAGAAGGAGATGGAGGAGCAGTTTATCAAGTTGCAGCAGTAAAATCGATCGGTGGATGAGTATGCTGCTGAATTCCAGAGACTTAGTCGGTTTGCACCGTATATGGTAACCGACGAGGAGAAGAGAGCTAGCAGGTTTCAGCAAGGATTGAGGGTGGATATCCAGATGTTGCTTATATCCTACCAGCTGAAGACATTCTCCCAAGTCCTTTCTATTGCCCATGATGTGGAGCTGGGATTAGAGAAGAAGAGGAGAGTTGAGCTACAGGACAAACCTATGAAGCGCCAGTTCCAGCAGGTGCACAGAGGGAATCAAGTCAGATCTTTTGGTACCCTAGTCGCCAAGCGGTCAATTCAGCCTCCTTCTCAGCAGCTTGTGTGTGAGTACTGTCAGAAGCCTGGACACAATCAGAGGAACTACCGTATGGCCAATGGACTGTGTTTGGCATGCGGATCCGGCAACCACTCAATAGGAGAGTGTCCATTCAAGAAGACCTGGAATGCAGCTCCAGTACCACCAGCACTTCTAGCACGAGTGGCACCACCAGCACCTCCAGCTCGAGCAGCTCCCCCAGCATTTTCAGCACCACCGATGAGGAGGAATTCAGAACCAGTAGACAGAGAGCTCCACTTCCTCCCCAGCGTCGGACTCTGGGTCAGGCTCAGACGGGACCCAGGACCGGAGTAGGCCGCGGGAGAGGCCAGGCCTACAACTTGACAGCAGAGGAAGCTGAGGCATCTAGAGAAGTAGTAGCAAGTATAATTTTGGTCCACTCAGTTCTAGTCTTATCACTTTTTTACTCTGGTGCATTACACTGCTTCATATCCAGTAGATTTACTGCTTTGCATTCTATACCCCTAGTATGTATGGGTGACCAATGGGAAATTAGTACGGGGAATGGGGTAGTCATTACTAACAAGATTTGCAAGGCATGCACTGTGGAGTTATGTGGTAGAAAGTTAGAAGCCGACATGTTCGTACTGGACACTGGAGGGTACGATGTGATCCTAGGCATGACTTTGCTCAGCAAGTATCATGCGGTGATCGACTGTCAGAAGAAGAAGGTGATCTTCAGGATTCCACACCAACTGGAGTTTCAGTTCTTTAGAGAAAGCAAGTCCCTCCGAAAGGAAGATCAATTGGAGTGTGCCACTGCTGAAAAGAAGAAGACGGTGTCAGTGTGGAATGAATTCCCCGATGTATTTGAGGAGATATCAGGACTTTTCACCTGACAGAGTTGTGGAGTTCTCTATTGACCTTATTCCAGGAGCGACTCCCATCTCTAAAGCACCGTACCGGATGGCACCAACTGAATTGGCTATATTGAAGGAGCAGCTACTGGAGTATTCGAGCAAGGGTCTGATTAGACCAAGTACTTCACCTTGGGGAGCACCAGTGTTGTTGGCACATAAGAAGGATGGTGGCAAGAGGTTGTGTATTGATTACAGAGAGTTGAACAAAGTCACCATCAAGAACAAGTACCCTTTGCCGAGGATTGATGATCTCTTTGATCAACTTCATGGGGCCCAAGTGTTCTCAAAGTTAGTTTGTAGTCGGGATACCATCAGTTGAAGGTGAAGAAGGAAGACATCCAGAAGACGGCATTTAGGACTCGTTATGGTCATTAGGAGTTTTTAGTTATGCCCTTTGGAGTTACTAATGCCCCAGCACTCTTTATGGACTTGATGAATGGAGTCTTCTCACCTTATCAAGACAAGTTTGTATTGGTGTTCATTGATGATATTTTGGTCTATTCCAAGAATGAAGAGGAGCATGCAGAGCATCTGAGGGTTGTGCTACAGACTCTCCGACTTGAGCAGCTTCATGCCAAACTTAGTAAGTGTGAGTTGTGGCTAGAGAGTATAGCATTCTTGGGGCATGTTGTTTCTAAGGAAGAAATCTCGGTGGATCCCAGTAAGATTCAGGCGGTGAAGGATTGGCCGACTCTGAAGTCCGTGACAGAGATCAGGAGCTTCATCAGACTAGCTGGATATTATTGGAGGTTCGTGCAGGACTTCTCGAAGATTGTAGCTTGATTGAGGTAAACCTGCACAAAAAAATACGAGATTATAGAACTTGAAATAAAAATGTGCAAGTGCTCAATTCTTCCGCTATAGCAAGTGGCTATGCGGGTCGTGATCCACAAGGAGGGTTTGCGATGGAAGCTTTTACGGTTCTTTATTGAAATCGTTAAGAAAACAAAAGAAAGTTCTTCTCTGTTTTTAAAGTTAAGAAAAAGGAAAAGAAAGTTATAGGTTAAAGTTAAGAAGAAAGCGAAGGATGAAGAAGGTGGAAAATCAGAAAACGATAAAAAGCGACTATGTACAAATGGAATGAGTGGAGAAGAAAGAATGAAAATGGTTTGGAAGAAGTGGTGTTTGTGATTTACTTTACAGAAATGAAAGAAAGAAATAAAAGAGTTACTTACCTTCTTTTCGTCAAATGCTTACCTTGAGATCTTAGCTACGAAGTTACCTTGAATTAGAGGCATTCAGCGCATAGCCCATAAGATTTGAGTGTTGGTCTTCATCCACATTACATCATCAAGACTACTTCAAGAATGAAATGATACAGAGAGAGACTCTACTCCATCGTCATGAGCTATCGATGGCACTCGCAATGGCAAGGCTCTTTCGATGCTTCTAGACTCACTTGGAAGACGATTGTACGAAAAAGAAGAGTAAAATAAAAAAAAAAAAGAAGAAGAAGAAGAAGACTAAATAGAAGTACATACACAAAAAGAACATCGATTCGATTCCATTACAATCAAAGAAAAGAAATAAGTCTTACACCGGTGTCACTCCAGCTCAAGCTTCAGTCTTGTTCTTCGATGCAAGTCGATCTCCTCTGAATTACATAAATGAAACCTAAAATTACATGAAAAGAAAGACTAAAAACCTAAACTAAGAAATGAAAACTAAGCTAAATCCTAATCTCTGCATTGGCTCCCTTTTGCCTTTGAGTGCAGGTATTTATAGGAGAAATGGAGGGGGTAGAGGTGGATATTCAGTTCTGATCTGCTGTTTGTTGGCTTGTTGATTGCTGAATATCACTTAACAACTGACAGAATTAGAAATAATGATCAACATAAGAGTTATAGCTCTATCAGTCTGCTTTCTGGATCATCTTGAATCATCAGAATTGAGATTCTGTAGCAAAAGTTATGATTCGAATACTAAAATGTATCCAGTCAGAATCTGAATCAAACTTGCTTGATCTTTGCTTCAACCGATCGATTCTGAGAGGATTCTTCTCAACCAGTTTTCAACCTCTTGATTTTTCCCTTATTTACTGAGTGTGAATTAACTCTGATTTAATTCAGAATTTTTGTGGGCTTTGGGCTCACTTTTTCTTCATTTCCTTAAAGAATGGGCCTGCAAATAAATTAAGCAATTAATTAGGACAATGCAGGCTTTTATTCTAAAATAAGTATGAAAATATGATATTAAATATGCAACATTAGAGACCAATCATAGCTCCATTGACCAAGCTTACCAGGAAGGGAGAGAAGTACATATGGACTGAGGAGTGTGCGTCTGCTTTTGAGGAGCTGAAGAACAAGTTGATTTCAGCTCCAATCTTGAAGACACCCTCAGGGACAGGAGGAATGGTGGTATACAGTAATGCTTCAGGAAAGGGTCTTGGATGTGTATTGATGCAGCATGGACAAGTAGCGGCTTATGCATCCAGGCAATTAAAGCCTCGTGAGAAGAACTACCCAACGCATGATCTAGAGCTGGCAGCCGTGATCTTTGCGTTGAAGATATGGAGGCATTACCTGCTTGGTGACCGAGTGTTGATTTACACTGATCACAAGAGCCTGAAGTACATTTTCACTCAGAAGGAGTTGAATATGAGGCAGAAGCGATGGCTTGAGTTGATGGCAGATTATGATATAGATCTGCAGTACCATCCTGGCAAGGTTAATGTTGTGCCGGATGCCCTGAGTAGAAGACCAAAAGCCAACATGGTTATGTTGCTCACTCAGCAAGTGGACTTTCTCAAGGAGATGAAGCAGCTAGATTTGATGGTGATTCGGAGGACCAGTGGATCCGTTCAGTTGATGGCATTTCAGATCCAACCGACATTAATGGAGGAGATCAGAGAAGCTCAGAGAGAAGATACCAGATTGTTGAAGTTTAGAGAGCAAGTGGAAGTAGGGCTGAGGTCAGATGTTTGCATACATCCTGATGTGCACTCTATTTCAAGGGAAGAATCTGTGTGCCTCAGGGGGAGATTAGACAGAAGATCTTAACTGAAGCCCATAGCTCAGCTTACTCTGTACACCCTGGAGGAACTAAGATGTATCACGATCTGAAGCAACATTTCTGGTGGAATGCGATGAAGAGGGAGATTGCACAATATGTGGAGAAGTGTCTAGTGTGTCAGCAAGTGAAGCTGAACACCAGAGACTAGCTAGATTACTATAGCCTTTGCCAATACCAGAATGGAAATAGGAGCATGTTACAATAGATTTTGTCACCGCTCTACCCCGCAGTCCTAAGGGGTACAATGTAGTATGGGTAGTTGTTGACCGTCTCACTAAGTCAGCACATTTCATACCATTCAGAGTGGAACAATCTACAGAGATTCTAGCAGACAAGTACATGAGGGAGATTGTTCGACTGCATGGAGTTCGTATGAGTATCGTGTCAGACAGAGACACGAGGTTCAGATCTCACTTCTGGGAGAGCCTTCAAGAGAGTCTGGGAACCCGTCTAAAGTTCAGCACATCTTATCATCCAGAGACAGACGGGCAGTCCGAACGGACCATTCAGATCCTAGAAGACATATTGAGGGCTTATATGATAGACTTCAAAGGATCGTGGGAAGACCATCTACATTTTGTAGAGTTTCCTACAATAACAGCTATCACGTGAGCATCAAGATGGCCCCATTTGAAGCCTTATATGGCAGGAGATGCAGGTCACCATTGTGTTGGGAAGGCATTTGGGGCCAGATGTGATAGTACAAGCGTGGACAAGATCAGGACCATCCAACAGCACCTTCGTGCAGCCCAGGACAGACAGAAGAGTTGGGCAGATTCCAATAGAAGACTGTTAGAGTTCCAAGTAGGAGAGCACGTGTTTCTAAAGATATCTCCGATCAAGGGAGTGATCAGATTTGGCGCACGTGGGAAGTTGAGTCTGAGGTACATAGGCCCGTTTGAGGTATTGGAGCGAGTGGGAGAAGTGGCCTACAGATTGGCACTGCCTCCATCACTGGAAGGAGTGCACAATGTGTTCCATGTGTCACAGCTGAGGAGATACATCAAGGATGAGAGCCATGTATTGGATTATTCAGAGTTGGAGTTGCAGCCAGATTTGTCATATACTGAGCAACCAATGGCTATTGTGAACAGAAGTGTCAAGACCCTAAAGAAATGGACCATCCCGTTGGTGCTTATTTCATGGAATAGGCATAGTCTGGGAGAAGCAACTTGGGAGCAGGAAGACGTCATTCGTAACCGTTACCCGCATCTGTTCGAGCCTTGAGTGGTAATATTCTCTTGTACTCCATCTCTTATCTTATAAATTCCTTATTTTCATGTTCATCTCTTTCCTTATAGAAATTTCGAGGATGAAATTTTTGTTAGGTGGGTAGATTGTAGCACCCTCTACCCGGGATACGTACCCAGATACGTGTCCTATAATTTTTCAACCATATTGCTCAATTTTCTTCCTGTATGTGTTCATGGGATGTGATTTCTTATATTATTGAGTATCGGGTCTGGACTCTCAGACCGAGAGTAAGCCCTGACCCGGACCGGGAACCCGATACCAGCCAGTAGCTCAATTTGACTTTCTGATAGTCCAATTTTACTGATTTCAGTTTTAGAGACTGTTTTCTAATATTTTAGATTTTTTCATGATTTTATGGAATTTTTCGAAATTTTTCTGCAAAATCTCCAAAACCGGTGTTAGTGGGCATCGCTGACTGATTCCCAGATTTTTTTAGTTCTCAAATGGGATTGAATTTTCAAAAACAGCTTTCACAGTACATCTTAGAATTTCATTTTCTATCTAAAAATATTTTTTGAGATTTTTCAAAATTTATTAAAATTTGACCGATTCTGATGTCCACCGGTATCGCCGAAAAATTTCAAGATTTTTAATTTTAAAATTACATTAAATTTTTCAAATCTGATTTCACCAGACATCTTAGAATAATGTTTTCTATTTTTAAGAATTTTTCGGAACGATTCTGAACCAGTCAAATTTTCGCCTTATTAAAATAATAATATTTATTTCTGGTCTTATCTTTTCATACTTTCTTTTTCCCTACTCTACTACTTTGTACTTCAAAAATTATAATAAATAATTTATTTAATAATAAAAAATTTTAAACTATTTTATTTTCTTATTAATTTTTTTCTTTTTCTTTAACTTTCTTTCTTTTCTTCTTTTCTTTTCTTCTCCTTCACTCCAACTCCCATCCCCTGCAACTCCCCCAGCGCAGCAGCAGCTGCAACTCTAGCAGCATCAAGCAATCCCCACCATTCCCATTCATCATTTCATCTCACTTCCTTCTCTATTAAACCCTACAACTTCAATTTCCTTATTCATTTTCAAAAATCCAAAATCCACTTCATCTTCAACCCCTCAACCAAACTCATGCACCCAACTCACGGTCGCCGCCTCCACCATCACCGCCGCCACCGCCGCTGCCCCTAGGCCGGCGCCGCACCACCCCACACCCCCCCCACTTCCTTCTCCACCTCCATCAACTCCAACCATCACTCCACCACCACCAATTTCATCCAAACCCACCTCCATTACCACCCTTTCTCCTCCAAAATTCACAATCACCACCACCAATCCCACCACTCCAACCACCCCATCACCACCTCCTCCTCCTCCTCTAATCCCTCAACACCACCAATCATCACCACCACCACCACAACAACCACCACCACCTCCACCAAACAACAACCTCCACAACAAAATCCTCCCCCTAGGGCAGCCCACGCGCGCGCCCCCTCTCCCCCACCGCCGGCGCCGCTGCCGGCAGTCCGCCGGCGTGGTCGGCCGCCAGTCGACCAATACCCTCCCCTCCTTCTTCTTTTTCCTTTCTTTCTTTCTTCTTTTCTTTCTTTCCTTCTTTCTTTTCATTTCTTTCTCTTTCTTCCCTAAATAAAACACTCTTTTCCCTCATTCCAAAAATACCCCTCCCCTCATTCCCTTATTACTGCCCTTTAATTACAACTCTACCCCCCTTTCATTTTAATTCCCATTTTCTCTTTAAAAACACCCTATTTTCTCTCTCTCCTTCCTACAACTTTCTCTCTCTCCTCTCTCTCCTCTCTCATTCCCTCTCTAAATTTATATAAATATATATAAATATATATTTTAATATACGACTATGGGCTAGTGGATTTCTCGTGCGGGTCACCGAATTTCTGGACTTTTAACCGGTATTTCACCCTGGTTTCAGGCGAGTGCTTATTTTTAATTTAAAAATAATTACTTTTACATTTATAACATGATATTGATATGTGGATGTTTTAACATACTATATTTGACTCTGATATCTTTCATGCTATATTTAACACCTAATACTGGACACCGATATTTGCCATGCTATATTTGACATCGATAATTGTCATGCTATATTTGACACTGGTATTTGCCATGCTATATTTGACACCAACACTTGCCATGCTATATTTGACACCGATAATTGCCATGCTATATTTAACACCGACACTTGCCATACTATATTTGACATCGATAATTGTCATGCTATATTTGACACCAATATTTGCCATGCTATACTTGACCCGTGACATCTGACACCGGCACTTGGTATTTACACCAGTACTCAGTATTTACACTGGCACTTGGCATGTTACATTTGATATATTATTTATGACTCCGGCATACGGTATTTACACCGGCACTCGATATATAGACCAGGCACTTGATATGTCATACTTGACACCTGCTCCTGATACCTGGTATATGACTTGACATTTTGACCCTTGACCGGACATTACCACACTTGATACCTGTATAATATGACATATTCATGACTATCACTTTTACGGGGACTTGGCTTGACTATTATATTATTACCAGATACTTGGTACTCCTGAACTCCTGTACTCCTGAACTCCTGTATACTTGAACCCCTGAAATAGGGAGGCCCCTGACATTACTCCTAATATTATACTCCTGTTGACCCCCGTAATAGGATAACCATGAATATTGTACTTTTGTGAATACCCTGTATACATTATTATTTGAGACTATGTTATATTTAAACAACTTACACCGGGATGGGGGAAATTGATGGGTATCGATATAGCTTCTGTGTTTATGGTGGCCATACATATGTTGTACAACTATTCCAGTTGAATTCGACCTGGAGGCCACCAGGCGTTTCCGAGGGGTGTACTGGCACCCCTACCCTCTTACCTGCCTGGTGTGCTATAATCCCTTGGGTATATCCTGTAGGGAACGGTGACACTCTATTTCTGTTCAGGCGTATACTAAGACCTTCGGGCATATAGTAAGTCCCAGTGCCTAGTGGTACGTTCCGGCTCAGTACCGGATACTCCTGAACCGTTGTCCCGGGCATGCACGGGACCCATTCTAAACATGGTTCGTCGTTCCCCATCAATTTCCAATAACCAACCACACTCGGCTTGTATGCGAAAGTATATAGCACCGGTCATATACCGAAACATACAAATTGAATGAGTCTTAAAAATAACTTGATAATTGACTTCATGCTACATGAATTTTATTGTCGTGTTCGTACTTGCCATTTATTGTAGATACTCCATGCTCGCTAATTTGGTCACATGACATTTAACCTGCTACACTTGCTTTATTTCATGATTCACTATTTATTGTGATTATTTCATGCTTATTGATTTTGATACATTATACTTGACCGATGCACTTACTTTTATTTATACTTGCCACTTGGCTTCTTCTTGCACTCGCTGGGTTGCCTACTAACAACCCTGAATTTGTATGTTCAGATTTGACAGGTTGGACTGAGGTGGACCCATCAGCTGAGGATCAGGCCTACTTCGAGGAGCAGGCGGATTAGTCGTAGCTTCATCCAGTCTTTCCCTGCTCGCGAGATTCCCTTTCCAGCTCGTGAGTTTTATCTTTTGTATCCTATACAGTCTACTTTTGTACTATCTAGTGATGTAATATTGATGTAATATTATGTCACTATTTGTGATGACTAAGTACTTGTACTATTTTAATGTTGGAATGTATATCTCCATGTATTTTCGCACTCTGATACATGTGTTGTGTTGTATTGATGCTTGGCGTATATACGTAATGGTACCATCGCCCTGCATATGTCCGTCGCAGTGGCGTCTCCGTACCCACCGGGATTGGGGCCTCACAGGTAAAAGTTACTTACCCCTTTTGTGCTCATATACCTTGGATTCGTAGCTACGACTTACCTTGTATTTGAAGGCTATCAAGCATGGCGTGTAGGATCTTCCCCATTCTCGATCTACACTAAGAATAAAAGAGCAAACTATACTAGCAAGAGAATGGTTGTTCATTACCATAGGCCATCAAGGGCACTTGCAATGGCGAAGCAGTCTCGAGGCTAACAGATTCACTTGGAATGCACCACATTAGAGGAGAGTAAATGAAAACAAGAGTAAATAAGAAAAAGTAACTTTCAATCAATTCAAATAATAATGGAAGAAGAGATCACTTACACCGATGTCACCTGCAGTACAAGCTTGCTTTCGTTCCTCCATGAAAGTATCATCTCCTCTCAGTTACAAAATAAAGAAAATGAAAATTACATGAAAGAAAATAAAAACCTAGGTTACAAACTACAAATTAGCCTAAGTTCTACTCTCTGCTTAGTCCTCCCCATTTACAATGAAAATCCTGTCATTTATAAGCAAAAACCCAGAGGGGAGAGGTGTGAGAAGATAGGGGGAGCAAATGCTCCCCCTAAACTCCTTAACAAAGCTGGGGAAACGCGACTTTGGCCGCGTTTTCGCGGCCACGGTGTGGCCAGATGGCCTCACCCTTTAGGTGGTGCTCCTCGGCTTCTCGATTTGTATTTATCTTCAGTTGGATTTGCAGTTTAAGTCCGAGAATTTGACGAAAGGGCCTTTGATCCTTGGCTTTAACCGATCGATTTGTAGGGATTTGTTCTAACTGATTTTCAATCGATATGAACTGACCTGAACTGCCCTGATTTACTGAGTTCGAATTAATTCTGATTTAGTTCAGAATTTGATGGGCTTTTCGGCTCATTTCTCTTCACTCTCCTTTAAGAATAAGCCTGCAAATAAATTAAACATTTAATTAAGAAAAGCAGAGTTTATTCTATAATAAGTATGAGAATATGATAATAAATGTGCAATATTAGTGATTAATCAAACTCACATACCTATCTTTTGCTCGTCCTCGAGCAAAACAACTAAACTATATTAAGGATTATTTGACCACTTTCGCAGGTCAGTCGATTGTACTGAGCATGTGCAACAAGCCGTTAAACCTCTAGGTTTCCCCTAGAGGACGTGTTTTATCTCGTGAGGGTTTTCAGTAGATTACACCTACAAAATCCATAAACAAAGAGAAATAAAGAGTTAGTATTTTCAAAAAGCATTTTGAAAGAGAAAAATATTTGAAATATAATTTTAAGATTTAAGTAATCTATAAGTTATAGGAAAATTGAATTTTTCATTTCTAAACTTAGTCTCTATTCAAAAATTTGTTATCAATTAAAGTAAGGAGTCAAATTGTACTTCTCATCTAGTCTATTACTTTACCCTGAGTCATATGCACCATCGTGACTGTGAAGTTTGACTGAGGGTTCTTTAACATTAACTCCTATGCCTTATTTATATTTATTTTTGGTGGTATTTACTTCTCAATTCCATTAGGCTTTCTAATCTGCCCATGTAACGAGCCTTTAGGCAAGTTCTCATTTTTATGAAATTGAACTCAATGAGAAATGTGACCTCGATTCTCAAATCTGTGATCCAGTTTAAATTCCGAATCAATATTGACTCCTGTTTTGTTACCCGACTTTAGTAATATTTTAGAGTCAGTTTTGATTCCCACACATATCATTGTTGAACTTGAATCACCAATATTAAGTCACATTCCATTATTGGAAAATGAATGTGGACTTAAGTTTCAACTTCTTGATTTGGACCCATTTCCTGAACTAATCTCGACTCCTGAACCTTTACTTGACTTAAGTCACTTTCCTGAGTCGGTATTAGTTCCCGCACATCCTGAGTCCAAGTCAATCATTCTATCTTTTCACACTCCATTTTGGGACATGGCAGTTGACAAAATTGACTCTGAAATCAATTATGGAATTTGGAAATTAGATGGGGTCAAATTTTTAATAAAAATCCTTCATGTATACATCATTTTAGTGGGTTATATTAGAGATATTTCTGATGGGTTCCTTCAAACTCCATGCAAAATCGATAGGGCCGCATTTCGTTGACCAATCAGAGCACCACCGGAACCACCACATTAAGATAGTATTTTCCTTCCCTGTCTTCTTTTTCATGCATCTATGCATTAATTCATACATTGAGGACAATGCATGAGATAGGTATGGGGGAGGGTTCTAACATAACTTAGGTTTTTCTTTTTATTAAAAGAAAATTTAACATTTTCTTTACTTTTAAAAACTTTTTTAAAATAGAAACAATATTTTGACATATTTTTTGTAAGAAATTAAGTCAATTTTAAGGAATAGGAAAATCAAAATTAGTATTTCTTAAACTTGGTCAAAATAAGATTATTTTTTGATTTTTATAGAAAGATAATTTGTCAAAGTAATTTAGTCTTGATCTTTACCTTAATGAAATATGCACACTTCATACACTTACACACTTAAGGTTCAAAAACAAAGATTCTTATGCCTTATATATATATATAAAAGAAAAAAATATCTATGAAAAATGAACAAATCTAATTATTGATTAGCTAGGTGCTTTGGCCTAAGCAAGCTTTGGTATTTACGCAAAAGATAATTAGATAAGTTTAAAATATATATATATATAAATCCTCTGATTAAGCTGGGTATCTATGCCTCATGAAGCATAAATATTCACGCCTAAAAGGGGTACATTTTATAAATAAAAACTTTGATTTCGTGGCCTTATCCGCTTGAGTTTTTAAGTCCTTAGGGGTTCTTTCTCACCTGGTGCCCTAAAACTGTCCGGTTTGGGTGTCACTGAATTTATCAATGGGACTTTCAAAATTATAAAATTGGTCAAGTTCAATATGATGATCATCAAAGATGAGCGATTCAATTTCATTATAAATTGGCATAGGATCCAATGTTGACTCGAAAAAAGATTGAAATCAGGTGAAGACGCTGGAGTCATAATTGAATTAGGAAGTAGAATTGAATCACTTATTTGAGGTTCATGATCATATTCATTTTCAAGTTCAATTTCAAGAAAGGGATAACTTGCCAAACTATCAATGTCACTTTCAAAATTTGGAGTTTGGGTAAGTTTAAATGATTGTGCTAAAATGGACCTTGTCTTCCAAAACAACATGACTCTTCGGCTCTAACAGAATGGTTACCGACATCAGAACTGGCCAAACGGTGAGAACGTAGAGATTGGAACATCATATCTATGTCATGATTACGAGCGTTTTGAGCCTGAGTCATGGCTTCAAGCATCTTTTCATAGTTGATAGGTTCATCGTTTTGTTGCGATTGGTCTTGAAAAGATGAAGTGTTATTTTGGAATTGGTGGTAAAATTGTGAGTCCATCAGATTTTGTGATTGTTGTTTGGACTCACGCATACTCATTTCCAAAATTGATGGTTTTCTATTTTAGACTGGTGGAACTGAGTATGAATCTTGAAAATATTGTGGACAAGGTGAATAAGGAGGACAATTTTGTTGAAAATTGGACTCGGGGGAGGTGAATCCCCATTGACTCTGTGAAGAGTTGAAATTATTCTGAAAATTATGGTTATAAGATTAGGGGCATGGGTTATATTGATTCGGATAAGACCAATTCGGCACACTAGGTTGGTTAAAGTTATGATATGTCAGGTTAGTAATATCCGAAAAAGAGGTTGGTGTGTAATATGGATTACCATTAAAATTGAAAAAATTATTATTATAAGCCATATCACACAATAAAACACAAACAAAGAAAAAAAACAAACAAATAAGAAAACAAAAAAGAAAAATTCTAACCTAAGTTAGGGTAGACCTTTGACCTAGACGACTCCTAACTGGTTAGACTGTCTATAGGAGGTATAATGCAGACTTTGACCACAAGCTAATCAGCCAGGTTAGGGCAAGATTGATGGGAGGTTATCCGTCAAAGACGTTCCTTAATTAAGTAACCACCAACCTTCGGGCTTTCGGCCTTTAATCCCCTTCCTGGACACCGATTTGGCAGGAGTCAAATTCCAAAACCTTTTCCTCTTAGGATAGTCTCCTAATTGAGTTCGAGATGTCCCTAGGGCCAACTTCTACTCATTTTTAGTTAGGCTTGGGTTAGTGAGTGAGGAGATTGTTTGTGGGCTAAGGGAGGGTAATGACTTCCCCACCTTATCTTATTTATAGGACATGCCCTTAGATCAATTTAGTGCAGTGTACAAGTATATAGAAAAAAGTAACGTTCAAGCAATCATACAAGAATGAACCTTATACTAAATGCTATGCACTCATACCTTGGCTCCAACACTCTTCAACAATAAATAGAAAATGAAATGAAATAGACATGTGCTTAAATGCAAAGTCTAAATCATTTTTAGCATTTATAATCAACTTTTTACTGTTGCGTTAAAAATGTATATACAGTGAGTCAAACAAGGAGATAAATGTTACAGAAATTCAGATTTTCAATTCAGCCAACCTGCAAAAATACAGGTTAGTAGTTCACTCAGTTTTCTTAAGCAAATCTGAGGGCTTCTTAGCTCTGCTTTCTTAAGCAGAGTCTAACACCACTTATGTGTCCACTGTAGCAAGAATTCCTTGTTGTTAAATCTGTACAAAAAAACGAAGAAGAAAGTTAACCAAAAATGTAAACTTTTAAAGAGAGTAACTTACCGTCCCTCCCCGGCAATGGCGCCAAAATTTTGATTGAGGTTTTTACCTGCACATAAAAATAAAATTTCAGATTTTCAGATTAAAGAGTGCAAGTTACTCAATTCTACCTCAATAGCAAGTGGCTATGCGGATCGTGATCCACAAGGAGGTACTAGCGATGGAAGCATTTTAGTAAGATCTCTTTTAGGCTACAAAATATGGTTAAAGTTCTTCTTTAACTCTTTAAAAGAAAAAGGAAAAATTAGGTTAAAGTGAGTTAGGAAGAAAATGGTAGATTAAGAAGATGGAAAAAGTAGAAATGATATGTACAAAGAAATGGAAAAGGAATGATAAAAGAAGTGATCGATTGTGATCTTCTAAACTAAAGAATAAAAAGAAAAGAAAGAAACTAAAAGTTACTTGCCCCTTTTGTGCTCATATGTTGGTCCCGAGATGATGCCAAATGTGGATCTAATATACGAAGTCAACACTCGCAAGAATATTAGTATAAAGGAAATAAATGTACTTGCAAATAAAGAAAAATAAATCACAGAAAAGTTAACAATCGCAAACACGTGTGATTTATCCTGGTTCGGTCCTCGTGACCTACATCCAGTCCCCAAGCCTCCCGCTTGAGATTTTCCTTTATCCTTGATTTTGTACACCCAAAATCAACACCTTGCACACCACTTGACAAATCCCCTTTGCCAAATGTGTACAACTTCTCTTACAACTAAGAGAACAAACAATACCTTGTACAACCTCTCTTCTACACCAAGAAGACGCTCTTATACAATGATTTCTTTGAGTGATTACAACCTTTCCTATAAGCCTTAGTACAGTATGTGATTGTGGACAAGGGCTAGTATTGGAGGACTTTCAGAGATCTTCACAAAAGAGTAGGAATTGGTGAAGAACTGGAAGTGGGAACAGTTTTCAGGAAACCAGAATATTTTTAGGATTTTTGGTCAGAAAACTGAATATTTTTATTGGTATTTTGGCCTAAGATTAACAATCCCATTTATAGCTATACTCTAGGGTTAGTTAGGGTAGTTATTAGGTCCAATTTGAACATTCAAACGTTGGATAACGTTGCAGAAAATACCAGAAAATAGAAACTGTCCAACAGTCAGAAACTACCATTAGTCGACTTGAGATTTGGGTTAGTCAACTAGGGTAGGCAAATTTCACTAGGTTAGTCGACTATAGTCAAGACCAAGTCGACTAGGTCAAGTTAAATTCAAATGACAAGTTTCTGGAAAATTGAACCAAGTCAACCACAACCAACTTATAAGTCGACTAGGCCAGGTATTAGTCGACTAGGGGGAAACTATAAGTCAACTACAAAAGTCTATTAGTTGACTAGGTATTATGTTAAGTCGACTAACAGAGGCAAACAGAGAGTTGGGATCTTTTAGGACACAAGCTAGTCGACTAGGGAAATGGTCAAGTCGACTATACTATGTATTATTCGACTTGAAAAGAGTATAAGTCGACTAACTATACTAAGATATGTGTGTGCGCATCAAGGCTTTTAACATGCTATTTAATCATTACAAAATATATCATTAGCAACTCTCTTTGGGAAGTCTTGATCATGAAGAACTCTTGAATAGGCTTGTGATAGAGCTCCAAATGACATAGCATCACAAATGTCTTCATCAAAAGCAAGTTCAAACATCATATACCTTGGATTCGTAGCTACGACTTACCTTGTTTTTGAAGGCGTCAAGCATGGCATGTAGGATCTTCCCCATGCCCGATCTACACTAAGAATAAAAGGGTAAACTATACTAGCAAGAGAATAGTTGTTCATCACCATAAGCCATCAAGGGCACTTGCAATGGCGAAACAGTCTCGAGGCTAACAGATTCACTTGGATTGCAACACATTAGAGGAGAGTAAACGAAAACAAGAGTAAAGAAGAAAAAGTAACTTTGAATCAATTCAAATAACAATGGAAGAAGAGATCACTTACACCGATATCACCTGCAGTACAAGCTTGCTCTCATTCCTCCATAAAAGTATCATATCCTCTCAGTTACATAAGGAAAATAAAAATTACATGAAAGAAAATAAAAATCTAAGTTACAAACTATAAATTAGCCTAAGTTCTACTCTCTGCTTGGTCCTCCCCATTTACAGTGAAAATCCTGCCTTTTATAGGCAAAAACCCAGAGGGGAGAGGTGTGAGAAGATAGGGGAGCAAACGCTCTCCCTAACTCCTTAACAAAGCCGCGAAAACGTGACTTTGGCCGCGTTTCCACAGCCAAGGTGTGGCCAGGTGGCCACATCCTGTTGGTGGTGCTCCCTGGCTTCTCGATTTATATTTATCTTCAGCTGGATTTGCAGTTTAAGTCTGGGATTTTGATGAAATGGATTTTGATCCTTGGCTTCAACCTATCGATTTGTAGGGATTTGTTCTAACTGATTTTCAACTAATCTGAACCGACCTGATCTGCCCTAATTTACTGAGTTCGAATTAATTCTGATTTAATTTAGAATTTGATGGGCTTTTGGGCTCATTTCTCTTCACTCTCCTTTAGGAATGGGCCTACAAATAAATTAAATATTTAATTAGGAAAAAGCATAGTTTATTCTATAATAAGTATGAGAATATGATAATAACGTGCAATATCAGTGACCAATCAATGCAAGAGATGTGTTTATTAGCAGAATTTAATATGAAATAAATGTGAAGATATGGTATGAAATATGCAGTTTTAGAGACTAATCAGTGATACGGGCTGGAATAATTTCCAGCTAGGCCAATCTATCAAAGCGGACAGGAATGTCAAGTCCCCTGCCTGAAGGTTTCTTCAACACGGTCAAAACGGACTTTTTTCTGCTTCTCTTTCCCTGAAGTCGGGATTGGAGCTGGAACGGGTACTTCTACTTATGTTGTTTGCTGTTGTGTCTCGTCAGTTGTTTTATCCTACTGTTTCAAGTACGATTTTCCTGACATAGTGCCGTTAGTTGGGATGTAGCATCCGTGGTGTTAAAGCATGCTTCTCGTTTTCAGAATCACTGAGAGAAGCTATTCTTTATGTTGTCGTCATCTGGCAAGACACAGATAACGTTACAAGATTTACCCTTTAACTTAAATTTCTTCGAATCCCATTGTTTGTCTTGGGTGAGGTCTGGGTGTATCCACATGATTTCCTCTGTTTTGAATGTCAAGGGAACGAGACCCTTAATCTCTTACTGTTTAGCTGAAGGATCATTTATCTCCAGCTGCGCTTTAGGGATTGGAAAAGACCCATTAAGACTATGACTTTTGGGGTCTTGTCGAACTCAAGGGTCACCATGTTTGCGGTGACTTTCTTTTGTTCTGACTTTAGAGTCAGAACTCCAGCATCAACCAAAGCTTGGATTTTATCCTTGAGGACAAAGTACTTGTTAGTAGGATGATGAACCATCCTATGAAAAAGGCAACAATTGGGATCGTTTGTGCGTCCCACTTCATTAGGGCGTCAGGGCCTCTGACAGCTTCAACTTATTCCCTTTTTGGAGCAAGTGAAATATTTTAACCACCTGCTCATCCTTGAAGGAATACTGTTTCAGAGGATTGGTGTTGTTCTTCTTAGTTTTCGGAAGGGCTTCTCCTAACAACTCCATGAACATAGTCTCCTTCCCTTTGGCCTGGGAAGATTGTGCTATCTCATATTTGGAAGGGGATTAATTGTATTGAGAGAGGGTTTAGAGTAAACTGTTGATGTTCGTGTACTAATGCTTAAAAACTCTGAACTAATATGTAGGTTTACTTTACTCCTTCCGATTCAGCGTTCCGTAGCACAAACTAAGAGGGGTCGTATTCGCAAGGAGGATTAGCAATAGAAGCATTAAAGATTTTTTTATATTGAGATTTCGATAATAAAAATGAAAGTTCTTCTTTGTTTAAGAAATGAAAAACAAAAAGATGTAGAAAGTGCGTGAGAAATCTCTATGGGTTTTGGAGATAAAAGGGAAAAATGAAAAGAAAGATGGAAGGAAAACGGAAATATTTATAAGAGAATATTTTTAAGAAAAGGATTTTTGAAGTATGATAGAAAGAAACACCATGACTAATTAACATTCTAATCTACTAACTTACTACTCTCATTGGGTGATGCATGCCCCATATTGATTCATCGACAATGATATGTCTTGCTTTGTCAAGTCATTGTATTGTCCCATATCGAAAATGTTTTCTCATCTAGGCTTGGCTAGTTGCCTCCTTGAATCATTGGCTCCCTAAATAGATTTTCAATAATAGAACAAGGATAGTCAATCTTAGGTATGCTAAGCAAAAATGCAAGATTCATTCGTCCATCAAAGCTATAACCAAGCTAGCATGAAATAAGAAACTTAAACAATAGCCATTAGCATAATGAAATGATCCATCTTCATGTTCCATCGAGGTACTTATTCTAAAGACAAGGCTCTAAGTGAGACTCACATGAATCATATGGAGGGGGCACAAAGCATTTGTTAAGAATGGAAAATAACTCATCTTCATTAGGGTTAAAAGTGACTTGTAAATTTCAAGAATAAAAATAAAGCATCCAATTATTCATATGAGTTAGCAGTCACCCAAGAGTTAGTAGGAGTTAGAAGTTAGTCATGTTAATAAGTTAGCTAGACATGAAAATAAAGAACAAGCAACAATTCAATGTAGAATGTAAAAACAAGAAGGTAAAAGCTTGAAGAAGAAAATGCACTAGAACAAAGAAAAGATTGGAAGAATGAAAGATTAATCCTTGTATTGAGTTGTCGCCTTCTCTAATTACAAAGATTTCTCACCCTCACTCTCTCTTTCCTAGATTCTAGAAGGAGAAAAGGAAAATTACATAAGAGACTAAAGAAAACCTAGAGAAATCCTAACAATTTTCCTTAAAAAAGATTGCTATTCTCTCCTCCCCCTATTACAGAGGCCCTATGGGTCTATTTATAACCTTCAAGAGAGGAGGCTTTCCCACCACAGTCGTTGGATCAAACGCTTGATCAACGGCCAAAGGACTGCCGCTGATCCGCGGCCAGAGCCGCGTTTCCGCAGCAGAATCTTGACCGTTGTGCCAGCGAATTTTCTGCCATTCTGTTATCGCTCGTGTGCCTAGCTAGACCTTCTAGAAAGTGGAGAATATGCTTGGATCAATCAAGATCTAGGCTTTCTTCTTGTGGGCTTCTAAATTACTCCTAAATTCCTTTAAAAATTATAATTGTTAGGCCTCCTTCTCCGTTAATTGTTGGACCTGAAAAAAGAGAGATAAAAGCAATAAAAATCCCATATTTAATCACATAAAGAATAGTATGGTGGTATAAAATGATGCATAAATGAACTCCAATTACACCCCCATACCTAGCTTTTGCTCGTCCCCGAGCAAAATGAGAAAAGAGAAAAAATCCTAACTAAATTATTACACTACTTTCGTAGGTGACACGATTGCACTGAGCTCGGGCAATAAGCCGTTAAAAACCTCTAGGTTACCCTAGAGGAGGAGTGTTGTCTCCTGAGGGTTTTCAGCGGATTGCACCCACAAAATCCAAAAGAAGGAAAAAATGTTAGTGAAAAGAAAGGAAGAAAAAATTATGATCCATTTTTTTTCTAAAGAATTTCGGCGATCTATTGGTTTCGGGTTACCCTAAACTTTTCCTTCTTTTTACAAGTTTCCATTTGAAGTCTTCTTTTCAACTTAGGTTAAGTTTTCAAGAATAGAGAGAAAGCTAGATTTTGTATCAGGCCTAACATATATACATCTATATACACGAGGAATTTTCTTAGACTTAAGTTCATTTATTTACATATATATAATAATATTTTTTTCTCTTTTTTTAAATATATATATGTTTATTATATATTTACATTCCCTTAGCTTCATTAGGCTTTCTAATTTACCCATGTAGCGAGCCTTTTACCGATGACTCACAGACCAGATGGTCTTAGGGCATCAGATGAAGATATATCCCTAAGGCCCAAGGACTCATGTAAACTAGGCCATGAATGCTAAGGACTCAACCACTTTTAGGCGTGTCTGGCCATACTTCTTAAAGCACAACTAACAAGCTTAATTAGTGATTAAGTTTTTATTTATGATTAATATTATATATTTTTTATATATCTTTTTATTTTTATTTCTATATATGGATGTAAATAAAATTACAAAGTCCTTGATTAATCCCTCAACATGTAAGTGTATATAGTGCTCAAGAAAAATTCAAACTCTAGCTATCTTTTCTATTCTTTTCTTTCTTAACCTAAAGTTCCAACAAAACTTTTTTTTCGACTTATATTATGAAATCTGAGTTTAGAATATCCTTAATTCTTATGATCAAGTTAATTCTTTTTTTTAAAAAAAATGGATCAAAGAGATTTGTTTTTTTTATATAAAAGAAAAGAAAAATCTAAAAATCTAAAAGAAAATCCTTAAAAATCCTATGTTAGTATCTACCCCTCATACCTATCTCATGCATTGTCCCCAATATATGCAATAAAATATATGTATGAAATATGTAAAGAAAAGGTGTCACCCCCTCCTTCGGCTTGGACCAGCAGTGGTGCTAGGTCCAGCCGACTGTGAACGCCGCAAACCCTCCTCAATGCGGTCTAAACGAGATGTCTGCTCCTCAACTGGTTTGCGTAGTCTAACCTGTCCCCGAAATATCTTCTTCATGCCTCGCAAAATGGTAGACATGAAGGCACGTGAATCAGCTGGGGGGTCCTGTTGCCAAAAGGCCGGTTCATCCTCCTCCTCTAAAAGTTCCTCCGAAGAGGACTCCACAGGGGCATCTTCAGACTGGACACTAGGGGTCCAGACTGCATGAAGATAACTGTTGTAAGCACTAGTAGCCCTTTCTGGTGCAACGAACACCCTATCATATGAGTCAAAAACAGCATCTGGTAGGAAAGTCCTACACAGACGAGTATTCAGAACTGGGTGCGAGTACTTTGCACCGCGTGTGCGTAAGGAGTTGGTGATAATACTATTAAAGATGGTCTTGTTAATACATATAGTGTGCTACCGAGTCATGAGGTCGTGAATGATTTGCAGCACCGGCCTGTTGAAGAAGGTTGTGTGGTCAAGCCCTAATATGTTGCATTGAATCAAGCAGCCAACGCAATGTACGTTTCGAAATGTAGTACTGGCTTTGAGCCCCCTATCTTTTTCTATACAGCGTGCCCCCATAACAGTCATGTAATCAATTAGTGGAAGGGGTCGCAATGATGTGGGTTGCAAGGGACATGTGTGAATTCCTCTAGCAGAGAAAGCGTGATAACAATGTCCCCAGTTGGCAAGTGCACTAAGATTTGGTATGTATCGAAATTTATAGAGGCTTGATCTATGAAAGTATAGAAAAGCTTGACGAGCTTAGGACAATAATAAGCCTCGTGATTTGAGTTATCATAAACCAATTCATGCCAATCCCATGCACGAATACGATCTAAAAATTCATGACCATACCAGTTAACATCGCTAAGAATTTGAGAAAAATCTTTTTCAGCAAAAATTGACGGTGCCATGATAAATAATATGAAGCAACAGAAAGGGATACGCAAACCTCCCCCAGACTACATAGGGGGAAAACTTAAACGAGATTGCAGAGAGCAATCATCAGCGGTAGCAGATGAGAAGATGGTAGATCGGGGGACTTTAGATTGCCGCATCAGCAGAGAAATTTGGCAGCGCTCCAGATGCTTCTAGATGGCCGCGGATGCGCGACAGAGGCCATGAAAACGTGGCAGGGTAGTGGAGACAGAGGCTCAGAAAAATTTGAGAAGCGGCGCTGGCTGTGTGCATTTATGATCTGGAGTTAAAACTAGGGTAAGGAAAAGAATATGGGATGGAGGGTATAAATAAGGGGCTGAGAAGGATGGAATCCCCAAATTACCTAAGTTGAAATTAGAAATTTACAACCCTAGGATATTTAAAAAGGAAAAGGAGTGTATGAAGAGAGAAAAACCTTGGTGCTATTTAGCACCTAAGTCCAATTTTTTATTTGTATTATAATTATTAATTATTATTTTTATTATTATTTTTTATTATTTTATCTTTATTTTATTTACAAGGGAGGTCCCAAAATGATTTACAGGAGGCACTGGGAAAAGTGAAAAATGACGTGGTCACATATAGACTGGGTCACAAAGACCCAGTTCAAGAACATTGTGTGACTCAGACTCGGTAGTGAAAAATGGCTTTAGGCGTTGACCATTGACTGTGAAAGTGTTGCCATTCTTAGGATCGAAAATTTCAATGGCACCATAAGGAGAGACATTCTAGATGACGTATGGGCCTGACCACCTGGTTTTCAGTTTATCAGGAAAAAGGTGGAGTCTAGAGTTATATAACAGAACTTTTTGTCTGAGACAAAATTTTTCCTATGAATTGATTTATCATGGAAAAGCTTAGCTCTGTGTTTAGATATCCGAGCGTTATCATATGCATCATTTCTTAGCTCTTCTAACTCGGATATCTGCAGCTTTCTCAAATCACCAGCTTTGTCTAAGTCTAAATTCAGCTGTTTTAATGCTCACATAGCACGGTGCTCTAGCTCCACAGGCAAATGGAAAGGTTTTTCAAATACAACTCGATATGTAGACATACCAAGGACAGTCTTGTAGGTGGTCCGATATGCCCATAAGGCATCAATGAGTTTGATAGACTAGTCCTTATGATTTTGTCCGACAGTTTTCTCCAATATCAGTTTAATTTGTCTGTTGGTCACTTCAACTTGTCAGTTCGTCTGAGGATGATAGGCTATGGATAATTTATGAGAGATAGAGTACTTTTGCATTAGGGCTTCAAAAGCCTAGTTGCAGAAATGACTCCTGTTGTCACTAATTATCGCACGGGGAGATCCGAAGCGTGAAATGATATTTTCACGTAAAAACTTGATGACAACTTGGTTGTCATTTGTCCTAGTTGGAATAGCTTCAGCCCATTTAGAAATGTAGTCTACGGCCACCTAAATTTATTGGTTGCCATAAGACAGAGGGAAAGGTCCCGTGAAATCGATACCCCATAAATCAAAAATCTGTATGTCCAGGATTGGTGTAAGGGGCATCATGTCTCTACGTGTGATTCGACCCGTCATTTGACATCTGGCACAGAGCTTGCAGAAAGTATAAGTGTTTTTAAAGAGAGTAGGCCCGTAGAACCCACTCTGAAGGACTTTCTCAGCAGTCTTTCGTGGACCAAAGTGTCCACAGCAAGCTAACTCGTGACAAAATGTCAAAATACTATAATGTTCATCCTCAGGAAGACACCTTCTAATTATCTGGTCAGGACAATATTTGAACAAATACGGTTCATCCCAAAAGAAAAACCGTATTTGACTCATAACGCGGTGTTTATCCTGACCTGACCAATCGGAAGGTGTTCGCCCAGTTGTAAGGTAGTTTGCTATATCAGCATACCAGGGCTCTCTACATATCGTGAAGATGTGTTCGTCAGGAAAGTTGTCATTGATTGGGATTGTCTCAGTTGGTGCATTTGGAATTCATGAAAGGTAATCTGCCACTACATTCTCAACACCCTTTTTATCTTTAATTTCCAAACAAACTCTTGCAAAAGAAGTATGCATCGAATCAGTCTAGCCTTTGCATCCTTCTTTTGCATCAAGTATCTAAGGGCTGAGTGATCAGTGAAAATTGTTGTCCTAGAAACTTCTCCAACGCAAACACAACTGCTAAAAGTTCCTTTCCAGTCGTTGTGTAATTTAGTTGGGCTTCATTAAGCGTCCTACTAGCATAGTAAATCACATGTTGTCTTTTATCAGTACGTTATCCTAGAACAGCGCCGATAGCATAATCGGAGGCATCACACATGATTTCAAAAGGCCTAGTCCATTCTGGTGCTGAGATTATCAGTGCCGAGACAAGTCTGTGCTAAGCTCCTCCCAAGCTTGTAGACATTCTTCATCAAATTTGAAGGGCACATCTTTTCCTAAGAGATTCGTTAAAGGTCTAGCAATTTTGCTAAACCCATGAATAAATTTTCTATAGAAGCCAGGGTGCCCTAAAAATGATCTAATATCTTTTAAGCATTTTGGCTCAGGGAGTTTTGTTATCACTTCCACTTTTGATCTATCAACCTCAATTCCTTTGTTTGAAACATCGTGCCCTAGGACTATTCCTTGCTTGACCATAAAGTGACACTTCTCCAAGTTGAGTGTCAAAACCAGCTTAAGATAGTGCAAGCATTGTTCAAAGGAATCGCCATAAATAGAGAAATCATCCATGAAAATCTCCAACAATCTTTCCACCATGTCAGAAAAAAGATTAAGCATGCAACGTTAAAACGTTGCAGGAGCATTGCATAGGCCGAAGGGCATTCTTTGGTATGCAAATGTTCCAAAGGGACAGGTGAAGGTAGTCTTATCTTGATCCTCGAAAGCGATAGGGATTTGATTATCCTGAATATCCATCCAGGAAACAGTAGTACTCATGTCCAGCTAGTCTCTCGAGCATTTGGTCTATGAATGTAAGGGGAAAGTGGTCTTTACACATGGTAGCATTTAATTTTCAGTAATCAATACAAACTCGAATCTTCATGGAAGTCGAGTTTGTACAAATTCTTTTTTATCATTTTCTACCACAGTAAACCCTGCTTTCTTTGGCACAGCGTGGACTGGACTAATCCATTGGCTATCGGTTATCGGATAGATAATTCCATTGTCTAATAGCTTCAAAATCTCAGCTTTAACAGCCTCCTGCATGATTGGGTTCAGTCTACGTTGTGGGTCACGTTTTGGTTTTGCATCTTCCGTCAAATGAATCCGGTGTTGCACAATAGATTGACTAATCCCCTTTATATTAGCCATGGTCCATCCAATGGCTTCTCGATTCTCCCTTAACACCGTAAGAAGATCCTCTTGTTGTTTCGTAAGATGGGACGCAATTATCATGGGGAAAGCTTCATTCTCACCTAAGTACCAGTACTTGAGATGGTTAGGAAGAACCTTAAGCTCGGAAAAGGGAACCGGATCTATCAATGGTTGTTCCTTGTGCAAGGGAAGGATAGGGGTTGCATTTGTGGCCCATTCCACTGTGGACTGATGATTTCATCAAGGTTGAAGTCGTCAGACTCCAATTCAAATTCTCTATCAGACTCATATTCAATCTCCATGTCATGTTCACTCGTTAATCCCTCGATTAAGTTCATTTCAAACGACTTATTATCCAAATATCGAGGTTGTTTTCCCAGGTGGAAAACATTTACCTCTTTTGTCATATCTCCAAAAGTTAGACGCATTGATCCATTCCTACAGTTGATGGTTGCATTTGCAGTGGCTAGGAAGGGTCACCTGACAGGTGTCTGAGCTTTGGGATTGTGTGCGGGTTGCATCTCTAGAGCAATGAAATCCACGGGGTAAATGAATTCCCCGACCCGAATGAGAACATTTGTAATCTCCACCTTGGGAATCTTTACAGATCGATCAGTCAGTTGTATATAACTCTGGTTGGGTGGAGGTCGCCCAACCCGAGTTGCTAATACACAGAGAAAGGAAGAAGATTGATGTTGGCTCCTAGATCAAGTAATGTCCTGTTTATCGTGGTCTATCCTATAATATAGGAAATGGTTGTACTCCCTGGGTCTTTATATTTCACAGGAATGGGCCCAGTTAGCAACTCACTTATGTTTGAAGCAATGAAGACTTTCTTTGGGACATTTGCTTTCCTTTTCTTGGTGCACATATCTTTTAAGAACTTGGCATATGAGGGGACTTGTTGTATGGTATCAAGAAGGGGCACATTGATCTGGACCTGACTAAACATTTCCCTAATCTTCTCCATTTGAGCATTAGTCTTTTGGTTTGCTAGCCTATTAGGGAATGGTACAATAGGCTTGTATGGTTGCTCATCTGTTTTATCTTTGTTATTGGATTTAGAGGTTGAAGGTGGTGAACTTGAAGATGGATCATTTTGAGTTGGTGGTACAAGAACAGGAAGTGTTGATACTGATTTATTAGGAACAGGATGATTAGCAGCCTGATTATCTATCTGCTTTCCAGATCTCAAAATATGAATAGTATTGCATTGACTTGGACCTATGTGTTCAGCTTCATGAATAGGGAAGGGGTTCTTAGGATTAGACAATGGCTGACTTGGTAGTGTTCCCTTTTGTCTTTCATTCAAAGAGTTAGCCTGTTGACCTATCTGAACCTCTAACCTATTGATAGCCTGATTGTGGGTGTTCATCATTGAGGCCTGGGTTTTGGATAAGGTTTCAATCATTCTTTCCAAATCTGACACTTTTTTATCTGGATGATTTTGTATTTGTTGTTGTTGGTATGTGGGCTGGAAGTTAAGTTGGAAGCTTGATTGGAAATTTGGTGGACTCTGGTGGAAGCTGGGTTGATGAGACTGAGTAGGATATTGTTGTGGAAATGATTGCCTTGGTTGCTCGTGACCAGACTGACTCCATGAAAAATTTGGATGGTTTTCCCATCCCAGGTTGTATGTTTTGGAGTATGGATTGTAATTGGGTCTGGTGTATACTGCATTCATATTCTCAGGGTACATTTGAGCATGGTAGATAGGACACTCCTCAAACAGGTGGTTAAGAGCATGGCAGTAGGTACAACCCGGGTTGATCATAGGTGGTGGGTTGACCTGATTTACAGAATTTGGTTCCCTATCCTCGAGTAGTTCTAGTCTTTTCATCAATTGTGTTATCTTTGCCTTAGCAGCTATTGAGGATTCAATCGAATGCATACCAGTTCTGCAAGTGGTGGGATTGGTTTTCTCTGGGCAAGATTCCCACTGAATGGTTTTTTTCTGCTAAAGCTTCAAGGAGGTCCCGACCCTGGTTCTCATCCTTTTTCAAAAATTCCCCTTGACACATGGTCTGAAGGAGTATCTTAATTTGGTAGTCTAGTCCGTCATAAATAATTTGGCACTGCCGTCACTTCTCTATGCCGTGATGAGGACATTGGACTAGTAAATCTTTAAACCGTTCAAAATACTTCCAAAATGGTTCACTTGATTCCTGCTTAAACTGCATTATGTTTTTTCTGATGAGGGCCGTTTTATGAATGGGATAGAACTTCTTAAGAAAGACTTTGACAAAATCATCCCATGAAGAGATAGAACTGGCAGGCAGATTATATAGCTACTTCTTGGCTATATCCTTAAGCACGAAGGGAATGAACATTAATCTAATAGCGTCTTCCCCCAGTTGGAGAATTCTCATCATCCAACATACTTCTTCAAACTCTCGAATAAAGAAATATGCGTCCTCTGATTCTAGGCCATGAAACCTAGGGAGTGTATTTTTGAATTGTGGTTTAAGCTCAAAATTATTTCTATTTGCCTCGAGTTAAAGAATGCATGAAGGAAGTGAAGTGCGAATAGGGTAGAACTTGTCTTGCAGAGAAGTATTGTTAGCCATGATTGGGATTGTGTCAGGAAGTGGTGTTTGTGCAAGTGTAGAAGTCCTAACAAGTCTTACAGAGATTGGATCCCGGTACCACTCTTGCATGCACAATCACAGGCAACGTTCACTAAGCAAGCAAGCGAAAAAAAGAAAATAACAAACAAGAAAAAAAAAAGAAAAACAATCACAAGCTATCTAGGATACCTAGACCTAGACGACTCCTAACTGTTCGATGAACTGAAGAAGGTTATTGCTCGAGTCAGACCACAGCTAATCAGCCAGGTTGGGGCAAAATACGGTGGGAGGTATCCGTGCATAAGCAACGAGCCTTAATTATACCAAACCACGGTATCTTTAAGGCTTAACCTCTTAATCCCCAACCTTAGACACTGATTTGACTAGAGTATGAATCAAAAAAATTTCCAACTTCAGCTGATCTCTTAACGAGTCCGGATGTCCCTAGGGGCTAACGTCTATCAAATTTTATTAAAAAGTTTGGGATTGTGAGTGCTTGGAATGTGATTTTTGGGCCAAGGAAGGGTGATTAAATTCCCACCTTATCTTGTTATTGGGTGGTGCTCTTAAGATCAATTTGTGCAAGTGTACAATATATGCAAACAAGATTCACTCAAAGCGATATAAATCAGCTAAGAGATGAGTCCTATTCTAAATGCAATGCAAACGTACCTTCTCCAGCACTCTTCAACGGTAAAGTAAATGAATTGAAAAGACACGTGCCTAAAATGCAAACGTCTAATTAATTTTTAAACTTTTCAACAAATATTTTACTGTTGGTTTATTAGCAGGCTCCTGGTGATGGCATACAAGAAATAAAGTTTGCAGCAAGCTATATTTTTGCAAAGCAAGTAGCCCTGCACAAAACCAGTCAGTAGTGAACTCCTCCTTGCCGCGGTTCCGCGGCTAAAGCAGAGAAAACGCAGCAATTTAGAGGGTACTTGGTCTCTGCTTTCTAGAGCAGAGGTGATTAGTCTACAATTCTGCATTATTATTTCGCATTCTCCCACCGATTTATGAATAAATTGTCGATCTAAATCGTGTTTTGGTCTTTATTGCAGGTAGATCAAAAGTTCAAGGGCAAAGATGTAATAAGAGCTTAATTAATCCCAATTTATGGTAATTAATCCCGCATTACTTGGAGGCCAAGCAAAGGATTATCTAGAAGATACGTTGAACCTAGACTCCTGCGCATGTCAGACGAATATTCGGGAGAAATTACCAGAAACGGGATATACCTGATCATTCTCGAAGCCAGAGGGACCACTGAAGAAAACCAGGGATTTATCTCCATGGTATTGCCACGGAAACGCGGCAATAGCCGTGTTTCCGCAGCAAAGGAGTGGAGCCACGCGTCGATTTTCGACGCGTGGCCCCGTCTCGTCTTCTGGAAGCATCTTTGGTCTATAAATAGCCCTGCATAGGGCCAGAGCGCGAGCAGTCTTCGTTTAGGAGTAGGTGCAGATTTTAGGAGTAGTGTAGGTAGGTGCTCTTCATTTCTCTTATATTTTCATGTCTTTTTAGATCATTGTAGTAGGGCTGAGTGATTCATAGAGAGAGAGATAGAGAGGGATTGATGTAATAGATAGTGACAATCTATGTAAATGTGCCTCCTTTCTCTTCCATTGTAATCTCCTTCATCTTCTACATGATTTCTTGCTAACTTTTATTCTCATGGCAATCTAACTACTAACCACTAACCATCTAACCACTTACTTGATAATCCACATGAATCGGGTAGCCTCTATTAAGGCCTTGTTCTTGCAAGAGCCATTGATGGTAAATGATGATGGGTTCTAACATCTAACTTGCTAACTTGCTAACCAAGCTAACTCTCTTTTATTTCATGCTTTCCTTTAATTGTTGATGCGTTGATGCTTGTATTAGCTTGATCTTGATGCATGTTTTGATTGTGATGAACCATCTATATGCCATGCTTTGTATCGTCTCTTGAAGCCAAGGATTAATGATGGCCGAGGATCAAAATGTGAGGCAACTATCATGAAGAGGTTAGCATGGTTAGTGGAGCATTTAGTAGTTAGTAGCCATGAGTTTTCTTTTATCTTGTTTTAGAAATCGTTTTTCAAAATTCTTTCTATCATTTTCATCATTGTTTTCACCGCCTACTTAGTTCATCTTTGTTTCATCTCCTTTTCTATTTTTCCAAACCACTCTTCTATTTGGTTTTTACATCGACGTTTTCATCACTCTCCTCACCTACCACATTCTGAATTTCCTTTTCCTTTTCTTTTCACTTTTTTTTCATTCTTTCAACAAAGAAGGAGTGTTAACAAATAACGTGAATAGAAACTGTCAATGCTTCTATCGCCTCCCTTCCCTGTGGATATGATCCGTTGAGCCAATTCTATAACGGAAGTGTCGAGGGTACATTAGCACATTCGAGCTTCTACATCGATTTTACATAATACACACTTTTGAGTGCTAGTTCTGCCCCGATCAAATTTTTGGCGCCGTTGCCGGGGAAAGGGAATGGTTTCGTTTTCACGTTTTTGTTAACATTGTCTTCTCTATTTTGGCGTGCAGGACAAGCTTTATAGGTGCTTAATATTGCAGTACATAAACTAGCTTTGCATCTCCCTGCTCTTGAAAGCAGGGCCCCAGATTTTGAAGAACTGTCGTGCAAACGCGACATTTACTGCGAAAACGCGGTCATTTTGTGATGATTGTAAATCTTGTTGTGCTGGGATGTGTTGATTGTAATAGCTAGTATATTTGTGCTGCTATTTTTTCTGTTTTGATTGCCTACACACCATAATAAAATAAAGAACTAAAATACGGTATTTGAACGCGTTTAAAACGGTTTAGACATTTGCATTTAGGCACGTGTCAATTTAATTCCAAAATACTGTATTTTTTTCTATTGTTGTGATTTGGATGGAGATGTAAATATGGCATTGCATATAGCATAGGACAAACACGTGGGTGATTTATCGCTTTGTGTTATATTCTTGTCTATATTGCACACTTGCACGAATTGAACTTAAGGGCAAACTCCAAACAAGATAAGGTGGGGATTTACTTACCCTTCCTTAGCCCAAAAATCATCTCCCCACTCACACAACCCAAGCCCTAATAAAATTT
Organism: Agave tequilana; assembly: GCA_038442645.1. Taxonomy (NCBI): domain Eukaryota; kingdom Viridiplantae; phylum Streptophyta; class Magnoliopsida; order Asparagales; family Asparagaceae; genus Agave; species Agave tequilana. Next base: position 318,199 of record JAVJIF010001689.1, read on the forward strand.
GAATAGACGTTGGCCCCTAGGGACATCTAGGTCTAGGTCAATCCTCCTATTGGCTTGGTTTTTGATTTTTCTTTTCTTTTTGTTTGTTGTTTGATTTTTCCTTTTTGTTTGTGATTGTTTGTGAAATGGCATTCAATAATAACAATTCTTTCAATCCGAATATGAATCCATATTTCACACCAACCCCATTTGATTCGGATAATTCCAACCCGGCGTTTTACAATATGCATCAACCAAATACACCGGGTTGGCTTTATCCGAATCAATACAACCTATACCCACATTCTTATGATTATAATTTCCAAAATAATTTCAACTCATCACAGAGTCAATGGGGATTCACTTCCCCCGAGTTTAATTATCAACCTCCTTGTCCACAATATCCACCTTGTCCACAATTTACACAATGTCCATTCCCCGATTTCGCTTCCTATACTCCTTTTTCTAAACCACCAATTGAAGAAAAATCTGAGTTCGAAAAGAGAGTAGAAGCCAATTTACAAGAGGCCGAGCAGCTACTTCAGAAAACATTGGCCTCTCTAAAACATATTCAAGAGTCTTACTCAATTCCATCTCCTCATAATAAACAACCATCTGCCCTGGAAACGAGTAAAGAATTCTTGTGTGAGTCCAAGCTTCAATCTCAACACATTTTTGACTCACATTCTTCACAAAATTTCCAAAACCAAGATTCTTATACTCCCATTCTAGAGCAACCACTTGGAGATACATCATATCAAGATCAGAGTATAGATATCTTGCAGGAGTCTATATTACAATTCCAAAAATCATCTGCTGAGTCTGTCAATAGGGTGGAAGCACAATTGAGTCAATTGGTTAACATTTATAGGAATGAGGAAACTCTATCTTATCAACCTTTGACCAATTCAGCTATGCCAAACTTATTGATCTGACCCAAGACTCTTGTCATTTTGGAAATCATGATTCAATTTCAGCACACCCATCTGAACTTGTCCAAACTTTAAATGTTAAAGATCCCATTGACATTTTGGCAAGTTATCCATTTTCTGAAATTGAACTGAGCATGAATATGATCATGAACCTCAAATTAGTGATTCAATTCTACTTCCTGATTCAATTATGACTCCGGTATCTTCACCTGAATTCAGTCCTTTTCCCGAGTCAGTATTGAATCCTGTACCAATCCATTGTGAAATTGAACTACCAATCTCTTATGATGATCATATTGAACTTGATCAATTCCATACTTTTGAAAGTCCCATTGATAAATTGGTAAGTTCTCATTTTTGTGAATTGAACTCAATGAGGAATGTAACTTTGACCCTCAAATTTGTGATCCAGTTTAAATTCCTGAATCATTATTGACTCCTGTTATATTACCCAATTTGAGTAACATTTTAGAGTCAATTTGATTCCCATGCCTGCCATTTCTGAACTTGAATAACCAATCTTAGAAAGTCACATTCCATCATGGGAAAATTGTGGACTTGAGTTTCAACTTCTTGATTTGGACCTACTTCCTGAACCGATATCGACTCCCGAACCTTTACTTGACTTGAGTCATTTTTCTGAGTCGATATTAGTTCCTATATTTCCTGAGTCCAAATCAACCATTCCATTCTGGGGCAAAGGTGTTGATAAATTTCACTCCGAAATTATTTTGAAAATTTGGAAATTAGATGGGGTAAATTTTTTAATAAAAATCATAAATACATACATCTTTTTAGTGGGTTGTATCGTGGAGGTCTCTGGTGGGTTCCTCCGGACTCCACGCAAGATTGATTGGGTCACATTTCGTGGACCAATCAGACCGCCACCGGAACCACCACCTTGAGGTAATTTTTCCTTCCCTCTCTATTTGTTTCATGCATACATACATCACGATGCATTGAGGACAATGCATGAGATAAGTGTGGGGGGGGGGTTTACTAATTTAGAGTTTTTAGATTTTCTTTCTTTTACACTTCTTTTAGGATACTTTTAGGAATCTTCCCTTTTGTATAGGAATTTTCTCTTTCTTTAAAAACTTTTTGAAATAAGAGACAAAGTTTTGATCTATTTTTAAGAAAATTAAGATGATCATAGAAATTAAGAAAGCCTTAATTATGACATCTTAAACCTAGTCGAAATAATGGATCTTATTTAAAATTATAGGTTAAGTATAAAAGATTGGGGAGATAATTTTATCTTGAATATTTTGCCTTAGATAGTATGCATTTCACACTTACACAATTTTTGGGATGGAAACAAAGACCTAAAATGCCATAAAGCAAATAAAAAAAAAATCACTTATTAAGCTGGATAATTATGCCTCAAGAAGCATGATTATTCACGCCTAACGGTGGTCAAAAGAATCAAATAATCTCCCTTAGTTTTGTGGCCTTGTTTACTTGAGTCCTTAAACCCTAGGGATGTTTTCTCATCTGGTGCCTTAAAACCGTCTGGTTTGGGAGTCATCGTTTATAGGCTTGCTACATGGGTGAACTAGAAAGCCTAAGAAAACTAAGGGAAGAAAAAAAGAAAAAAGAAAGAATATAAATGGCTTGATGGTTAGAGTTGAAATCCCAGAAATCTTCACTATCACAAAGTCCATATTATCTAGGTTTTATGAAAGATAAAATATTCAATCCAATTTTGAATGCTTACCTTAATTGAAGACAAGATCTTGCATAGAGACTAAGTTTAAGAAAGAATGATTTTTGGTGGACTTATGACCTTAGATCACTTATATTTTTGCAAAAATAGTTCAAAAACATGTCTCTCTTTCAAAATATGTTTTCAAAATACTAACATTTGTCTTCTTTCTTTATGGATTTTGTGGGTGCAATCCGCTGAAAACCCTCAGGAGACAACACTCCTCCTCTGGGGGTAACCTAGAGGTTTAACGGCTTGTTGCACACGCTCAGTGCAATCGCGTCACCTGCGAAAGTGGTGTAATAACATTTGTAGTATAATTTTTCTTTTCTTGTTTTGCTCGGGACGAGCAAAAGAATAAGTGTGGGGATGTGATTAGTCTACAATTCTGCATTATTATTTCGCATTCTCCCACCGATTTATGAATAAATTGTCGATCTAAATCGTGTTTTGGTCTTTATTGCAGGTAGATCCAAAGTTCAAGGGCAAAGATGTAATAAGAGCTTAATTAATCCCAATTTATGGTAATTAATCCCGCATTACTTGGAGATCAAGCAAAGGATTATCTAGAAGATACATTGAATCTAGACTCCTGCGCATGTCAGACGAATATTCAGGAGAAATTACCAGAAACGGGATATACTCTGATCATTCTCGAAGCCAGAGGGACCCACTAAAGAAAACCAGGGATTTATCTCCCTGGTATTGCCGCGGAAACGGGGCAATAGCCGCGTTTCCGCGGCAAAGGAGTGGAGCCACGCGTCGATTTTCGACGCGTGGCCCCATCTCGTCTTCTAGAAGTATCTTTGGCCTATAAATAGCCCTGCATAGGGCCAGAGCACGAGCAGTCTTCATTTTTAGGAGTAGGTGCAGATTTTAGGAGTAGTGTAGTGATTGAGTTTTTCCCTGCACACAAAATATAGAATTTCAGAACTTAAAATAATAGTGCAGGGTGCTCAATTCTAATCCGCTGTAGCAATGGCTATGCGGGTCGTGATCCTCAGGGAGGGACTAGCGATGGAAGCGTTTAAGTAAGTTCTCTAAAAATTTCTTTTTTTTTAGTTATCAAAGGAAAATCAGAAAATATTAGTTAAAATTAGGTTAGAAAGAAAACGGTATTTACAATGAGTCAGGAAAGAAAGAGTTGAAGTGTGGGTGATTTAATCTACAAAAATAAAAGAAAAGAAAAGAACACGTACCTTAGTTTGGTTGAGGAAATACGTGAAAACCTTACATGTTCTACCTTGCATCGGAGGCATTCAACACATAAATCATAGGATCGAGCTCAATCCCTATTCGCATCATCAAGCTGGGCAAGAATGAAGTGATACGGACCTTGAGGAGGAGAACATCTCCATGAAGTATCGTTGGCACTCACAAAGACTCGTCATACTTGTGCTTCAGAAATCACTTGCATGCTCATCAAAAACCAACAGAGATAAAATAGAAAAGGAAAGAAAACGAAAATGAAAGTAAAATAATGAACATAAAAAATATTACCTTTATTGCTTTAATCAATGGAAGAAAAGAGGAGGGTACATCGGTGTCACGCTCAACATAGGCCTCTCTCTCTTTTAAAAGAAATAAAAATTACAAAAGAAAAACCTAACTACAAACTAGAAAAAAGCCTAAAAACCCTAACTTTGGCCCTGTACTGCGCTGGACGCCCTTCTCGGTTGCTCTACAGGGGTATTTATAGGTGCAGAAGGAAGTAGAGTCCCAGAACGACTCCTCCACGAAAACTGGTAGCGGGATAAGACAGGAATGCCGCGGAAACGCGGCTTGGGCCGCGTTTTCGCGGCCAAGTAGTGGCGGTTGGCCACGCGCTTCGGCGCGTGGCCTCCCTTGGTCCGTCCATCTGGGTGTAGTCTTCTGGAAGATGCATCCCGACTCTTCATCTTGGGATTTTGAGATAACTTGGGAAGCAAGTTACCCTAGATCTCAAATCTTCCCATATCTTTTAAACGAATTTATTATCTTTGCACTCTCTTTCTTTGGCTTTTATCCTCATCCTGCAAGTATCTAGGGTTGAATAGAAGTCTATCCTTCCCTCTTCTTTTGGTATTTGCAACAATTGCCCTTCGTAATTGCAATTTTGATAATTGTTAATTGCAACTTTTACATTGGGCTTTAAACATGGGCTTTTGGGCTTCTTTTGAGGCTTTATTCCTTTATTTTTATTTCTCAAGGCCTACACACAATAAATAATAACATATTAGTAAATGTGCAGAATTATAGGAATAAATATGAAAATGTGATAGTAAATGTATTGAAAAATATGCACTTTTCACTACCTATCACACCCCCACACTTATCTTTTTGCTCGTCCTCGAGTAAAAATCAAAAAGAAAAAGAAAAACTAAACTAGCTAACTCACTTTCGTAGGAATCACGGTTGCACTTAGCATGTGCAACAAGCCGTTAAACCCCTAGGTTACCCTAGAGGACGAGTGTTGTCTCGTGAGGATTTTCAGCGGATTACACCCACAAAATCCATAAAAAGGAAAAATATTTGAAATACGTTTGAAAGGACTAAGTAATCTATAAGTTTTTAGGATCATCATTTTTATTCATTCTTAAACTTAGTCTATATATAGTAAATTGTTATCCATTTTAGGTAAGGATCAAAATTGAATTTTTGTATAGTCTTTTTCGTTACCAAAATTCATATGCATCCTTATGAATTTTTACTAGGAATTCCTTAACCTTGACTCTCATGCCTCTTTATTATTATTATTATTTTTCTTTTTTTTAAATATGTATAACTCATCTAATTTTCTTTCGTGTAAGCATGAAGGCTTCTTGTGGCCCTCATACCTAACTAATTGATTATTAGATGTGTTAGTTCATATATAAGTAATTTTTTTTTCTTAGTTTCCTTAGGCTTTCTAATCTACCCATGTAGCGAACTTAAAGTCGGTGGCTCCCAAACCGGTCGGTTTTAGGGCACCGGGTGAGAAAACACCCCACGGACTCAAATTCGAGTGAACTAGGCCACAAAACTAAGGACTTTATTTATAAAATCACCTTTAGGCGTGAATACTTATGCTTCTTGAGGCACATGTATCCAGCTTAATTAGTGAATTTCTTTGTTTTTTTTCAAAAATTTTTTAGTATTATTTTTTATAGGGCACAAGAGTCTTTGTCTTAGAATCCTAGATGTGTAAGTGTATTAGGTATGCACATTTCATTAAGGTAAAAATTAAGACTAATTACTTATTCAATTTCTCCTCCTATACCTAAAAATTCAACAATTTATTTATTTTGACCAAGTTTTTAGAAATCCTAATCATGATTTTCCTAATTCTTAAGATTAACTTAGATTTCTTTAAAAAGATAAGTCAAAATATTGTCCTTTTCATTTTTTTTCATTTTTTTTAATATTAGCAAATTTTTGTTAGTTTCTAACTATGTTAGTATGTTAGTAAAGCCTCCCTCCACATTTATCTCATGCATTGTCCTCAATGTATGAATGAATGCATGTATGCATGAAAAAGAAGAAAGGGAAGGCAGATGTTACCTCAAGGTGGTGGTTCTGGTGGTGGTCTAATTGGGCCAAGCGTTGCTATCCAATCAAGATAATGTGGTATTCGGAGGAACCCACCAGAAATTTCTCTTGTATAACCCACTAAAATGTACGTATGATCATTTTTTAACAATTCTACCCCATCAAATTTCCAAATTTCATAATTATTTTAAGAGCCAATTGTGTCAACCGCCTTGTCCCAAATGGAGTGTGAAAAGATGGAATGATTGACTTGGACGTCAGAAGTGCAGGAACGAATACCGACTCAGGAAAGAAACTTAAATCAAGTAAGGGTTCAGGAGTCAAGCTCTGTTCAAGAAGTATGTCCAAGTCAAGAAGTTGAAACTCAAGTCCACAATCATTTTCCCACAATGGAATGTGACTCAATATTGGTGATTCAAGTTCAGGAATGATAGGTGTGGGAATCAAAACTGACTCTAAAAGATTACCTAAGTTGGGTAACAAAACAGGAGTCAATAATGATTCGGGAATTTGAACTTGATCACAGATTTGAGAATCTAGGTCACATATCTCAGTGAGTTCAATATCATAAAAATGAGAACTTGCCAATTTATCTATGGGACTTTCAAAATTATAAAATTGGTCAAGTTCAATATGATCATCAAAAATGGGTGATTCAATTTCATGATGAATTGGCACAGGATCCAATGTTGACTCAGGAAAAGCAAAATCAGGTGAAGACACAAAAGTCATTATTGAATCAGGAAGTAGAATTGAATCACTAAGTAGGAGATCATGATCATATTCATGCTCAAGTTCTATTTCAGGAAAGGAATAACTTGCCAAACTATCAAAAATTGGAGTTTTGGCAAGTTCAAATGATGGTACTGAATTAGAATCTTGTTGTCCAAAACAACGTGGCTCGTCGGCTCTAACAAATGGTTAGCGATATCAAAAATGGCCGAACGGTGAGAACGTAAAGATTGAACCATCATATCTATTTCATGATCACGAGCTAATCTAGCTTGAGTCATGGCTTCAAGCATCTTTTCATAGTCGATTGGTGCATCATTTTGTGATTGGACTTGAAAAGAGGAAGTGTTGTTGGGACAATCATGATGAAGTTGTGAGTTGGTCAGATTCTGTGACTGTTGCTTGGACTCACGCATCATCATGTTTACGATTGATGGTAATTGTTACTTGGACTCATGCATACTCATCATTTCCAAAATAGATGGTTTTCTATTCTGAATGGGTGGATCTGAGTATGAATCTTGGAAATATTGTGGACAAAGTGGATACGGAGGACAAGTTGGTTGAAAATTGGACTCGGGGGAAGTGAAACCCCATGAACTCTGTGAAGAGTTGAAATCGTTGTGGAAATTATGATCGTAAGATGGGGGCATGGGTTATATTCATTCGGATAAGACCATTCCGGCACACTAGGTTGGTCAAAGTTATGATATGCCGGGTTGGTAATATCCGAAAAAGAGGTTGGTGTGTAATATGGATTAAAGTTGAAAAAATTGTTGTTATATGCCATATTACACAAACACAAACAAAGAAAAAGAAAACAAACAAATAAGCAAACAAAAAAAAATTTAACCTAAGTTAGGGTAACCTATGACCTAGACGACTCCTAAGTGGTTAGACTATCCACGAGAGGTAGGGTGCAGACTTTGACCACAAGTTAATCAGCCAGGTCAGAGCAAGATTGGTGGGAGGTTTTCCGTCAAAGACGTTCCTTAATTAAGTAACCACCAACCTTCGGGCTTTCGGCCCTCAATCCCCTTCCTCGACACTGATTTGACAAGAGTCAAATTCCAACATTGTTACCCTTAGGATAATCTCCTAATTGAGTCCGAGATGTCCCTAGGGCCAACGTCTACTCATTTTTAGTTAGGGTTAGGGTTGTGAGTGTGACGGAGATGATTTGTGGGCCAAGGAAGGGTGATGAAATCCCCACCTTATCTTGTTAATGGGTTTTGCCCTTAAAATTTTTTTGTGTGCGTGTAAAATAGTAGATAAGTAATCACTCAAAAAGCAGTAAATCAGCTAAGAGTGTTTCCTAATCTATATGCAACGAAAACATACCTTGTCGCCAGCACTCTTCAACAGATTAAAAAAATTAAATAGACACGTGCCCTAGATGTAAGAGTCTAATTTTTTTTATTATCAACAAATAGGTTACTGTTAATTAATTAGCAGAGAAAAGTTAACAGAGCAGTAAACTAAATTTGCAATTTGCAGCAACCTGCAGAAACCAGAGTGAGTAGTTCACTACTCAGGCCGCGGAAACGCGGCTATTGCCGCGCAAACGCGGCTCTGTAGTAGGCTCTGCTGCTCTGCCTTCGAGGGCAGAAGCACAGAGTTACTATATGTCCTTTGCTGCTATTAGTTTTCCTGTTCTCCAAACCTGCACACAAAAAGAATAATAAATAATTAGTTTTTTTTTTAAGAGAATAACTTACCATCCCTCCCCGCATCGGCGCCAAAATTTTGATTGAGTTTTTCCCTGCATACAAAATATAGAATTTCAGAATTTAAAATAATAGTGCAGGGTGCTCAATTCTAATCCGCTGTAGCAATGGCTATGCGGGTCGTGATCCTCATGGAGGGACTAGCGATGAAAGCGTTTAAGTAAGTTCTCTAAAATTTCTTTTTTTTTAGTTATTAAAAGGAAAATCAGAAAATATTAGTTAAAATTAGGTTAGAAAGAAAACGGTATTTACAATGAGTCAGGAAAGAAAGAGTTGAAGTGTGGGTGATTTAATCTACAAAAATAAAAGAAAAGAAAAGAACACGTACCTTAGTTTGGTTGAGGAAATACGTGAAAACCTTACATGTTCTACCTTGCATCGGAGGCATTCAACACATAAATCATAGGATCGAGCTCAGTCCCTATTCGCATCATCAAGCTGGGCAAGAATGAAGTGATACGGACCTTGAGGAGGAGAACATCTCCATGAAGTATCGTTGGCACTCACAAAGACTCGTCATACTTGTGCTTCGGAAATCACTTGCATGCTCATCAAAAACCAACAGAGATAAAATAGAAAAGGAAAAGAAAACGAAAATGAAAGTAAAATAATGAACATAAAAAATATTACCTTTATTGCTTTAATCAATGGAAGAAAAGAGGAGGGTACATCGGTGTCACGCTCAACATAGGCCTCTCTCTCTTTTAAAAGAAATAAAAATTACAAAAGAAAAACCTAACTACAAACTAGAAAAAAGCCTAAAAACCCTAACTTTGGCCCTGTACTGCGCTGGACGCCCTTCTCGGTTGCTCTACAGGGGTATTTATAGGTGCAGAAGGAAGTAGAGTACCAGAACGACTCCTCCACGAAAACTGGTAGCGGGATAAGACAGGAATGCCGCGGAAACGCGGCTTGGGCCGCGTTTTCGCGGCCAAGTAGTGGCGGTTGGCCACGCGCTTCGGCGCGTGGCCTCCCTTGGTCCGTCCATCTGGGTGTAGTCTTCTGGAAGTTGCATCCCGACTCTTCATCTTGGGATTTTGAGATAACTTGGGAAGCAAGTTACCCTAGATCTCAAATCTTTCCATATCTTTTAAACGAATTTATTATCTTTGCACTCTCTTTCTTTGGCTTTTATCCTCATCCTGCAAGTATCTAGGGTTGAATAGAAGTCTATCCTTCCCTCTTCTTTTGGTATTTGCAACAATTGCCCTTCGTAATTGCAATTTTGATAATTGTTAATTGCAACTTTTACATTGGGCTTTAAACATGGGCTTTTGGGCTTCTTTTGAGGCTTTATTCCTTTATTTTTATTTCTCAAGGCCTACACACAATAAATAATAACATATTAGTAAATGTGCAGAATTATAGGAATAAATATGAAAATGTGATAGTAAATGTATTGAAAAATATGCACTTTTCACTACCTATCACACCCCCACACTTATCTTTTTGCTCGTCCTCGAGTAAAAATCAAAAAGAAAAAGAAAAACTAAACTAGCTAACTCACTTTCGTAGGAATCACGGTTGCACTTAGCATGTGCAACAAGCCGTTAAACCCCTAGGTTACCCTAGAGGACGAGTGTTGTCTCGTGAGGGTTTTCAGCGGATTACACCCACAAAATCCATAAAAAGGAAAAATATTTGAAATACGTTTGAAAGGACTAAGTAATCTATAAGTTTTTAGGATCATTATTTTTATTCATTCTTAAACTTAGTCTATATATGGTAAATTGTTATCCATTTTAGGTAAGGATCAAAATTGAATTTTTGTATAGTCTTTTTCGTTACCAAAATTCATATGCATCCTTATGAATTTTTACTAGGAATTCCTTAACCTTGACTCTCATGCCTCTTTATTATTATTATTATTTTTCTTTTTTTTAAATATGTATAACTCATCTAATTTTCTTTCGTGTAAGCATGAAGGCTTCTTGTGGCCCTCATACCTAACTAATTGATTATTAGATGTGTTAGTTCATATATAAGTAATTTTTTTTTCTTAGTTTCCTTAGGCTTTCTAATCTACCCATGTAGCGAACTTAAAGTCGGTGGCTCCCAAACCGGTCGGTTTTAGGGCACCGGGTGAGAAAACACCCCACGGACTCAAATTCGAGTGAACTAGGCCACAAAACTAAGGACTTTATTTATAAAATCACTTTTAGGCGTGAATACTTATGCTTCTTGAGGCACATGTATCCAGCTTAATTAGTGAATTTCTTTGTTTTTTTTTTCAAAAATTTTTTTAGTATTATTTTTATAGGGCACAAGAGTCTTTGTCTTAGAATCCTAGATGTGTAAGTGTATTAGGTACGCACATTTCATTAAGGTAAAAATTAAGACTAATTACTTATTCAATTTCTCCTCCTATACCTAAAAATTCAACAATTTATTTATTTTGACCAAGTTTTTAGAAATCCTAATCATGATTTTCCTAATTCTTAAGATTAACTTAGATTTCTTTAAAAAGATAAGTCAAAATATTGTCCTTTACATTTTTTTTTTATTTTTTTAATATTAGCAAATTTTTGTTAGTTTCTAACTATGTTAGTATGTTAGTAAAGCCTCCTCCACATTTATCTCATGCATTGTCCTCAATGTATGAATGAATGCATGTATGCATGAAAAAGAAGAAAGGAAGGCAGATGTTACCTCAAGGTGGTGGTTCTGGTGGTGGTCTAATTGGGCCAAGCGTTGCTATCCAATCAAGATAATGTGGTATTCGGAGGAACCCACCAGAAATTTCTCTTGTATAACCCACTAAAATGTATGTATGATCATTTTTTAACAATTCTACCCCATCAAATTTTCCAAATTTCATAATTATTTTAAGATCCAATTGTGTCAACCGCCTTGTCCCAAAATGGAGTGTGAAAAGATGGAATGATTGACTTGGACGTCAGAAGTGCAGGAACGAATACCGACTCAGGAAAGAAACTTAAATCAAGTAAGGGTTCAGGAGTCAAGCTCTGTTCAAGAAGTATGTCCAAGTCAAGAAGTTGAAACTCAAGTCCACAATCATTTTCCCACAATGGAATGTGACTCAATATTGGTGATTCAAGTTCAGGAATGATAGGTGTGGGAATCAAAACTGACTCTAAAAGATTACCTAAGTTGGGTAACAAAACAGGAGTCAATAATGATTCGGGAATTTGAACTTGATCACAGATTTGAGAATCTAGGTCACATATCTCAGTGAGTTCAATATCATAAAAATGAGAACTTGCCAATTTATCTATGGGACTTTCAAAATTATAAAATTGGTCAAGTTCAATATGATCATCAAAAATGGGTGATTCAATTTCATGATGAATTGGCACAGGATCCAATGTTGACTCAGGAAAAGCAAAATCAGGTGAAGACACCAAAGTCATTATTGAATCAGGAAGTAGAATTGAATCACTAAGTAGGAGATCATGATCATATTCATGCTCAAGTTCTATTTCAGGAAAGGAATAACTTGCCAAACTATCAAAAATTAGAGTTTTGGCAAGTTCAAATGATGGTACTGAATTAGAATCTTGTTGTCCAAAACAACGTGGCTCGTCGGCTCTAACAGAATGGTTAGCGATATCAAAAATGGCCGAACGGTGAGAACGTAAAGATTGAACCATCATATCTATTTCATGATCACGAGCTAATCTAGCTTGAGTCATGGCTTCAAGCATCTTTTCATAGTCGATTGGTGCATCATTTTGTGATTGGACTTGAAAAGAGGAAGTGTTGTTGGGACAATCATGATGAAGTTGTGAGTTGGTCAGATTCTGTGACTGTTGCTTGGACTCACGCATCATCATGTTTAAGATTGATGGTAATTGTTACTTGGACTCATGCATACTCATCATTTCCAAAATAGATGGTTTTCTATTCTGAATGGGTGGATCTGAGTATGAATCTTGGAAATATTGTGGACAAAGTGGATACGGAGGACAAGTTGGTTGAAAATTGAACTCGGGGGAAGTGAAACCCCATGAACTCTGTGAAGAGTTGAAATCGTTGTGGAAATTATGGTCGTAAGATGGGGGCATGGGTTATATTCATTCGGATAAGACCATTCCGGCACACTAGGTTGGTCAAAGTTATGATATGCCGGGTTGGTAATATCCGAAAAAGAGGTTGGTGTGTAATATGGATTAAAGTTGAAAAAATTGTTGTTATATGCCATATTACACAAACACAAACAAAGAAAAAGAAAACAAACAAATAAGCAAACAAAAAAAAATTTAACCTAAGTTAGGGTAGACCTATGACCTAGACGACTCCTAAGTGGTTAGACTATCCACGAGAGGTAGGGTGCAGACTTTGACCACAAGTTAATCAGCCAGGTTAGGGCAAGATTGGTGGGAGGTTTTCCGTCAAAGACGTTCCTTAATTAAGTAACCACCAACCTTCGGGCTTTCGGCCCTCAATCCCCTTCCTCGACACTGATTTGACAAGAGTCAAATTCCAACACTGTTCCCCTTAGGATAATCTCCTAATTGAGTCCGAGATGTCCCTAGGGCCAACGTCTACTCATTTTTAGTTAGGGTTAGGGTTGTGAGTGTGACGGAGATGATTTGTGGGCCAAGGAAGGGTGATGAAATCCCCACCTTATCTTGTTAATGGGTTTTGCCCTTAAAATTTTTTGTGTGCGTGTAAAGCAGTAGATAAGTAATCACTCAAAAAGCAGTAAATCAGCTAAGAGTGTTTCCTAATCTATATGCAACGCAAACGTACCTTGTCGCCAGCACTCTTCAACAGATTAAAAAAAATTAAATAGACACGTGCCCTAGATGTAAGAGTCTAATTTTTTTTATTATCAACAAATAGGTTACTGTTAATTAATTAGCAGAGAAAAGTTAACAGAGCAGTAAACTAAATTTGCAATTTGCAGCAACCTGCAGAAATCAGAGTGAGTAGTTCACTACTCAGGCCGCGGAAACGCGGCTATTGCCGCGCAAACGCGGCTCTGTAGTAGGCTCTGCTGCTCTGCCTTCGAGGGCAGAAGAACAGAGTTACTATATGTCCTTTGCTGCTATTAGTTTTCCTGTTCTCCAAACCTGCACACAAAAAGAATAATAAATAATTAGTTTTTTTTTAAGAGAATAACTTACCATCCCTCCCCGGCATCGACGCCAAAATTTTGATTGAGTTTTTCCCTGCATACAAAATATAGAATTTTAGAATTTAAAATAATAGTGCAGGGTGCTCAATTCTAATCCGCTGTAGCAATGGCTATGCGGGTCGTGATCCTCAGGGAGGGACTAGCGATGAAAGTGTTTAAGTAAGTTCTCTAAAAATTTCTTTTTTTTTAGTTATTAAAAGGAAAATCAGAAAATATTAGTTAAAGTTAGGTTAGAAAGAAAACGGTATTTACAATGAGTCAGGAAAGAAAGAGTTAAAGTATGGGTGATTTAATCTACAAAAATAAAAGATAAAAAATAACACATACCTTAGTTTGGTTGAGGAAATACGTGAAAACCTTACATGTTCTACCTTACTTCGGAGGCGTTCAAGGCATAAATTATAGGATCGAGCTCAGTCCCCTATTTGCATCATCAAGCTAGGCAAGAATGAAGTGATACGGACCTTGAGGAGGAGAACATCTCCATGAAGTATCGTTGGCACTCACAAAGACTTGTTATACTTGTGCTTCAGAAATCACTTGCATGCTCATCAAAAACCAACAGAGATAAAATAGAAAAGGAAAAGAAAACGAAATTGAATGTAAAATAATAAACATAAAAAATATTACCTTTATTGCTTTAATCAATGGAAGAAAAGAGGAGGGTACATCGGTGTCACGCTCAACATAGGCCTCTCTCTCTTTTAAAAGAAATAAAAATTACAAAAGAAAAACCTAACTACAAACTAGAAAAAAGCCTAAAAACCCTAACTTTGGCCCTGTACTGCGCTGGACGCCCTTCTCGGTTGCTCTGTAGGGGTATTTATAGGTGCAGAAGGAAGTACAGTCCCAGAATGACTCCTCCACGAAAACTGGTAGCGGGATAAGACAGGAATGCCGCAGAAACGCGGCCCAAGACTCCTCCACGAAAACTGGTAGCGGGATAAGACAGGAATGCCGCAGAAACGCGGCTTGGACCGCGTTTTCGCCGCCAAGTAGTGGCGGTTGGCCACGCGCTTTGGCGCGTGGCCTCCCCTGGTCCGTCCATCTGGGTGTAGTCTTCTGGAAGTTGCATCCCGACTTTTCATCTTGGGATTTCGAGATAACTTGGGAAGCAAGTTACCCTAGATCTCAAATCTTCCCATATCTTTTAAATGAATTTATTATCTTTGCACTCTCTTCTTTGGCTTTTATCCTCATCCTGCAAGTATTTAGGGTTGAATAGAAGTCTATCCTTCCCTCTTCTTTTGGTATTTGCAACAATTGCCCTTAGTAATTGCAATTTTGACAATTGTTAATTGCAACTTTTACATTGGGCTTTAAACATGGGCTTTTGGTCTTCTTTTGAGGCTTTATTCCTTTATTTTTATTCCTCAAGGCCTGCACACAATAAATAATAACATATTATTAAATGTGCAGAATTATAGAAATAAATATGAAAATGTGATAGTAAATGTATTGAAAAATATGCACTTTTCACTACCTATCATGTAGGTAGGTGCTCTTCATTTCTCTTGTATTTTCATGTCTTTTTAGATCATTGTAGTAGGGCTGAGTGATTCATAGAGAGAGATAGAGAGGGATTGATGTAATAGATAGTGACAGTCTATGTAAAGGTGCCTCCTTTCTCTTCCATTGTAATCTCCTTCGTCTTCTACATGATTTCTTGCTAACTTTTATTCTCATGGCAATCTAACTACTAACCACTAACCATCTAACCACTTTCTTGATAATCCACATGAATCGGGTAGCTTCTATTAAGGCCTTGTTCTTGCTAGAGCCATTGATGGCCAATGATGATGGGTTCTAACATCTAACTTGCTAACTTGCTAACCAAGCTAACTCTCTTTTATTTCATGCTTTCCTTTAATTGTTGATGAGTTGATGCTTGTATTAGCTTGATCTTGATGCATGTTTTGTTTGTGATGAACCATCTATGTGCCATGCTTTGTATCGTCTCTTGAAGCCAAGGATTAATGATGGCCGAGGATCAAAATGTGAGGCAACTATCATGAAGAGGTTAGCATGGTTAGTGGAGCATTTAGTAGTTAGTAGCCATGAGTTTTCTTTTATCTTGTTTTAGAAATCGTTTTTTAAAATTCTTTCTATCATTTTCATCATTGTTTTCACCGCCTACTTAGTTCATCTTTGTTTCATCTCCTTTTCTATTTTTTCAAACCACTCTTCTATTTGGTTTTTACATCGACGTTTTCATCGCTCTCCTCACCTACCACATTCTGGATTTCTTTTCCTTTTCTTTTCACTTTCTTTTTCATTATTTCAACAAAGAAGGAGTGTTAACAAATAACGTGAATAGAAACGGTCAATGCTTCTATCGTCTCCCTCCCCTGTGAATACGACCCGTTGAGCCAATTCTATAACGGAAGTGTCGAGGGTACATTAGCACATTCGAGCTTCTACATCGATTTTACATAATACACACTTTTGAGTTCTAGTTCCGCTCCGATCAAGAGGCCCAAGACCACTTATATGTTACTGCAAGTCTTCGTTTCCTGTTTCCCTAACCTGTAACCTGCAATAGAGAAGAAAAAATTCGTTTTAGTTCCAAAATCTCAAATAAAAACCATTACCCTCCCAGGCAACGGTGCCAAAAATTTGTTCGGAAGGGGATTAATTGTATTGAGAGAGGGTTTAGAGTAAACTATTGATGTTTGTGTACTGATGCTCAAAAACTTTGAACTTATATGTAGGTTTACTTTACTCCTTCCGAATCACCGTTCTAGCACAAGCTATGATGGGTCGTATCCGCAAGGAGGGTTAGCAATAGAAGCATTCAAGATTTTTATATTGAGATTTCGAGAATAAAAATGAAAGTTCTTCTTTGTTTAAGAAATGAAAAACAAAAAGATGTAGAAAGTGAGTGAGAAATCTCTGTGGGTTTTGGAGATAAAAGGGAGAAACGAAAAGAAAGATGGAAGGAAAATTGAAATATTTGTAAAGAGAATATTTTTAAGAAAAGGGTTTTTGAAGTACGATAAAAGAAACACCATGACTAACTAACATTCTAGTCTACTAACTTACTACTCTCATTGGGTGATGCATGCCTCATATTGATTCATCAGCAATGATATGTCTTGCTTTGTCAAGTCAATGTATTGTCCCATATCGAAAAAGTTTTCCCATCTAGGCTTGGCTAATTGTCTCCTTGAATCATCGGCTCCCTAAATAGATTTTCAATAATGGAATAAGGATAGTCAATCTTAGGTATGCTAAGCAAAAATGCAAGATTCATTAGTCCATCAAAGTTATAACCAAGCTAGCATGAAATAAAAAACTTGAACAATAGTCACTAGCATAATGAAATGATCCATCTTCATGTTCCATTAAGGCACTTGCTCTAAAGATAAGGCTCTAAGTGAGACTCACATGAATCATATGGAGGGGGTACTAAACATTTGTTAAGAATGAAAAATAACTCATCTTCATTGGGGATAAAAGAGACTTATAAATTGCAAGACTAAAAATAAAGCATCCAATGATTCATATGAGTTAGCAGTCACCCAAAAGTTAGTAGGAGTTAGAAGTTAGTAAGTCATGTTAATGAGTTAGCTAGATATGAAAATAAAGAACAAGCAACAATTCATTGTGGAAAGTAAAACAAGAAGGTAAAAGCTTGAAGAAGAAAATGCTTTAGAACAAGAAAAGATTAGAAGAATGAAAGATTAATCCTTGTATTGAGTTGTCACCTTCTCTAATTACAAAGATTTCTCACCCTCACTCTCCCTTTCCTGGATTCTAGAAGGAGAAAAGGAAAATTACATAAGAGACTAAAGAAAACCTAGAGAAATCCTAACAATTTTCCTAAAAAAAGATTGCTATTCTCTCCTCCACCCATTACAGAGACCCTAGGGGTCTATTTATAACCTTCAAGAGAGGAGGCTTTCCCACCACAGTCGTTGGATCAAACGCTTGATCAACGGCCAAAGGACTGCCGCTGATCCGCGGCTAGAGCCGCGTTCCGCGGCAGAATCTTGACCGTTGCACCAGCGAATTTTCTGTCATTATGTTATCGCTCGTGTGCCTAGCTCTTCTAGAAAGTAGAGAATATGCTTGAATCAAACCAGATCTGGGCTTTCTTCTTGTGGGCTTCTAAATTACTCCTAAATTCCTTTAAAAATCATAATTGTTGGGCCTCCTTCTCCATTAATTGTTGGACCTGAAAAAAGAGAGAAAAAAGCAATAAAAATCCCATATTTAATCACATAAAGCATAGTATGGTGGTATAAAATGATGCATAAATGAACTCCAATTACACCCCCATACCTAGCTTTTGCTCGTCCCCGAGCAAAATGAGAAAAGAGAAAAAATCCTAACTAAATTATTACACTACTTTCGTAGGTGACACGATTGCACTGAGCTCGGGCAATAAGCCATTAAAAACCTCTAGGTTACCCTAGAGGAGGAGTGTTGTCTCCTGAGGGTTTTCAGCGGATTGCACCCACAAAATCCAAATGAAGAAAAAAATGTTAGTGAAAAGAAAGGAAGAAAAAATTATGATCCATTTTTTTCCTAAAGAATTTCGGTGATCTATTCGTTTCAGGTTACCCTAAACTTTTCCTTCTTTTTATAAGTTTCCATTTGAAGTCTTCTTTTCAACTTAGGTTAAGTTTTGAAGAATAGAGAGAAAGCTAGATTTTGTATCAGGCCTAACATATATACATCTATATGCACGAGGAATTTTCTTAGACTTAAGTTCATTTATTTAGATATATATAATTATAATTTTTTTCTCTTTATATATATATATATATATATATATATATATATATATATATATATATATATATATATATATATATATATGTTTATTATGTATTTACATTCCCTTAGCTTCATTAGGCTTTCTAATTTACCTATGTAGCGAGCCTTTTACCGATGACTCTTAGATCAGATGTCTTAGGGCACAGATGAAGATACATCCCTAAGGTCCAAGAACTCGAGTAAACTAGGCCACGAATGCTAAGGACTCAACCACTTTTAGGCGTGTCTGGCCATGCTTCTTAAAGCACAACTAACCAGCTTAATTAGTGATTAAGCTTTTATTTATGATTAATATTATATATTTTTTATATATCTTTTTATTTTTATTTCTATATATGGATGTAAATAAAATTACAAAGTCCTTGATTAATCCCTCAACATGTAAATGTATATAGTGCTTAGGAAAAATTCAAACTCTAACTATCTTTTCTATTCTTTTCTTTCTTAACCTAAAGTTCCAACAAAACTTTTTTTTCGACTTATATTAAGAAATCTGAGTTTAGAATATCCTTAATTCCTATGATCAAGTTAATTCTTTTTTTAAAAAAATGAATCAAAGAGATTTTTTTTATATAAAAGAAAAGAAAAATCTAAAAATCTAAAAGAAAATCCTT
The DNA here is from genome assembly GCA_038442645.1 of Agave tequilana. Taxonomy (NCBI): domain Eukaryota; kingdom Viridiplantae; phylum Streptophyta; class Magnoliopsida; order Asparagales; family Asparagaceae; genus Agave; species Agave tequilana. Next base: position 337,278 of record JAVJIF010001689.1, read on the forward strand.
TGTTAAAAGAAAAGAAAAATCTAAAAATCTAAAAAAAATCCTAAAAAATCTAGAAAAATCCTATGTTAGTATCTACCCCCCATACCTATCCCATGCATTGTCCCCAATGTATGCAATAAAATATATGTATGAAATAGGTAAAGAAAAGGTGTCACCCCCTCCTTTAGCCTAGACCAGCAGTAGTACTAGGTCCGGCCGACTGTGAACGCCGCAGACCCTCCTCAATGCGGTCTAAACGAGATGTTTGCTCCTCAACTAGTTTGCATAATCTAACCTGTCCCCGAAATATCTTCTTCATGCCTCGCCAAATGGTAGAAATGAAGGCACGTGAATCAGCTGGGGGGTCCTGTTGCCAAAAGGCCGGTTCATCCTCCTCCTCTAAAAGTTCCTCCGAAGAGGACTCCACAGGGGCATCTTCGGACTAGACATTAGGGGTCCAGACCGCATGAAGAGCAGAAAAGTAGTGCGGAGAACTAGTGACGAATTGTGCCTGCCATCTAATTCGTGACGCATGGCGAGATTCCTCTACCACTCTATAAATGGAGGCTCAATAAGCTTTTGTGCTCTACAAAAAGAAAAAATATAAAAGAGCACTAGTAGCCCTTTCTGGTGCAACGAACACCCTATTATATGAGTCAAAAATAGCATCTAGTAGGAAAGTCCTACACAGATGAGTGATCAGAACTAGGTGCGAGTACTTTGCACCGGTGATAATACTATTAAAGATGGTCTTGTTAATACATATAGTGTGCTGCCGAGTCATGAGGTCGTGAATGATTTGCAGCACCGGCCTGTTGAAGAAGGTTGTGTGGTCAAGCCCTAATATGTTGCGTTGAATCTAGCGACCAACATAATGTACGTTTCGAAATGTAGTACTGGCTTTCAGCCCCCTATCTTTTTCTGTACAGCGAACCCCCATAACAGTCATGTAATCAATTAGTGGAAGGGGGTCGCGATGATGAGGGTTGCAAAGGACATGTGTGAATTCCTCTAGAAGAGCAAGCGTGATAACAATGTCCCCAGTGGGCAAGAGCGCTAAGATTTGGTATGTGTCGAAATTGATAGATGCTTGATCTATGGAAGTATAGAAAAGCTTGACGAGCTCAGGACAATAGTAAGCCTCGTGATCTGAGTTATCATAAACCAATTCATGTCAATCCCATGCATGAATACGATCTAAAAATTCATGACCATACCCGTTAACATCGCTAAAAATCCTAGCAAAAATCTTTTTCGGCGAAAATTGACGGTGCCATGATGAATAATACGAAGCAACAGGAAGTGCTACGCAAACCTCCCCCAGACTACGTGGGGGAAAACTTAAACGAGATTGTAGAGAGCAATCATCAGTGGTAGCAAATGAGTAGATGGTAGATCGGGGGACTTCAGACTACCGCGTCAGCAGAGAAATTTGGCAGCGCTCCAGATGATTCCAGATGGTCGCGGATGCGTGATTAGTCTCTAAATTTGCATAATTTTCATCACATTCTCATATTTATTTCATGTAAAATTTTGCTAATAAAACCTTGCTTGCTTGATCCTAGGTCCATGGTGTGCAAATGAAGAAGAAGACCTAAATCACCATTTAATTGGTGATTAAAAGCCTACCAAATAGCCATTGACTTTAGGGTGAAGATTTTATCAGGCCAGGGCATCAAATCACAAATCGAGGAGGTCAGGTGGATAGAAGCCAGACTGGGCGACGCACTGCCCAAAGCTGGGCGCGCGCGCTCGCGTTTTGGGTCACGTGCTGTTCACGTGGCCCCCTTTGCCCTGATGCCTATAAAAACCCCCCAGAGGTCTTCAGTTGGGGCAGATCCAGAGTTAGAGCAAATTTTTGTAATCTTATTTCTAGGTTTGTAGTTGTTGTTGTTCTTCTTCTACTTTTAAGTTTTAGCCATTAGAGTGAAAGAGAGAGTGTGTAAAGTGTTGTATTTGAAGGGTGACAAGATAATACAAACTACTTCACTTCCTTCTTTCCAATTTACTTGTCTTTGCCATTTACTTTTACTTCTTTGTTGTAGTGTAACTTCTTTCTCTTCACCTCTTTTCTTTTACTTTGTTTTAGTGTAACTTCCTCTCTTTAACTTTTCTTCTCTTTTGTTTTCTTGTAGTGTAACTCCCTCTCTCCACTTCTTTTCCTTTGTTATTTCTTTTACTTTTATGGCTAACTAACTTTTCATTAGCATGGCTAACTAATTACTAACCCACTAATTTCTAACACTTGATTGATAACCCAAATGAGTCAATAGTGTCAAACAAGCCTTGTGCAAATAAGAGCTATGACATCTTAAGACGAGGGTTCTAACTCTAATTTATCTACAAGTATTTACTTTCTTATATTTCATACTTAATGAGTTTTGATGATCTATGAGTTGTGTACTTTACTTGTTATTGTAAGTTAGAGACTTCTCATTTTAACTTTGCTGATACCAATAGTGCACTCGAGTCTTCCCTTATTCTCACCTTCTATCGGATTTTGATAAGGGAATGTCCGAGTTTTTACCGTGTAAAGCTAAGTTTTAGGATGAACTTTCACTCGATTTCCACGTGAATAGTTCTAATGCAAAAGGTTTGTGTTCGTCTATGATCCATCGTGAGGCTATCTTCCAAAAGTTAGAAATAAGTGGGAGCACTTAGCAGAAAGTTAACCATGCATTTTTACAACTAACAAAAAAAATTCCTTTTACAAGCCACCAAAACATTTTCCAACTATTCTTAAAAATAACTTATTTTCACTTTTCAATTCTTTATTTTGAAACAAGAACTTTCTTTCTTCTTGAACTTTGAAGCCGCATCAAGTTTCCATCGCTCTCCCTCCTTGTGGATATGACCCGTATAGCCACTTCATTACTATGGAAGAATCGCAAAAGCAGTAACATCAACCCACACTTCCTTCTCTTATTTTAGTACTTGCTTTTTGCCGATCAAATTTTGGCGCCGTTGCCGGGGAGGGAACGGCTTTATTGTTCACTACTAAAGATTGTTCTTTGTTTTTGTGTGTAGGAGAAGTACCAAGGAGCTCACTATCATGGGAAGTGAAAGAGGTGGCCAAAGACATTGCGCGAGGATTCATTTGCCCTCGGAAAAATTCGTGTAAAAGCGAGTTTTTCCGATTAAAGTACTAACAAACTCGTTTGCAGGGTTGCCGAAAGCCGCTAAAAAAAATTGCTTTCTACATTTTTAGTTTTCTTGGGTGCTTCACCTTATGCATGTGTAATAAATTCAACAGAAATCCACTTGTTGCTTAATTGGAATTTGGACTAGACCTTTGCATATAGGGCACGTGTCTATTTCAATTCATTTCAATTTCTTTTGAAGAGTGCTGGAGACAAGGTATGTGTGCATTCATATAGAATAGGACTAACATTTTAAAGTAATTTACAGCTTTGAGTGTTACCTTGTTGTGAATAAACTGTACACCTGCACAATTGACATTAAGGGTAAAACCCAAATAAACAAGATAAAGTGGAGATTTCATCACCCTTCCTTAGCCCAAAAATCATCTCCAAGTACACTCACATTTTCCCAAGCCTTAACTAAAAATCAATAGACGTTGGCCCTAGGGACATCTCAGACTCACTAAGAGATAAACCGAGGTTGGAAATTGTAAGAACTATACTCCTGCAAAATCGGTGTCCAAGGAAAGTGGATTGAGAGGTAAAGCGTCGAAAGCTCCGTGGTTTGGCGTAATTAGGCCCGTGACTCCGCCCTGATACCTCCCCCCCGAGCTTTGCCCTTTCCTGGCCGATTAGCTTGTAGTCGAGTTCCTGCAACAACCTTCCCCGGAGAATCGACCAGTTAGGAGTCGTCTAGGTCCAGGTACCTTAGACTAAGGCTTGTGGTTGTTTTTCTTTCTTTTGTTTGTTTTTTGCTCTTTTTCGATTGTTTGTTGTCTTCACGTTGGTTGTGGTGTGCTGCATGCAAGAGTGGGTGAGAGATCCATCAACTTTCAGATTAACAAGAAACACTTCTCTACCCTTGCATCCAGAACCGGTGATGGCGTCACTTCAGGATAGATTTTACCCGATCAGAACTTCACTTCCATCTTGCATAAAACTTCCTGAAGCAAACGACAATAATTTTGAGTTAAAGCCCTAATTCATTAACACTCTTCCCAAATTTCGTGGTTTAGAATCAGAGGACGCATACTTCTTTGTTAGGGAATTTGAAGAAGTATGCCTCATGATGCGTATACCCCAGCTAGGAGACGATGCCGTTAGGTTACTTTTCATCCCTTTTTCCCTAAAGGACCTAGCTAAGAAATGGTTGTACAGCTTGGCAGCAGATTTAGTCACGACCTGGGATGATTTCGTCACGGCATTCTTGAAGAAATTCTACCCAATTCACAAAACTACCCTCATTAGGAAGAACATCATACAGTTTCGGCAAGAACCGAGCGAACCATTTTGGAGATAATTTGAGCGATTCAAAGATCTCCTAGCTCAGTGCCCTCATCATGGCGTAGAGAAATGGCGTCAGTGCCAGATTCTCTACAATAGTCTAGACTATCAAACGAAAACCCTTTTAGAGACCATGTGTTAGGGAGGGTTCTTGCAGAAGGATGAGAATCAGGGTTGGGATTTGTTTGAAGATTAAGCTGAGAAAACCCTGCAATGGGAGGCAGCCTCAGAGAAACCTAGGAATTCACATTCTATAGCTTCAAGAGGAGGGCTCCTATCTCTAGAATCATCCATAGCTGCCGAGGCTAAGATTGCTACCCTAATGAGAAGGATAGAGGCCCTGGAAACAAAAGAGCCTGCCAGTGTCAACCAGATCAACCCACCACTGATTGAGATTTTCCTGCACACAAAAATAAAGAATTTTAGATTTAGGAAAAGGATGTGCGAGGTGCTCAATTCTAATCCGCGGTAGCAATGGCTATGCGGGTCGTGATCCTCAAGGAGGGACTAGCGATGGAAGCATTTAAGTAAGTTCTCTAAAAATTTCTTTTGTTATTTATAATGGTATTTACAATGAGAAGTGTGGAAGAAATTAGAAAGATGTGGAGGATGTGATAATCTTTATTAAAGAAATAAAAGAAAGAAAATTAAACACATACCTACCTCTTCTGCCTTGCTTACCTTTGCTCCGTTGCAACGACTTACCTTGTCTTTGAAGGCATTCAAGTATGGCTATAGGATCTTCCACCTTCGCGATCTACACTACGAAAAGAAAAGACAAACTAAAGAGAAGGCTTGTTCATCTCCATAGGCCATCAAGGGCACTTCTTTGGCTAGCAGTATCGAAGCGATCAAATCTCATGGTTTGCAAGACATCAGAGAAAAACAATAAAAGAAAACAAGAATAGAAGAATAAAACGAGAATAAAAGAACAAAAACTAATCTTGAGTAGATTTTATTAACAATGGAAGAAAGTATGACTTACACCGATGTCACCTCAGTACAAGCATGAACTCCTTCCTCCATGAAAGCATCCTCCACTCTCAGTTACATAAAAAAAATAAAAGTGACAAAAAAGAAAAATAAAAACCTAAACTACAACTAGCCTAAAAACCCTAGATTTTGCTCTGTAGTTCGCTGTGCGCCCCTTCTCTGTTGCTCTGCAGGGGTATTTATAGGAGATATAGGAAGTAGAGTCCCAGTACAACTCCTCAACGAAAACGCATCGCCAACCGCTTCTGGATTGCCGCAGAAACGAGAAATTTGCCGCGGAAACGCGGCACTTTTGTAGCTAAATGCCACGCGCTTTCTCGCGTGGCATCCTTGGTCCGTCCATCTGGGTTTATTCTTCTGAAAATTGTATCCTGACTCTTTATTTTGAGATTTCGGGATAACTTGGGAAGCAAGTTACCCTAAATCCAAATCTTTTATCAAGGAATTTGTGATCTTGAACGCTTCTTTGGCTTTTATCCTCATCCTGCAAGTATTTAGGATTGAATAGAAGTCTATCCTTCCCTCTTCTTTTAGTATTTGCAACTATTGCTCTTAGTAATTGCAATTTTGACATTTGATAATTGCAACTTTTGCATTGGGCTTTAAACATGGGCTTTTGGGCTTCTTTTGAGGCTTTATTCCTTTATTTTTATTTCTCAAGGTCTGCACACAATAAATAATAAAATATTAGTTAATTGTGCATGATTATATGAATAAATATGAAAATGTGATGGTAAATGTAATGATAAAAATACATTTTTTACTACCAATCACACCCCCACACTTATCTTTTTGCTCGTCCTCGAGTAAAAATCAAAAAGAAAAAGAAAAACTAAACTAGCTAACTCACTTTCGTGAGAATCACGATTGCACTAAGCACGTGCAACAAGCCATTAAACCCTAGGTTATCCTAGAGGACGAGTGTTGTCTCGTGAGGGTTTTCAGCGGATTACACCCACAAAATCTATAAAAAGGAAAAATATTTGAAATACGTTTGAACGGACTAAGTAATCTATAAGTTTTTTGGATCCTCATTTTTATTCATTCTTAAACTTAGTCTTTATATAGTAAATTGTTTTCCTTTTTAGGTAAGGGTGAAAATTGAATTTTTGTATAGTCTTTTTCGTTACCAAAAATCATATGCATCCTTATGAATTTTTACTAGGAATTCCTTAACTTGGACTCTCATGTCTCTTCTCTTTTTTCTTCTTCTTCTTTTTTTTTAATATGTATAACTCATCTAATTTTCTTTCGTGTAAGTATCAAGACTTCTTGAGTCCTTCATACCTAACTAATTGACTATTAGATGTGTTAGTACATATAATATTTCTTAGTTTTCTTAGGCTTTCTAATCCACCCATGTAGCAAACTTAAAGTCGGTGGCTCCTAAACCGGTCCGTTTTAGGGCACCGGGTGAGAAAACACCCCGCGGACTCAAATTCGAATGAACTAGGCCACAAAACTAAGACTTTATTTTATTCAGAACTCACCTTTAGGCGTGAATACTTATGCTTCTTGAGGCACATGTATCCAGTTTAATTAGTGATTTTTTATTTAATTTTTTTAAATTTTTTTTTATATGAGACACAAGGGTCTTTGTCTTAGAATCCTAGATATGCATTAGGTATGCATATTTTATTAAGGTAAAAATCAAGACTAATTACTTATTCAATTTCTCCTCCTATACCTAAAATTCAACAATTTATTTATTTTGACCAAGTTTTTAGAAATCCTAATCATGATTTTCCTAATTCTTAAGACTAACTTAGATTTCTTTCAAAAGATAAGTCAAAATATTGTCCTTTTCAATTTTTTTTATTTTCATATTTTTATTTAATATTAGCAAATTTTTGTTAGTTTCTAACTATGTTAGTATGTTAGTAAAGCCTCCCCCCACACTTATCTCATGCATTATCCTCAATGTATGAATGTATGCATGTATGCATGAAAAAGAAGAAGGGAAGGCAGAAGTTACCTCAAGGTGGTGGTTCCGGTGGTGGTCTAATTGGTCCACGAAATGTGGCCCAATCTAGTTTTCGTGGAATTCGGAGGAACCTACCAGAAAATTTTCTTGTATAACCCATTAAAATGATGTCTGTATGAACATTTTTAAAAATTTCACCCCATCAAATTTCCATAATTCATAATTATATTCAGAGTCAATTGTGTCAACCGCCTTGTCCCAAAATGGAGTGTGAAAAGATGGAGTGATTGACTTGGATGTCGTAAGTATGGGAACGAATACCGACTCAGGAAAGAAATTTAAATCAAGTAAGGGTTCAGGAGTCGGGCTAGGTTCAGGAAGTGGGTCCAAATCAATAAGCTGAAACTCAAGTCCACAATCATCTTCCCACAATGGAATATGACTCAATGTTGGTGATTCAAGTTCAGGAATGATTGGTGTGGGAATCAAAACTGACTCTAAAAGATTACCTAAGTCGGGTAATAAAACAGGAGTCAATAATGATTCGGGAATTTGAACTTGATCACAGATTTGAGAATCAAAGTCACATATCTCATTCGGTTCAATCTCTTAAAAATGAGAACTTGCCAATTTGTCAATGGGACTTTCAAAAGTATGAAATTGGTCAAGATCAATATGATCATCAAAAATGGGTGATTCAATTTCATGATGAATTGGCACAGGATCCAATGTTGACTCAGGAAAAGTAAAATCAGGTGAAGACACCGGAGTCATTATTGAATCAGGAAGTAAAATTGAATCACCAAGTGGGAGATCAGGATCATATTCATGCTCAAGTTCTATTTCAGGAAAGGAATAACTTGCCAAACTATCAATTGGAGTTTCAGCAAGCTCAAATGATGGTACTGAATTAGAATCTTGTTGTCCAAAGCAACGTGACTCTTTGGCTCTAAGAGAGTGGTCAGCGAAAGCAGAATTGGCCGGACGGTGAGAACGTAAAGATTGAACCATCATATCTATTTCATGATCACGAGCTAATCTAGCCTGAGTCGTGGTTTTAAGCTTCTTTTCATAGTCAATTGGGGCATCATTTTGGGATTGGACTTGAAAAGAGGAAGTGTAATCGTGATGAAGTTGTGAGTCGTTGGACTCACGCATCATCATGTCTAAGATTGATGGTGATTGTTGCTTGGACTCCTGCATACTCATCATTTCCCGGATAGATGGTTTTCTATTCTGAATGGGTGGATCTGAGTATAAATCTTGGGAATATTGTGGACAAGGTGGATATGGAGGACAAGTTGGTTGAAAATTGGACTCGGGGGAAGCGAAACCCCATGAACTCTGTGAAGAGTTGAAAGTGGTATGAAAATTATGGTCATAAGATGGGGGTATGGGTTATATTTATTCGGATAAGACAATTCCGGCACACTAAATTGATCAAAATTATGATATGCCGGGTTGGTAATATCCTTAAAAGAAGTTGGTGTGTAATATGGATTAAAATTGGAAAAATTATTATATGCCATATCACACAAACACAAACAAAAGAAAATAAACAAATAAGCAAACAAAAAAAATTCTAACCTAAGTTAGGGTAAACCTATGACCTAGACGACTCCTAACTGGTTAGACTGTCCACGGGAGATAGGGTGTAGACTTTGACCACAAGTTAATCAGCCAGGTCAGGGCAAGATTGGTGGGAGGTTTCCGTCAAAGACGTTCCTTAACTAAATAACCACCAATCTTCGGGCTTTCGGCCGCCAATCCCCTTCCTAGACACTGATTTGGCAGGAGTCAAATTCTAAACCGATCCCCCTTAGGATAACTCCTAATTGAGTCCGAGATGTCCCTAGGGCCAACGTCTACTAATTTTTAGTTAGGCTTGGGTTAGTGAGTGCTTGGGATATAATTTTTGGGCCAAGGAAGGGTGATTAAATCCCCACCTTATCCTGTTATGGATTAGTGCCCTTAAGATAAGTTTGAGCAAGTGTACAAGATATGTAAATAAGATTCACTCAAAGTAATGAAAATCAACCAAGAGATGAGTCTTATTCTACATGCAATGCAAACGTACCTTGCTCCAGCACTCTTCAACAATAAAATAAAGGAATTGAAAAGACACGTGCCTAAAATGCAAACGTCTAATCAATTTTTTATCTTTTTCAACAAGTATTTTACTGTTTATTAATTAGCAGTGTACAGGTTTATCACAGAACAAATTTTAACAGAGCAGAAAACAAATCTTACAATTTGTAGCAAAGTGCAGAAAGATCTGTCAGTAATGAACTACTAAGGCCGCGGAAACGCGGCTATTGTCGCGGATCTGCGACACTGTAGTAGGCTCTGATGCTCTGCCTTCGACGGCAGAGGCACAAAGTTGCTATATGTCCACTTCTGCTGTTTCCTGTTCTCCAAACCTGCAAACAGAAAGAATAAAAGAATTAGTTAATAATTAATTTTTTTTAGAGATAACTTACCGTCCCTCCCCAGCAACGGCGCCAAAATTTTGATTGAGATTTTCCTACACACAAAAATAAAGAATTTTAGATTTAGAAAAAGGATGTGCGAGGTGCTCAATTCTAATCCGCGGTAGCAATGGCTATGCGGGTCGTGATCCTCAGGGAGGGACTAGCGATGGAAGCATTTAAGTAAGTTCTCTAAAAATTTCTTTTGTTATTTACAATGGTATTTACAATGAGAAGTGTGGAAGAAATTAGAAAGATGTGGAGGATGTGATAATCTTTATTAAAGAAATAAAAGAAAGAAAATTAAACACATACCTACCTCTTCTGCCCTGCTTACCTTTGCTCTGTTGCAACGACTTACCTTGTCTTGGAAAGCATTCAAGTATGGTGTATAGGATCTTCCACCTTCGCGATCTACACTACGAAAAGAAAAGACAAACTAAAGAGAAGGCTTGTTCATCTCCATAGGCCATCAAGGGCACTTCTTTGACTAGCAATCTCGAAGCGATCAAATCTCATGGTTTGCAAGACATCAGAGAAAAACAATAAAAGAAAACAAGAATAGAAGAATAAAATGAGAATAAAAGAACAAAAACTAACCTTGAGTAGATTTTATTAACAATGGAAGAAAAGTATGACTTACACCGATGTCACCTCAGTACAAGCATGAACTCCTTCCTCCATGAAAGCATCCTCCACTCTCAGTTATATAAAAAAAATAAAAGTTACAAAAAAGAAAAATAAAAACCTAAACTACAACTAGCCTAAAAACCCTAGATTTTGCTCTGTAGTTCGCTGTTCGCCCCTTCTCTGTTGCTCTGCAGGGGTATTTATAGGAGATATAGGAAGTAGAGTCCCAGTACAACTCCTCAACGAAAACGCATCGCCAACCGCTTCTGGATTGCCGCAGAAACGGGAAATTTGCCGCGGAAACGCGGTACTTTTGTAGCCAAATGCCACGCGCTTTCTCGCGTGGCATCCTCTAGTCTGTCCATCTGGGTTTATCCTTCTGGAAATTGTATCCTGACTTCTTATTTTGAGATTTTGGGATAATTTGGGAAGCAAGTTACCCTAAATTCAAATCTTTTATCAACGAATTTGTGATCTTGAACACTCCTTCTTTGGCTTTTATCCTCATCCTGCAAGTATTTAGGGTTGAATAGAAGTCTATCCTTCCCTCTTCTTTTAGTATTTTGCAACTATTGCCCTTAGTAATTGCAATTTTGACATTTGATAATTGCAACTTTTGCATTGGGCTTTAAACATGGGCTTTTGGGCTTCTTTTGAGGCTTTATTCCTTTATTTTTATTTCTCAAGGCCTGCACACAATAAATAATAAAATATTAGTTAATTGTGCATGATTATATGAATAAATATGAAAATGTGATGGTAAATATAATGATAAAAATGCACCTTTCACTACTAATCAACCACCAATTCACAATCCGGGTTGTTCATATTGTCAGGCACCAAACCATGTTTTTGAAGAGTGCTCTGTTTTCCATGCCCAGCAAGTGCTACCGGAACACATGAACGCGGCTTACTCACGGCCGCCTCACAACCCTTACTCACACACCTATAATCCCGGCTGGAGAAATCACTCCAATTTCTCCTGGGCCCAAAACAATCCTTCCAGTCCTAATTTTTCCAACAACTTTCATCATCCTACTCCTCCACCAACTTTTCCCAGTCAATCCCCAGCTTCCTCCTCCCAAAGCTCACCAATGGAAAAGAAAATCAGTAAATTAGAGGAGAGCATAGAGGCTTTCATAAAGTCCCAAACCGCTTTTATGCAAAACCAGGGACAAACTCTGAACAGTCATTCATAGGCCATATCGAGGTTGGAAATGCAGATGATCTAGTTAGCTAGCTCCCTAAGTGAAAGACCAAAGGGTACTTTACCTAGTCAGCCGCTAGTTAACCCAAAAACCTCCAATCAAGCATATGAAATTCAGGATCCATCGATTAACCAGTGCAATGCTGTTCACACACTGCGATCTGGAAAAGAAGTAGACAACCAGGTCTACTAATAGAAAAGTCCAGTCCATCCTGATCCCACTCCAGCCTCCACCTCTGCTAGTTCCTCCTAATCCGCTCCACAAACATCTGACGAGGACAAAGCTGCTGAACAAGTTCATAAGCCTGTAGCACTCTTTCCCAATAGGCTTAGGAACAACAATAAAAATATGCACATGGAGAAAATGCTAGAGATGTTCAACCAGGTCAAATTGAATGTGCCACTTCTTGACGCTATCCAACAAGTCCCGGCTTATGCAAAATTTCTTAAGGATATATGTGCAAAGAAGAGAAAGACCAATGTGCCCAAGAAAGCGTTCTTGCCACTAATATAAGTGAAATTCTGTCTGGTCTCATTCTGGTGAAATACAAGGATCCCAGATGTCCCACTGTTTCCTGCACCATCGGACAGACCGAAATCAGTAGAGCGCTTCATGACCTGGGAGCAAGTATCAACTTGCTACCTCTCTCAGTATACCAGCAACTTAGGTTGGGTGAGCTAAGCCCAACTCGAGTCACCATTCAGCTAGCTGACCGATCTGTGAAGAACCCGAAGGGGGAAATCACAGACGTCCTTATCTGGGTTGGGGATTTCATTTACCCCGTTGACTTCATTGTGCTTGAGACCCAACCTGTGTCCAATCTTAGGTCTCAAACTCCCATCATCTTAGGACGCCCATTCCTTGCTATAGCTAATGCCATAATCAACTGTAAGAACGGGTCCATACGATTGACTTTTGGAGACATGACGAAGGAAGTCAATGTCTTCAATCTTGGAAGACAACCTTGAAAATCACCTAGACGGGGAGGGTGAATAGGTGATAATGCTAATCTAGTGAACTTAATGCAGAATTTAAGAACTAAATCCAATTACATACAAGTATATGATACAACAATATAGGCACAATATAAAGAGAGAGAGAGAGTAAGAGTCAAGGGATCAAGCGCAAACAACAAGATATGTTTCGAGGTTCGAGCACCCAGCTCTACATCCCCGCCTTCACCCGAAGGATTTCGAATCCACTAGCTTTTCCACAAAGGACTCCCACACAAGGAACCTCCACCGAGGATTTGGGGCAATATAATCACAAGGAGTACCCAACTCCTCTCCTTACAAGCACGACCTCCTCCTTGAGGCACAACACCAAGCCAACAAACAATCACCTCACAACTTGAGGGATTAGCACAAAGGGATTAGCACAAAGCTACACAAGGATCATCTCACAACTTGAGGGATGCAACCCACTTGCACAACCTCCTCAACACAATGAGGGAAAGGCACAAAGCCAAGCAAATAAGTTAGGGATTAGTGGGAGCACATAGTAGAAAGTTAGCCATGCATTTTTTCATCTAACAAAATCACTTTTATAAACCACCAAACCATTCTAAACAATTCTTGAAACTAACTTGTTTTCATTTCAAATTCTTTATTTGAAATAAAGAACTTTCTCTTTTCTTGAACAAAGAAGCGGCATCAAGCTTCATCGCTCTCCCTCTTTGAGGATACACCCGTATAGCCACTTTGCTGGTACGGAAGAATCGCAAAAGCAGTAACATGGACCCACATTATTTTACTTATTTTTGTGCTTGCTTTTTGCCGATCAATGGCTTATGGTGATGGATGAACATTTTCTATTTTACTTTTCGCTTGCATTTGAATCCATAGTTAATCTGGGAGTGGGAAAAGTTCCTATTTGTCATGCTTTGCTCGCCTTCAAGACAAGGGAAGTCTTTGTAAGGTATTAAAGGTAAGTCATCAATGGAAAGAGGTAAGTAGAAACTTTTAGATTTTTCTTTCTTTTTTTTAATTCATTAGTTTAGGTCACTTCCAATCACAACTATCTTTTATTTATTCTTTTTATTTCTTTCTATAAACTTTATTTTTCATTTTCCAAAGTCACCATCTCCTCCAATCTACCACTTTCAATCCTACTTAACATGGCTTTTTTCTCTTTTCTTCCTAAAGAATAATAAAGAATAAAGAAGACTTATAATCATTTTTAATTAACTTAAAGAGACTTACAACATGCTTCCAACGCAAGTCCCTCCTTATGGATCACGACCCGCATAGCCACTTGCTATCATGGTAGAATTAAGAACCTTGCACGTCTAATCTTTATTTTTAAAATTTTGTATTTTTGTGCAGGTAATAATTTAATCAAATTTCGGCGCCATTGCCGGAGGGACGGTAAGTAACTTTTTTTTATTTACTTTATTGGTTTACTTTCTTCTTTGTTCTTGTGTATAGGAGGAGACATCAAGAAAATTTTTACTACAGTGGACATATAAGTGGCTCTAAACTCTGCTCAAGAAAACAGAGCCCAAAATCCCTTATATTTGTCGCATTCCCACGAAAATTTGAGTGAACTACTAAATTTTTTTTGCAAGTTAGTTGAATTGCAAAGTTTTAGTTTTTGTAGCTATTATTTCTTATTTAAGTCATTGTACATACTTTTCTAACCTCAAAAGTAAATTATTGTTTGTAAATGCTAAAAAATATTTAGACTTGAATTTAGGCACATGTCTATTTTGTTACATTTTCTATTTACTATTGACGAGTGTTGGAGCTAAGGTACTGTGCATAGCATATAGTTTACGAAGCATATTTTGAGTGATGTATATTGCTTAAAGCGTTGTTTTTTTTATATACTTGCATACTTGCATGAATACGATTAAGGGCACAACCTTAAACAAGATAAGGTGGGGAAGTCATTACTCTTCCTTAGCCCACAAACAATCTCCTCACTCACTAACCCAATCTTAACTTAAAACTGAGTTGACGTTGGTCGTAGGGACATCTCAGACTTAATAGGAGACTGACCTAAGGGGAAAGTTGATTAGAATTTGACTCTTGCCAAATCAGTATCAGAGATTGGGGATTGAGAGGTAAAACCTCGAAGAATAGTGATTTGGCATACTTAGGCTCATTGTTTAGGCACAAATACCTCTTACTGGTCTTGTTCCTACCTGGACGATTAACTTGACGTCAGATCTACATACAACCTTCATAGAAAGTCTAACTAGTTAGGAGTCCTCTAGGTCTAAGGTCTACTGTAACTTAGGCTAAATTTTTCTTTTTTTTGTTTGTTTATTTGTTTACTTGTTTTTTGTTTTTATTTTTTTGACATCTTTGTGATATGGATTACAATTATAATTATTCCAATGCATATAATGATCTATACTTAACACCGACCTTTTTTAACTCGGATATTACCAACCCGGTATATCATAACTTTAACCAATCAGTATGTCAGATTGCTCTTATCTGAATCAATATAAGTCCCAGTCTCAATATATGAACAAGACTGGAATAACCATCACCACTTTTAACACCCCGAGTCATATGGTCAAAAACCTTACCAACATTCACCTTCATATACTCTTTTTCAAAATCAACCTATAGAAGAAAAATCAGATTTAGAAAAGAGTTACGAAGCCTTCCTTGGGTCCACATATCAAAACCAAAATCCTAGAGACTCACAAGCTCATTAAGATTTTTAAATCTAAGATCCTTACTCTATTTTTCAAGTCCCACCACAAGAAGAAGAACCTAGGGACTTAGATGGAGTATGAAAAACAAGATTCAGTTCGAAAATTATTTTTTCCAATCTCTCAATAGGCTAGAAGCACAAATGAGTTACTTGATCAGTGTAGTGAAAGATAGGAATGATGAAACTCTACCTAACACAAGTTCGACCATTCTCGATTACCCAAGCCATATTGATAGGAACGAAGAATCGTGGTGTCTTAGAAACTTTAACCAAGAGTCAATTTCACCACACAAATTTGAACTTGACCAATTCTAAACCTTGAACAAATTGGTAAGTTTTCCATTCAATGAGATTGAACTTGAATGTGAATGTGACCTCGATTCCCAACCTTGTGATTCAATTCCCATCTTCGAATCTATGTTAACTCTAATATTCTTATTCAATTTAGACTAATTTTTAAAGCCAACATTTATTCTCATTGATATAGAAACTGAATCACCAATTTTGGATAGTCACATTCCATTGATGGAAAAAAAAATGTGAATTTTATTTCTTTGATTTGGACCCAACTATTGAGCCAATACCAACTCTCGAACCTTCGCTTGATTTTTCTAGGTTAGTAATGGTTCCCGAACTAATCACTCTTGAGCTCAAATCATCCAATTCATCATATCACATTCCTCTGTTGGATATAGATATGGACCATAATGACTCTGTGATGATTCTTCAAGACTGGTCATATGAAGGGGATAATTTTCATGATAGGATCTTACATGATCCTATTCATATTGGTGATTGTAAATATATAAATAGAAAAGAGGTTAATAAAGATGGGTTCTGTGAACCACCACATTTCTTAATTGGGTAGCAACGCTTGGCCGAATCCGACCACCGCCGCAACCACCACCTTTAGGTAGCATTTTATTTTCCTTTCTTCTTTTTCATGCATTTATGCATTTATTCATACATTGAGGATAATGCATGAGATAGGTGTGGGGGAGGGTTCTAACATAACATACATTTTCTTTTTATTAAAAAAACTAACATTTTCTTTGCTTTTATAAACTTTTTGAAAAGAGAAACAATATTTTGACCTATTTTTTATAAGAAATTAAGTTAATTTTAAGGAACATGAGAATCATAATTAGGATTTCTTATACTTGGTCAAAATAAGATTATTTATTTGATTGCTAGGGTCAAGAAGAAAATTTGAAAAAAATAATTTAATCTTGATTTATACCTTGACGAAATATGCATACTTTATACACTTATACACTTAGGGTTCAAAAATAAAGATTCTTATGTCTTATAAAAATAATATTAATATATATCAAAATTCACTGATTAATTTGGGTATTTGTGCCTTATAAAGTATAAGTATTCACGCCTAAAAGTGGTCCATATAATAAATAAAATCTTTAATTTTGTGGTCTTGTTTGCTCGAGTCCTTAAGTTATTGTGTGTTTTCTCACCGGTGCCCTAAGACCATTTGGTTTGGGAGTTACGGACTAAACGCTCATTACATGGGCAAATTAGAAAGCCTAATACAACTATGGAATAATACCACCAAAAAAAATATATAAAAGAAGGCATAAGAGTTAGAGTTAAAGAATCTCAAGTCAAAATTTCACTATCATAAAGACGCATATGACTTAGGGTAAAATAATAGACTAGATGAGAAATACAGTTTGACTCTTTACCTTGATTGATATTAAGTTCTTGAATAAAGGTTAAGTTTAGGAATTAAAAATTCGATTTTCCTATAACTTATAGATTATTGAACTCTTACAATAATGCTTTAAATATTTTCTCTCTTATTCAAAATGTTTTTCGAAAATGTTAACGCTCTGTTTCTCTTTCTTTATGAATTTTGTGGATATAATCCATTGAAAATTCTCATGAGACAAAACTCATCCTCTAGGAGTAACCGAGAGGTTTAATGGCTTGATGCACATGCTAAGTGTAACTGTGATCCTGAGAAAGTGAGTTAGACTAGGTTAGTTTTGTTTCACTTTTTATTTGTTTTGCTCAAGAACGAGCAAAAGATAGGTGTGAGGTGTGATAGGTCGCCAATATAGCATATTTATTATCACATTCTCATATTATTTATTTAATAAACTCTGTTATTTAATTATCTTTTTGTCTAATTATTTGCAGGGACTTTACTAAATTAAAGAGGAGAGAAAACGTGCCCAAAAGCCCACTAAAATTCAGATTAAATCAAAATAAAGAATGAGGGCACATGTTCAGCTGAAGATTAGAGAATCAGAGAGATAACACCAAATAAACTGATTAAATTCAGATTTTTATGAATCCATTTAGTTAGCTTAAAGATTAAGGAGGATATCGTCAAATCCATAGCTCAAACGGAAAAACTAATAGGATAATACATACAAGCAGAAAATCTAGCGCAGCCTCCCCCGGATTTGGGCATCTAGCCACAAAATTGCCATGGATCCACCACATTTCTTATAGATCCGCTGCAATATTATAATATCTAGGGGAACATTTGCTCCCCTATCTTCAGATGCTCTCCCTCATTCCATTTTTTCTATAAATACCTGCAAATTTTGAGGCCAGAGAGAGTATTCAATAGAGAGTTTAGAATAGAATTTTTAAGTTAGTTTGTAACTTAATTTTTTTTTTCTTTTTAATGTAAGTTTTTATTTTATTCATGTAACTTAGATAAGAGAAGAGTTTTATGGGAGATGAGAGTGAAGTTTGTACTGAGGGTGATACCGGTTTAAGTTGTTCATCTTTTCTTTCATTTTTACTTTATGAAATTTAAATTATATTTTTATGTTCTTCTTCTTCTCTTACTCTTCTCCTCTCTGGTTTTGATGATAATCTAAATGAAACCTATAGCATCAAAATTGTCTTGCCATTGCAAGTGCCCTTGATGGCTTATGGTGATGGATAACCATTTTCTATTTTACTTTTCGCTTGCATTTGATAGTTAGTCTGGGAACAGGAAAGATCTTATTTGTCATGCTTTGCTCACCTTCAAGACAAGATAAGTCTTTGCAAGGGATCCAAGGTAGGTCATTAACAAAAAAGTGGTAAGTAGGAACTTTTAGGTTTTTCTTTCTTTCTTTCAATTCATTATTTTAGATCACTTCCAACCACAACTACCTTTTATTTATTCTTTTTATTTCTTTGTATAAACTTTATTTTTCATTTCCCAAAATCACCATCTCCTCCAATCTACCACTTTCAATCTAACTTAGCATATCTTTTCACTTTTCTTTCTAAAGAACAAAGAAGATGTTTAACCATTTTTAGTGAACTTAAAAGAGACTTACAATATGCTTCCATCACAAGTCCCTCCTTGTGGATCACGACATGGATAGCTAGTTGTTATCGCTGTAGAATTGAGAACCGTGCACTTTTATTCTTCATTTCAAAAATTCTCTGTTTTCTATGCAGGTAATACCTTAATCAACGGGGATAATTTTCAAAATAAAAACTTTCACGAACACAATCAATTGTTGGATTATAATAGGAAAAAGATCCCTGATGAGTTCCTATGAACTCCAATATCACTGCATTGCGTTGTATTTCGTGCACCAATTAGATTTTCATCGAAACCACCACCTTAAGGTGAATTTTTCTTCTCTCTCTATTTTTATGCATAACACATTTACGATGCATTGAGGACAATGCATGAAATAGGTTTGGGGGAGGGTTTACTAATGTAGATTTTTTTAGATTTTCTTCCTTTTTCACCTCTTGGTAGGAAATTTTTAGGAATTTTCTTTTGTATAGAACCTTTTTCTTTTCTTTGCACACTTTTTTGAAATAAAAGTAAAAGAATTGATATATTTTTGTGAAAATTAGGTTGATCTTAGAAATTAGGGAAAACATTATTAGGATTTCTTAATTCTAGTCAAAATAAGAGGTCTTGTTTGATTTTTAGGTTAAGGAAGAAAGATTAAAAAGGTTATTTGATCTTAAATTGTTTGCCTTAGAAATATATGCTACATAGAACGATTAAAACAAAGACTGAAATACCCTTATAGAAGAAATATTTGGCCATTAATTAAAGTGGTTAATTATGCCTTAGGAAGTATGATTAGTCACGTCTAACAGTGATTAAATCAATAAATTTCTTAATTTTATGGCCTTGTTTACTCGAGTCCTTAAGCTCGATGGATGTTTTCTCATTTGGTGTATTAATACTATCTAGTTTGGGAGTCATCGGCTAAGGCTCACTACCAGGGAAAATTAGAAAGCCTAATCAAAATAAGGAGAAACTTGTAAATAAACAAATAAATGGTATTATAGTCAGAGTTGAAATCCCAAAAAATACAAAGTATATATTATCTAGGATTTATGAATGATCAAATAATCAATTAAATTTTGATTTCTTACCTTAATTGATGACTAGTCTTCGTATGGAGATTAAAATTAGGGATAAATAGTTTTGGTGAACCAATGTCCTTTCGATCACTTAATTTTTGCAAAAATATTTTGAAAATTTTCTCTCTTTCAAAATGCGTTTTCAAAAATACTAACATCTGTTTTTTTTTCTTTATAGATTTTGTGGGTATAATCCACTGAAAACCTTCAAGAGACTATAACTTCTCCTCTAGGGAAAACTTAGATGTTTAAAGACTTGTTGCACATGATCAGTGCAGTCATGTTACCTACGAAAGTGGTTATTTTAGTTTTTAGTTTTTCTTATTTTGCTTGGGGATGAGCAAAAGGTAAGCATGGGAGTGTATTAGTCATCAATTCTGCATTTTATTATCGTATTTCCCTACCAATATTTAAAAATAAAGCTGCTAATAACCGGTTCTGCCGTATTTATGCAGATAATACCAGGAGAAAGGCAAATTCCTAAAAAAAGACTGAATATTACTATTTTTGAGATAATTTTGGAGATTTTTTGAAGGCCAAGTCCTTCTAGAAGAACCCAAAAAGAAAACTCAAATTGAAGCCCAATATTGAAGCCCAATCTGCTGGAATTTCAGAGCAAACATCAGAAAATTCAATATATAAAGGAGTCTCTCGCAGCTGGACAAGTCCACGGCTAGAAGATCAGGGCCTATGCCCTGATCAGGCCACAGAAGCACGACCTTTACCGCATTTTCGCTATAAGTCCAGGGCCTCCAATTTTCAACATGTGGCTTCTTCCAGTGAAATCCTAGATCCCCATTGTCTATAAATACTGCATTGATGGGCAAAATTTTGGAGAAGAGAGCAGTAGCTAGGGTTCTCTTTCCTCTTGTGTAGTTTAGGGTTTTCTTTCGTCTTCTTTTTCTTTTTTTGTATTTTTCTTCTTCTTTATAGCTCTAGGATTATATTAGACAAAAATTCATGAGAAAAAGAGAAAGAATTCTGTAATAGAAAGTGACATTCTATGAAAGTTTTCTACTTTTTCTTCATGTTGCTAATTGATTTCTAGATGCTAGCTAGTTCTTTTCTTCATGGCTAACTAACTACTAACCTACTAATCATCTAACCCTTGATTCATAAACCAGATGAATCTAATAGTATCAACTAAAAGCCTTGTTATTACAAGAGCCATTGATGGCTCATGATGATGGGTTCTAACTCCCAACTTGCTAACAAGTTAACTTGTAATGATTACATTACTTCATGCTTGCTCACTTGTAGTTTTTATGGATTATTTGTAGTTTGCACCTTGTTAATCAAGTTTGGATATGGAGAACAATCTTATGGGTCATGCTCTGCAGAGATCTTGAAGCCAAGGCTTGTGATTGTCAAGGATCCAATATTAGGCAACTATCACTATAAGAGGCTAGCATTGTTAGTAGGAGCAATTAGTAGTTCAACTAGCCATGAGTTTTCTTCCCTTTTAACTTTGTTTTCAAAACCATTTTCCAAACCACTTTATCATGTTTTTTATCTTCGTTTCATCATCTTCTTCTCTTTATTTTTCTTGTTTTCTTTTCTTTTCATTTTGAATTCTTTCCAAACTAAGAAGAACTCATTAACGCTAACGTGACATGACCGGTAAAGCTTCTATCACCTGCCGTCCCTATGGATTTGACCCGTATAGCCTCTATGCTATCACGGTAGTATCGAGGAAGCCAAAGCCTACACTTAAAAGTCTGAATTTCTAAATAGTCATTTTTGTGCACGATTTTCCACTCGATCAAGATTTTGGTTGGGGTTGACTTTTATACCCTGCTAAGTGATCAGATACCCCAAGTACTTCTCGGAGGCCACTCTGAAGGTTCATTTCTCTGTGTTTAGATTCACCTGGTAATTTCGGAGCAGATCAAACGCTTCACTCAGGTGGCAGAGATGGTCATAACGTCGGATGCTCTTCACAAGCATGTCATTGATGTACACCTTCATGGTATGCCCAATCAGATCTTTGAACACTCGATCGATCATCTACTGGAAGGTGGCTTCATCGTTCTTTAATCAAAATGGCATGACCTTATAGCAGGAAATTCCCCCGCCGATAGTGAAGGTGGTCTTGTCCTCATCTGGCGGGTACATTTTGATCTAGTTGTAGCCCGAATAAGCATCCATGACACTGAGTAGCTCATGACCCGCCATGGCCTCTACGAGTTGGTTTATCTTTAGAAGAGGAAAGCTGTCAAGTAGATGCATACTCTTCACTTGCCGTTCTTCTTCTTTACGACGACTTGACTAGCGAGCCAGTCTGGATAGAATGTCTCTCGGATGAAGCTAGCTCGGAGCAACCGATCAACCTTGTCGTTGAGAGTTTGGCTCCTTCCTTATTCATTTTCTCGACTTCTACTTCACTAGCTTGTCTCCATGATCGATGATGAGTCGGTGGCAAATAATGGCGGGGTCGATGCCTAGTATGTTAGTGGGAGGCCACGCGAACAGTCTAGGTTATTGGAGAGGAATTGCTTGAACATGACCTTCTCATAGGCGGAAGCCTTGTCCCAACCCGGAGAGCTTATTTCGGAAGCAGGGGTCCACATGGAATAGTTCAGCTTCCTCTTTTGACTTGTTGTCTGGATTTCCTGACTCTTTGGCGGAGTCAGCCTCTAGGGTTTTGCCATTTTGTGATTGTTATAGATCTGCAACTTGCTTTCGCTTCTTCTCCATAGGGGAATTACCATCGGTGGCCACAATGGCAATCTTTGGCACCCAATCCGATTTCTTCCTGGCAAATGCGCTGATGGTGCAGAATGTCCGCGTTTTCTATCGGAGTGGGGTATCGCAGGACCTGGTGGTAGCTAGATGGGATGACCTTCATCGTGTGGATCCAAGGCCTCTCAAAGATAGTGTTGTGTGGGGACTCCATGTCAATCATGTAGAACTCTGTGATGACATTGTACGAGTCTACTCAAATCGAGAGCGTGATCATTCTGGGCGAGTGAGTCTCGTTACCGTCAAACCTGTAAACTGTGTTTACAGGTTGATCATGGCACGAGCCATCTCCGAGGCGTCCTTTATCCTGTCCAGGATGCCTCCTTACAAGATGTGTTGGCCCAAAGCCCATTCATCACTCTAATTTTTATGATGATTAACTCATGTAGCTATAGTACTAATAATCTTGTGTTTAATAAGTTTCAGATAGTCAATTAGGATCTTAGTCAGTATTTAGCTTCAACAAAAGATTCGAAGCCAAGTTTTGAAGTTATCACATATTAATTCAAGAGCTCGCGCTTCAAGATCACATCAAGTACTCTTCGATGGAGTTGCCGCTCTTTGGATCATATTTTGTTCAAGTCAAGATGAAGAGAAGATTTTCAAGAGAAGACTTGAGTCCTTGTTTATAAGTTTAAGATTTGTGTTTTAGGAAGAAATGTAAAGGATAAATTAGTTGTGGATTGCTCAAGCTCATACACACAAAATATTGTATAACTTTCTTGTTAAATAGTTTTTAAAAAAAATGTCAGTTTTTATTTAAGCTTTAAATTCTATGCCTCAAAAATAGTTCACATGTTTGTAATATTTGATATTTGATCACACATATTTGTATTTCAAAGTATTGATAAGAACTTATTTTTGTAAATGCTATGGAGATTTTATAGAATTTAAGATGTATTTTAAAAAGTTATTAAAACTATTTTTTGGGTTGCTTGCGGTCGACCGACCGGTCTTGAAGTAAGGCTTGGTCGACCGACCAGTCGACTGACGTGCAAAACACATGCACAAGTCCATGTGACTTGAGCTTTCCCAACCGACCGATCGACTGCAGTAGAGATCAGCCGACCGACCGATCGACCGCAGTAGAGATCGGCCGACCCACCGGTCGACCGACTGAGTCGCAGAGCTCTCGGGTTTTCTCGACCGACCGAGCGGCCGATCGTTCTGCTGATCTGCTCGACACTTTTGTAATTAGTCATAACCTTTTATTCTTATATTCAATTAATATAATTTAAATTGCATTTCAAAGATAACTTTCAGGGATATATTTTATATTCAATAGTCATTTCTGATTTAGATATTAAAGATGTCAAATATTGGGTTGAAATCTATTCTTGTTCTGAAAACAGTTTACAGTTTTTGGTTTGACACCTTTCAGTATTTTGTTGATAACTTTCTACTCCGATAAGATAATTATTTAAGTTTTATTATAAAGAAGACTTAAAGATCAACAAATTCTTTTTATATACTTATTTCTAAATTCTAACGTTTTAGGCCTAAAATTGTGCTCAAAGTTGACAATTGCACAATCAGGGTCTGTGGTCGGTCGACCGGCCAGTCGATCGCCAGACTCCAACAGTCACTAATTTGACTGTTTGTCGGTCGACCGGGTAGTCAATCGATAGGCAATTCTGGTCATATTCTGAACCATAACGGCTAGTTTTTGATCCCCTAATAATAAGGGATCTTTTGGCCTGTTTTATGCATGATTATTCGAGAGTTTCAAGTGCCATTTTTTCATCTCCAACAGAAGTTTTTCAGCAAGTTTTTGGGCTAAACTTTCATATCAAAAGAGTGTTTATCAATAGTGATTCTCTTGAGTTTTTCAAATGCTTTTCTTTCAGTTTTTCACTTCCAATTCTATCTTATTTTTTCTCACATAAGTTTGAGCTTTTCATAGCCATATAAATCATATAGGAGCTTTGTTTGTGAGGGTGTTTGAGGGTGATCAAGTGTTAAGATTATCAAGTGTTCCATCTTCTATTTTGAGGAGTTAAAGAGGTGTAGTCTCGACGAACTTGTGGATTCGTGTTGTGTTATTCTTGCGGGAACTAGTGAGGGACTTGTGAGTCCAAGAGATCTAGTGTGAACTCATTGTTAGTGTTGTGACACTAAATAATCTTGCAAGATCGATTCTAGTGAAAATCCTTCATAGTATTGAACACGGGGACGTAGAGTAGTGGCTCGAACCTTGAAACAATTCTTCAGTGTTTGTGATTGCTCACTTCTCTCTTTACTCACTTGTGTTTAATATCTTGCATGCTTAAATTTCTTATATCTTTTTATTCTTGATATTTCTTGTGCTTCATTGATACACACACACACACACACATATATATATATGTATATATATGTGTATATGCATGGGATTGCAGATTGTTTGTATTGCTCACACTACTATTCAACCAAGATAGCCATAGTGGCACCTCAACCCTTAATCTAGAGGAATCTTGAAGAGAAGTCCAGAGCCCTTCACCAGGAATTCGGCTTCACTCTTTGGTTATACGTTATGTGAAGTTTTAGTTTATATAATAGTTTTTAATACTGCATTGTTTGCCATTAGATTAGCACATCACCTATTCACCTCCCTCTAGGTGATTTACAAGATGTTGACGCTGCTCTCAGCATCGATGAGGATCTTGGGCACTCGACAATTCTCGATGTGCATGGTGTCGATCAGAGCATCATTGTGCGATGATTAGTCACATATATTGCAATTACATTGTCACCTTACCATACTTTTTAGCTAATAAATCTTATTAATAAGTCTTCTTTTTTCTTTGTTAAATGTAGGCCCAAGTGCTAAAAGAAAGAAAAGAGAAAGAAGCCCAAAAGCTCACCAAATTCTGATTTAATTCAAAATAAATTCAAAATTAAGGAATCAGGGCAAAATCTTGGCATATCAAGAGTTTTAGAAGAATCCTCCCTGAATCAAGTGGTTGAAGCCAAACAATCAAAGGCTGTTTCGTCAACTTTTAGAGTAGAAATAAGAAAACCAGAAGAAGATACGAGAAATTTACCAAACCAGGGGAGCCGCCAACTAGGTGTGGCCACCTGGCCACACCAGGGCCGCAGAAACGCGGCCCAAGCCACGTTTTTATGGTCTTGTTACATCAGTTGGGGGAGCGTTTGCTCCCCCAATCTTCCCGGGATCCTCCCCTTTTGGTTTTTCCCTATAAATACCAGTTTTAACAGAGCAAAAAGGAGCGAAGACTAGGATTAGAATTTGTGTTTATTTTTAAGGATTTAGGCTCTTTGTTAGATAGTGCAAAAGTTGTATTCTTATTTTTCAATTTGTAGTTCAGTACACATATTTGTGAGAGAGAGGAATTGAGTGCTTATACTTGAAGATTGAAGTGAGATCAATGCAAGAATCGAGCTGCTTTTTCTTTCATTCGTATTACGGTATGTCTTGCATCATTTATTTTCTTTCTTCTTTGTTTTCCATGAGTAGGTAAAATAATTTTCTGGGCTCACTATTGTAACTCTCTCTATTTCTTCTTCTCTTCTGGTTTTAAAGAAAAAGACCCAATGAATCATTTGCATGCCTTACTTAAAGCCTTTCTTCATGAAAGTGTTCTTGAAACCGCATGAGGATAGGTTTGAATTGTTAAACTCTTACTTCTTTCATGAACGTTTCTTGAACTGTTTTTACTTCATTCTTACTTCTTCTCGCTTGATGATTTAACATTTGATTCTAAACGATTTTTCAAAGAAAAGAGTGAACTCTTCCAACCATCTTATGTGCTTTACTTCAAACTTTCTAAAAATCAACTTTAAGTTTGCCTATGATCAATTTGAGGCACTTAGGATTTCAATAGAAGGATGAACGATTTAGTGAGATAGTGAGCCCAGATTTTCTTCCTTATTATAATAAACAAAACAATTTTCGAGATTTTTAAATCACCTTCTCCAAAGCCTTCTCTAAAGTTGCAATTTCTCTTTTAATCATCTCTTTCTTTCCATTCTCTTTTTCCATTAAAAAACGAACACAATTCTTTGTTTTTAAACGAATCACTGAAAAGCTTCCATCGCATTCCTCCTCGTAGACACGACCCGTTAGCCACAAGCTACACGGTAAATTCTTAAACTCTTTGATTGTTCTTTCATTTTAGCAATCAATTTTTGGCGCCGTTGCCGGGGAGGGAACGGTGTGTTTGTTTTTTAACAAGTTTTTTTTTGGCCCAAGGGCCCATCACTCTAGTTTTGATGATGATCAACTCATGTAGTTATGTTTACTAATGATCTTGTGTTTAATTAGTGACAGATTTGTTATCAAGATCTTAGTAGGTGTGGAGTTTCAATAAAGGATTTAAAGTCAAGTTTTGAAGCTTACACGGTTTGATCCAACGAGCTAGTTTGGATTACATTTGGACCAAGTCAAGATGATGAGAAGACTTCAAGATCAAGACTTGTGTCTAGGTATAAGATTTTTATTTTTAGATAAAATGTAATGGATAGAATAGTTGGTGGATTGCTCAAGTATATATATATATATATATATATATATATATATATATATATATATATATATATATATCACCCACACACTCTTGATTTAGTTGTCTTTTCATAAAAGAATTTTCAGATTTAGAAAAGACTTTCATTTTGGAAAAATACTTTTTTGTTTTGGAATTTCTTATATGCATGTCTTTTATCCAAAAACATATTTAGAGATTAATGCCAAAAACTTAGATATTTCATCTTATTTGTGTAGTGGATCATATCCATACACACTATGCTTTAATGTGTTCAAGATATCTAGTTTTTGTATCATGAAGAAATTTGGAAAACAAGTTTTAGAAAAATACTAGTTTTCATTTGAGCCATATTTTCCAAGTTACAAAAATAGTCCAATCTTTTATAACATGCCTTGATTTGGTGCAAGCATGTTTGTTTATCAAAGTATATTGGTAAAACTATTTTTGTAGATTTTTAAGTATTTTATGGGATTTTATGTGAGCCAAAAAGACTAAGTTTTAAATCCCAGTTTTTCTGTTTCAGGCTTCAGCTAGTCGGCTAGTCAACTGACCAAGTCGACTAGGGCTGAAGTCGGTCGACCGACGTGCGCAGACCAGCTTTGCAGGATGGCCGGCCGACCGACCGGGTCGACCGTCTAGAGAGCTCTGCTTTCTGGAAAGGCCCCGGTCGACCGTGCGATCGACCGGACAGAGAGATTGCTCTCTGTATCCTGGCTCGGTCGACCGCCCGATCGACTGATAGCTCAAACGGTCTGAAATATGACCGTTGGCCGGCCGACCGGACGGTCGACTGTTAGGCCTGACAGAACCCCAACGGCTAGTTTTTCTCAGCCTATAAATTTGGGGGTTTGGGCATTGTTTTCACCAAGATTTAGAGAGTATTTTTGAGCCAGTTTTTCCAATCCTTTTCAGAGGTTTTTCTCCACAAATTTGAGAGCAAATATTTCCCATCAAAAGGGGAGTTTTTATCTAGAGTGTTTTAAAAGAGATTTTCTTAAGTTTTCCTCCACCATTCTCATCCTTGTTTTCTCACACTACACTTGAGCTATACATTGCTATTCATCTTATAGGAGTGTTGTAGTGAGAGCTTTTATTGGTGATCAAAGTGTTTAGATCACCAAGAGATCTTTTCTTGTTCCTTGAGGAGGCGGACGAGTGCGTTCGCGGTTGTTTAGAGTTCGTGTGTGAACTCTTGGTTTGAGGTGTGGCCTCGGCGAGCCGGTGGGCTTGCATGTGTACGGGACTAGGGAGTCCGAGGGATTGTAGGTGTTGCGGCACCAAGGAGAGATCCATTGGGATCGTGCATAGTGGAAAGCCTTCGTATGTCGAAGGTGAGGATGTAGAGCAAGTGTGCTCGAACCTCGAAACAAATCCCTTGTGTTTGTGATTGTTCACTCTCTCTCTATCTCCTTCATATCTGGCATACTCTCATTGTCTATCTTTATATGCTTGATATATTCATTTGTGCTCATATTGTTATATACTTGTGTGGGATTGTTTGCTAACACTTGTATTCAACCAAGAGAGCCAACGCGGCACCTCAACCCATTCAAGGGGAATCTAGAGGAGTTTGTCCAGAGCCCTTCACGGGAAATTCGACCACACTCTTGTGTTATACGTGGTGTTTAGTGTAAGAGTTTAGTTTAGGTCATTATAGATTTTGCTTCCGCATTAATTGGTATTAAGTGACCATTAGATTAGCCATCACCTATTCACCCCCCTCTAGGTGATTTACACTTGGTATCAGAGCCAAGTGCTCTGAAATTTGGTCTAACAACCTAGAGTTAAAGATCCTCTTTTTAGGCTAATCACAATATTTTGTACACACACCATGGACTTCATATCACCACCCACCTTTGACATTCTTAACATCCAAATTTGGAAGGTTAAGATGTCTTTGTACCTCAAGGCCCTAGGCTTTCATGTTTATCTTGCCACTACTAATAATGCATATTGTTTAGATGGTAAGAATTTTGAGGCTAATGCAAAAGCCCTTCATGCTTTAAAATCAACCCTAAATGATGAATATTTATTTAGAGTTTCTAATGTTGATTCGGCTTTTGTAGCTTGGAACATCATCACCTCCCTTGGCGAAAAGGATCTATATTATGCCGGGAGCGATTCGGATGTTGGAAGCGACACCTCCAACAAGTGCTATATGGTCCAAGGGGATGACCCCCTTGAGGTAACTACCGAATCCGAGGTAGAAGATGATAACATGTCATATGATAAGCTCACTTCTTTTGCCAACTATTGCTTGAGAAATATGACATGATTAAGAAAAATAATAAAAATTTGAAAAAGAAACTTGATTGCATGCATGTAGAACATGATACACTTAGAAGTAACATTGCATGTTTTAGAAAAAGAAAATAAAGATTTGAAAAATGAGAATGTTTCCTTGCTTTCAAATTGAATGATTTATGTGAAGGAAACAATATTTTGAAAAATGAAATTAATTTGGTGGAAAAACAAAAGGAAATTGTTATGCAAGAAAATAACTCTTTAAAAAAAAATTTGTTGAAAAGGAAAAAGAATTTGTTTCTAAAAAGAATAAGAAAAATGATTCTATATCTCATCATGCTTTACATGCCACCACAAATGAGATAAATGTTTTGAAAAATAAAATGGATTGATTGAGTTCAACTTTGAACTCTTGTGCGTTAACCATACTAGGTTGGAGTCAATGTTTTCAAAGAAACAAACTCCACACATTCATGTACAACATCATCATGCATATGCTTATGTTGCACGTCATGATCACACTCCTACACATAAGCATCCTAAGGTGTACACATGTACACATTGTGGCCGCAAAGGCCATTTAGCAAAATTTTGTTATGACAAGTTGCATCATTTTAATTTTGCTAATAATAAAAATTTTTGGGTTCCTTACAAGACTAACCCCAAAGGACCCAAGAAAATATGGGTACCAAAATCCCCACCTTGTGTATTTGATGTAGGTGAGGGTTCTTACAAAATGTGAGAGATTTGGTGCCTTGATGGTGGGTGCACTTGAACTAAAAGGTCACATATTTGGAGCACCGCTATCAAGGAAGTGTTGGTGGGAAAAACCACCATGCTTGGAGCTTTGGAGTTGGTAACAATTTCTAAACTCCTACTTTATTTACATGCTTATTCATGATTGATAATTTTTAGTATGTTCATGTTTTAGGTTTTTGTGCTTATGTGGTAAAAACATGCTTAGATGTAGTTTTTATCAAAACTTGTATTATACATGTACAAATAGTGAGTTACACTTGATTTATATATGTTTGCAATTCATGCTCATTTGTACCCTCTATATGCACATGTATAGACTAGTTTTGATGATTCTCTCATTTATACATGCTTTGCCAAATTTTATGATTTTACTTCATGTATATGTATTTTTAATTCAATTCTAATAAATATACATGTATACCCGTGAGTCTCTTGCCTTCATGCAAATACATTTGATAGACTCTTTTATGTTTGGGATATGTATGTGTATTGTTAGTTTTGAATAAATCATACATATACCATGAAGATTAGTTTTTAATGAAAAATGATTTTTCATGTTTTTTGTTTTGCTAAAAATGTGACTTATGATCTTTTTGAGTTTTAATGTCTATTTTCATGAAAATGCTATTTACATGACTTTTGAACACTCACATTTTATTTATTGTGTCATGACTTAGTTTCATGGACATATTTTTGAGCTTTATAGACTATGAGTGTAAATTTTGTGTATTTAGTTTTGTTTCATGAAAAACATATGATTTATTGTATTTTGAAGGATCTTTAACTAGTTTTTTTTAAAAATTAATTTATACTAGTTATTTATTCTTCAAATTAGTAGTTTTTGAGATATCCACATGATCCTACTTTACTTTAATCCATTGGAAAAATTCTATTGTATTCTCAAGATTTGATGCTTCCTGAATTGAATATTAGTTTAAGTATTAGTTTTTGTCAACATTAGGATTTATACTTATACATATTGTGGGTCACAAATAAATCTATATATGGTTGGGTTTGATTGCTTATTTGTGCCCATTAGGTGTGCTAGTATAGCCTAGTTTTGATGATCCTTACATTTTTTAAACTTGTATTCCCATTTTGGATTTGTGTTATGATCATGTGCTTTCATTTCATGTATATATTTATTTTGCCAAACTTTAATATATACATGTATACCTCTTGAGTCATTTGACTTTCATGCAAATCTATATATATGGACTCAATTGTGTTTAGGGATATGTATGTATACTTCTTGTGTTGTCAAAACATACATATACCTTGAAATATAATTTTTTTTAATAAAAAAAATTCTCAAGATTTGTTTTATTGAGAAAATTCAAAATTTTGTTTTATAAGAAAAATTCAAAATTTTTGATTTGTATTGCCTATATACAAGGAGAGCTTAACATCTCTTCTACATATAGATTCATGATGAGTGTATTGTATATTGAGGAGCTTGACAAACTCTTCTTTATGCGGTACATGTGTGTGGGGGGAGCTTCACATCTCCTCTTATGCATTACATATTATACGTTATGTGAATTAGGGCTTGTCATCCCTCTTTCATGTAATGTATATGTGTAGGAAAGTTACTTTACCGTCTTCCTCTTCATGAATGTATATCGCATATACCCTTTTATTGACTTATTTGTTTACACCCCTTATTGGTTTCTTTGTTTATGACAAAAAGGGGGAGAAAGATTTGATGTTTTTACCTTAACCCCTTTGTTGATGATTGACAAAATGAGGAGAGGTATTTGGAGAATTATTTGGTATATATGCATGTTTTTATAAAAGAATTTATGTTTATGCATATATGTTTTGTTTTGCAAATAGGAGAAAAAGATTTTGTGATTTTTGTTTTATGCTTGATTAGCATGTTTACTCCTACATTTGCATACATGTTTATGTGCTTCATTGTCATATCTTATTATGTTTTGTTTATGCATGAGTTAAGGGGGAGCTTCTTTGGAGCTTTACTTTAATCCATGCATATATAACTTCATGAGTTTTGTCATCATCAAAAGGGGGAGATTGTTGGCCCAAGGGCCCATCACTCTAGTTTTGATGATGATCAACTCATGTAGTTATGTTTACTAATGATCTTGTGTTTAATTAGTGACAGATTTGTTATCAAGATCTTAGTAGGTGTGGAGCTTCAACAAAGGATTTAAAGTCAAGTTTTGGAGCTTACACGGTTTGATCCAACGAGCTAGTTTGGATTGCATTTGGACCAATTCAAGATGATGAGAAGACTTCAAGGGAAGACTTCAAGATCAAGACTTGTGTCTAGGTATAAGATTTTTATTTTTAGATAAAATGTAATGGATAGAGTAGTTGGTGGATTGCTCAAGTATGTATATATATATCACACACACACTCTTGATTTAGTTGTCTTTTCATAAAAGAATTTTTAGATTTAGAAAAGACTTTCATTTTGGAAAAATACTTTTTGGTTTTTGGAATTTCTTATATGCATATCTTTTATCCAAAAACATATTTAGAGCTTAATGCCAAAAACTTAAATGTTTCATCTTATTTGTGTAGTGGATCATATCCATATACACTATGCTTTAATGTGTTCAAGATATCTAGTTTTTGTATCATGAAGAAATTTGGAAAAACAAGTTTTAGAAAAATACTAGTTTTCATTTGAGCCATATTTTCCAAGTTACAAAAATAGTCCAATCTTTTATAACATGCCTTGATTTTGTGCAAGCATGTTTGTTTATCAAAGTATATTGGTAAAACTATTTTTGTAGATTTTTAAGTATTTTATGGGATTATATGTGAGCCAAAAAGACCAAGTTTTAAATCCCAGTTTTTCTGTTTCAGGCTTCAGCTAGTCGACTAGTCAACCGACCAAGTCGACTAGGGCTGAAGTCGGTCGACCGACTCGGTCGACCGACGTGCACAGACCAGCTTTGCAGGATGGCCGGCCGACCGACCGGGTCGACCGTCCAGAGAGCTCTGCTCTCTGGAAAGGCCCCGGTCGACCGTGCGGTCGACCGGACAGAGAGATTGCTCTCTGTATCCTGGCTCGGTCGACCGCCCGATCGACCGATGGCTGAAACGGTCTGAAATATGACCGTTGGCCGGCCGACCGGACGGTCGACCATTAGGCCTGACAGAACCCCAACGGCTAGTTTTTCTCAGCCTATAAATTTGGGTGTTTGGGCATTGTTTTCACCAAGATTTAGGGAGTATTTTTGAGCCAGTTTTTCTAATCCTTTTCAGAGGTTTTTCTCCACAAATTTGAGAGCAAATATTTCCTATCAAAAGGGAGTTTTTATCTAGAGTGTTTTAAAAGAGATTTTCTTGAGTTTTCCTCCACCATTCTCATCCTTGTTTTCTCACACTACACTTGAGCTATACATTGCTATTCATCTTATAGGAGTGTTGTAGTGAGAGCTTTTATTGGTGATCAAAGTGTTTAGATCACCAAGAGATCTTTTCTTGTTCCTTGAGGAGGCGGATGAGAGTGTTCGCGGTTGTTTGGAGTCGTGTGTGAACTCTTGGTTTGAGGTGCGGCCTCGGCGAGCCGTGGGCTTGCGTGTGTACGGGACTAGGGAGTCTGAGGGATTGTAGGTGTTGCGGCACCAAGGAGAGATCCATTGGGATCGTGCATAGTGGAAATCCTTCATGTGTCGAAGGCGGGGATGTAGAGCAAATGTGCTGGAACCTCAAAACAAATCCCTTGTGTTTGCGATTGCTCACTCTCTCTCTTTATCTCCTTTATATCTTGCATACTCTCATTGTCTATCTTTATATGCTTGATATATTCATTTGTGCTTATATTGTTATATACTTGCATGGGATTGTTTGCTAACACTTGTATTCAACCAAGAGAGCCAACGCTGCACCTCAACCCATTCAAGGGGAATCTAGATGAGTTTGTCCAGAGCCCTTCACGGGGAATTCGACAACGCTCTTGTGTTATACGTGGCGTTTAGTGTAAGAGTTTAGTTTAGGTCATTATAGATTTTGCTTCCGCATTAATTGGCATTAAGTGACCATTAGATTAGCCATCACCTATTCACCCCCCTCTAGGTGATTTACACTTGGTATCAGAGCCAAGTGCTCTGAAATTTGGTCTAACAACCTAGAGTTAAAGATCCTATTTTTAGGCTAATCACAATATTTTGTACACACACCATGGACTTCATGTCACCACCCACCTTTGACATTCTTAACATCCAAATTTGGAAGGTTAAGATGTCTTTGTACCTCAAGGCCCTAGGCTTTCATGTTTATCTTGCCACTACTAATAATGCATATTGTTTAGATGGTAAGAATTTTGAGGCTAATGCAAAAGCCCTTCATGCTTTAAAGTCAACCCTAAATGTTGAATATTTATCTAGGGTTTCTAATGTTGATTCGGCTTTTGTAGCTTGGAGCATCATCACCTCCCTTGGCGAAAAGGATCTATATTATACCGGGAGCGATTCGGATGTTGGAAGCAACACCTCCAACAAGTGCTATATGGTCCAAGGGGATGACCCCCTTGAGGTAACTACCGAATCCGAGGTAGAAGATGATAACATGTCATATGATGAACTCACTTCTTTTTGCCAACTATTGCTTGAGAAATATGACATGATTAAGAAAAATAATAAAAATTTGAAAAAGAAACTTGATTGCATGCATGTAGAACATGATACACTTAGAAGTAACATTGCATGTTTTAGAAAAAGAAAATAAAGATTTGAAAAATGAGAATGTTTCCTTGCTTTAAATTTGAATGATTTATGTGAAGTAAATAATATTTTGAAAAATGAAATTAATTTGGTGGAAAAACAAAAGGAAATTGTTTTGCAAGAAAATAACTCTTTAAAAAGAAATTTTGTGGAAAAGGAAAAAGAATTTGTTTCTAAAAAGAATAAGAAAAATGATTCTATATCTCATCATGCTTTACATGCTACCACAAATGAGATAAATGTTTTGAAAAATAAAATTGATTGTTTGAGTTCAACTTTGAACTCTTGTGTATTTAACCATACTAGGTTAGAGTCAATGTTTTCAAAGAAACAAACTCCACACATTCATGCACAATATCATCATGCATATGCTTATGTTGCACGTCATGATCACACTCCTACACATAAGCATCCTAAGGTGTACACAGGTACACATTGTGGCCGCAAAGGCCATTTAGCAAAATTTTGTTATGACAAGTTGCATCATTTTAATTTTGCTAATAATAAAATTTTTTGGGTTCCTTACAAGACTAACCCAAAGGACCCAAGAAAATATGGGTACAAAAATTCCCACCTTGTGTATTTGATGTAGGTGAGGGTTCTCACAAAACGTGAGAGATTTGGTGCCTTGACGGTGGGTGCACTTGAACTAAAAGGTCACATATTTGGAGCACCGCTATCAAGGAAGTGTTGGGGAAAAACCACCATGCTTGGAGCTTTGGAGTTGGTAACAATTTCTAAACTCCTAGTTTATTTACATGCTTATTCATGATTGATAATTTTTAGCATGTTCATGTTTTAGGTTTTTGTGCTTCATGTGGTAAAAACATGCTTAGATGTAGTTTTTATCAAAACTTGTATTATACATGTACAAATAGTGAGTTACACTTGATTTATATATGTTTGCAATTCATGCTCATTTGTACCCTCTATATGCACATGTATAGACTAGTTTTGATGATCTCTCATATATACATGCTTTGCCAAATTTTATGATTTTACTTCATGTATATGTATTTTGTATTCAAATCTAATAAATATACATGTATACCCGTGAGTCTCTTGCCTTCATGCAAATACATTTGATAGACTCTTTTATGTTTGGGATATGTATGTGTATTGTTAGTTTTGGATAAATCATACATATACCATGAAGATTAGTGTTATAATGAAAAATGATTTTTCATGTTTTTTGTTTTGCTAAAAATGTGACTTATGATCTTTTTGAGCTTCAATGTCTATTTTAATGAAAATGCTATTTACATGACTTTTGAAAACTAACATTTTATTTATTATGTCATGACTTAGTTTCATGGACATATTTTTGAGCTTTATAGACTATGAGTGTAAATTTTGTGTATATAGTTTTGTTTCATGAAAAACATATGATTTATTGTATTTTGAAGGATCTTTAACTAGTTTTTTTTTAAAATCAATTTATACTAGTTATTTATTCTTCAAATTAGTAATTTTTGAGATATCCACATGATCCTACTTTACTTTAATCCATTGGAAAAATTCTATTGTATTCTCAAGATTTGATGCTTCCTGAAATGAATATTAGTTTAAGTGTTAGTTTTTGTCAACATTAGGATTTATACTTATATATATTGTGGGTCACAAATAAATCTATATATGGTTGGGTTTGATTGCTTATTTGTGCCCATTAGGTGTGCTAGTATAGCCTAGTTTTGATGATCCTTACATTTTTTAAACTTGTATTCCCATTTTGGATTTGTGTTATGATCATGTGCTTTCATTTCATGTATATGTTTATTTTGCCAAACTTTAAGATATACATGTATACCTCTTGAGTCATTTGCCTTTCATTCAAATCTATATATATGGACTCAGTTGTCTTTAGGGATATGTATGTATACTTCTTGTGTTGTCAAAACATACATATACCTTAAAATATAATTTTTTTAATAAAAAAATTCTCAAGATTTGTTTTATTGAGAAAATTCAAAATTTTGTTTTATAAGAAAAATTCAAAATTTTTGATTTGTATTGCCTATATACAAGGAGAGCTTAACATCTCTTCTACATATAGATTCATGATGAGTGTATTATATATTGAGGAGCTTGACAAACTCTTCTTTATGCGGTACACGTGTGTGGGGGGAGCTTCACATCTCCTCTTATGCATTACATATTATACGTTATGTGAATTAGGGTTTGTCATCCCTCTTTCATGTAATGTATATGTGTAGGGAAGTTACTTTACCGTCTTCCTCTTCATGAATGTATATCGCATATACCCTTTTATTGTCTTATTTGTTTACACCCCTTATTGGTTTCTTTGTTTATGACAAAAAGGGGAGAAATATTAGATGTTTTTACCTTAACCTTTTTGTTGATGATTGACAAAAGGGGGAGAGGTATTTGGAGAATTATTTGGTATATATGCATGTTTTTATAAAAGAATTTATGCATATGCATATATGTTTTGTTTTGCAAATAGGAGAAAAAGATTTTGTGATTTTTGTTTTATGCTTGATTAGCATGCTTACTCCTACATTTGCATACATGTTTATCTGCTTCATTGTCATATCTTATTATGTTTTGTTTATGCATGAGTTAAGGGGTAGCTTCTTTGGAGCTTTACTTTAATCCATGCATATATAACTTCATGAGTTTTGTCATCATCAAAAGGGGGAGATTGTTGGCCCAAGGGCCCATCACTCTAGTTTTGATGATGATCAACTCATGTAGTTATGTTTACTAATGATCTTGTGTTTAATTGGTGACAGATTTATTATCAAGATCTTAGTAGGTGTGGAGCTTCAACAAAGGATTTAAAGTCAAGTTTTGGAGCTTACACGGTTTGATCCAACGAGCTAGTTTGGATTGCATTTGGACCAAGTCAAGATGATGAGAAGACTTCAAGGGAAGACTTCAAGATCAAGACTTGTGTCTAGGTATAAGATTTTTATTTTTAGATAAAATGTAATGGATAGAATAGTTGGTGGATTGCTCAAGTATATATATATATCACACACACACACTCTTGATTTAGTTGTCTTTTCATAAAAGAATTTTCAGATTTAGAAAAGACTTTCATTTTGGAAAAATACTTTTTGGTTTTTGGAATTTCTTATATGCATGTCTTTTATCCAAAAACATATTTAAAGCTTAATGCCAAAAACTTAGATATTTCATCTTATTTGTGTAGTGGATCATATCCATACACACTATGCTTAAATGTATTCAAGATATCTAGTTTTTGTATCATGAAGAAATTTGGAAAACAAGTTTTAGAAAAATACTAGTTTTCATTTGAGCCATATTTTTCAAGTTACAAAATAGTCCAATCTTTTATAACATGCCTTGAGTTTGTGCAAGCATGCTTGTTTATCAAAGAATATTGGTAAAACTATTTTTGTAGATTTTTAAGTATTTTATGGGATTTTATGTGAGCCAAAAAGACCAAGTTTTAAATCCCAGTTTTTCTGTTTCAGGCTTCAGCTAGTCGACTAGTCAACCGACCAAGTCACTAGGGCTGAAGTCGGTCGACCGACGTGCACAGACCAGCTTTGCAGGATGGCCGGCCGACCGACCGGGTCGACCGTCCAGAGAGCTCTGCTCTCTGGAAAGGCCCCAGTCGACCGTGCGGTCGACCGGACAGAGAGATTGCTCTCTGTATCCTGGCTTGGTCGACCGCCCGGTCGACCGATGGCTCAAACGGTCTGAAATATGACCGTTGGCCGGCCGACCGGACGGTCGACCGTTAGGCCTGACAGAACCCCAACGGCTAGTTTTTCTCAGCCTATAAATTTGGGGGTTTGGGCATTGTTTTCACCAAGATTTGGAGAGTACTTGTGAGCCAGTTTTTCCAATCCTTTTCAGAGGTTTTTCTCCACAAATTTGAGAGCAAATATTTCCTATCAAAAGGGGAGTTTTTATCTAGAGTGTTTTAAAAGAGATTTTCTTGAGTTTTCCTCCACTATTCTCATCCTTGTTTTCTCACACTACACTTGAGCTATACATTGCTATTCATCTTATAGGAGTGTTGTAGTGAGAGCTTTTATTGGTGATCAAAGTGTTTAGATCACCAAGAGATCTTTTCTTGTTCCTTGAGGAGGCGGACGAGTGCGTTCGCGTTGTTTAGAGTTCGTGTGTGAACTCTTGGTTTGAGGTGCGGCCTCGGCGAGCCGGTGGGCTTGCGTGTGTATGGGACTAGGGAGTCCGAGGGATTGTAGGTGTTACGGCACCAAGAGAGATCCATTGGAATCGTGCATAGTGGAAATCCTTCGTGTGTCGAAGGCGGGGATGTAGAGCAAGTGTGCTCGAACCTCAAAACAAATCCCTTGTGTTTGCGATTGCTCACTCTCTCTCTCTATCTCCTTTTTATCTTGAATACTCTCATTGTCTATCTTTATATGCTTGATATATTCATTTGTGCTCATATTGTTATATACTTGCGTGGGATTGTTTGCTAACACTTGTATTCAACCAAGAGAGCCAACGCAGCACCTCAACCCATTCAAGGGGAATCTAGAGGAGTTTGTCCAGAGCCCTTCACAGGGAATTCGACAACACTCTTGTGTTATGCGTGGTGTTTAGTGTAAGAGTTTAATTTAGGTCATTATAGATTTTGCTTCCGCATTAATTGGCATTAAGTGACCATTAGATTAGCCATTATCTATTCACCCCCCCTCTAGGTGATTTACACTGTGTGTTGTTTTAGGGACTTGAAGATTCAAATCTAGCATTCAAGCTTTGCAAGAGAAGACTTGCAAATTCTATGCCCCTATTCTCGAAAGTAGGAAACAGAATTTCAAGAAATTGCGTAGCAAAAATTAAAATTTTTATTGGACTACTAAAACTCTTTTTTGCAGGACATATTGCTCGCAAAAAAAATTAAGTTTTTGTATGTCGTATTCTTACTATATCTGCTTTCCACCATCCCTGTTTTAAACCAACAGTAAAACACTTGTTGAAAAGTTTAAAAAAATTGATTAGATGTTTACATTTTAGGTACGTGTCTTTTCAATTCATTTAATTTACTGTTGAAGAGTGGGTGAGCAAGGTACGTATGCATTGCATTCAGAATAGGACTCATCTTTTGATTGATTTATATCGCTTTGAGTGATTCCTGTTTATCTTGTACACTTCCACAAAATTGATTTTAAGGGCAACACCCAATAACAAGATAAGGTGGGAATTTAATCACCCTTCTTGACCCAAAAATCAGATTCCAAGCACTCACAAACCTAAGCCTAAGTAAAATCTGATAGACGTTGGCCATAGGGACATCTCGAACTCACTAGGAGATTATCCTAATGGGGAAGGTGTTGGAAATTGACTCTTGCCAAATCAGTGTCTAGGAAGGGGATTAAGGGCCGAAAACCAAAGGTTGGTGGTTACTTAATTAAGGAATGTCTTTTGACGGATAACCTCCCACCAATCTTGCCCTGACCTGGCTGATTAGCTTGTGGTCAAAGTGTTGGCCCAAAAGGTTACACTCTCCAATTGTTTAGAGTTTTGATGATAACAAAACAAATAGGTGCTATTTGGTACTAATTAGTTTGTTTAGATGAGTTTCAGGTTAGTACCATATTTGGAGGCCATTGCTTAGCTATTGCAAGAATTTCTAGGTTCATTGAAGCAAAGAAGGCTTTTTGCACATCAAGGAAGGAACATAGAAGAGAAGGCTCTAGCAAGGCATCACATGGCTCTAGACTTCAAGATTGCTCAAGATAATTTGTTAGATTTGTTTTTAGTTTAGAATTTTGTTAAAGAATAGTGAATAGGTTTGAAGCTCTTTCACACACGTTTTTGCGCACATCTTTTCCTAACATAAATAGTTTGTATACAATCTTCAACCAACAAACTTATTTTGATATACATAATCATGTGTTTTAAGTTTTGTGTTTTATCAAAACTTATTTTGGTATTGGAATTTATGACAAAAACTTTGATATACATATGTTTCATGAATATAGGATTATGCTTCAAAATGTTTAAATATCATGTTTTTGTATTTGGAAGAAGTTTTGGACAAAACGTATTTTCTAGTCAAAATCCAAGTTTTAGAAAATACAGTTTTTGGTTTTTGGTAAAAATGATAAGAGTCAAAAATAGTTCATATTGATTGATATTTGAGCTAAACTTTTTACCACATGTTTATATATCAATGCAAAATGATAAAACTATTTTTGGTGATTTTTATAAGTGTTAAAAGATTTTTCATAAAATTTTAAAATTGTTTTTCTGTCCATTCCAGACTTCATGCAGTCGACTAGTCTTCTGACTAGTCGACTTGGCTAGAAGTCGGTCGACCGGGTCGGTCGACCGACGTGCACAAATCTGTGCACGTTTGGAAGTCTTTGGACGGTCGACCGTCCCGGTCGACCGGTCTGAGAGCAGAGCTCTCTGTTTGTTTCGGTCG
This sequence comes from Agave tequilana, assembly GCA_038442645.1. Classification (NCBI taxonomy): domain Eukaryota; kingdom Viridiplantae; phylum Streptophyta; class Magnoliopsida; order Asparagales; family Asparagaceae; genus Agave; species Agave tequilana. Next base: position 378,252 of record JAVJIF010001689.1, read on the forward strand.
ACCGGGCCGGTCGACCGTAGCCTGCAACGGCTATATTCCTTTGTACTAGCGGTCGACCGGGCCGGTCGACCGGACTAGCCGTTTGAACAGTAACGGCTAGTTTTCTGAGCATATTTATTTTTGTCCTTTTCTCACTTAAGTGTGTTTAAGTGACATATTTTGGTTTTAATACATTCTGATTAGCCTTAAAAATGTTTTATCTTTAAACCCTAGCCCTCTCCTATAAATAGGGGTGTTTAGGGAGAGTTTGGTTACAAGAAAAATTCTCAAAAATTTTCAAAGTTTAAGGCTTTCTAAAGACTTGGTTTCTTGGTTTTGTGCTGAAATTCTCTCTAAATTTCTGAAGTGTTTTAAGAGTTCTCTGATTTCATTTTCTTTTCTCCTTGCACACAAGAGCTTCATTCCTACTCATTAATTCTCTAAGGACCTTTGTAAGGGAAGAGAATTTTGCAAGAGAGAGTTTGTAGTCTTTGACTACTCAGAGATTGCTTGTACTTGAGATTGTGGAGTTGGGTACTCCGGTGTATTTGTGACATCTTTGTGATAGTGGAAGTGGTTGGAATCCTTCTGGGGAAGGCGGGGAAGTAGAGCTGGGTGCTCGAACCTCGATAACAAATCTTAGTGTTTGCTTTTGGTTTACTTTTCCTTGTTCTTGCTCTACTTTCATTGCTATTACTACTTGCTCTTTATTGTCATTGCTATATTCACTTGCTTTGTGAGATTATTGCTCCATATTTTTTTAATTTGTGCATTGATTAGCATTATCACCTATTCACCCCCTCTAGGTGATTTTCAATTGGTATCAGAGCTTGGACTCTAGGTTTTGGCTTAACATCCATAGAGAGATCCTTAATATTTGCTAATCAACATTTGCATTCCATTTATCATCACTAGTAAACATGGCCGACAACATCAAAACCCTCCTAAATTTGATGGACTCAACTTCCCTATTTGGAAGGTTAGGATGACTATCTTTTTGCAATCCTTAGGTAGCTTAGTGGCTAAATCTTTGACCAAACCCTATGTTGCACCCGATAGTGATGAAAGCACATGGACCAACTTCAACTTTAGAGAATATGAGGCCAACTCCAAGGCCCAAAATTCCCTCTTAATCGCCTTGAATGAGGATGACCTTACACGGGTAATTCATTGCCAATCCGCCTATGAGATTTGGCAACACTTATTGGTCACACAAGAAGGGACTTCACAAGTCAAGAGAGCTAAGATAGATCTCTTGAGGTCCCAATATGAGTCTTTTAAAATGTTTGATGATGAATCTATAGATTGTATGATTACTCGATTTACTAAAATCACCAATGGTCTTTCTTCTTTAGGTGATGATATTTCCAATAATCAAAAGGTGCGGAAAGTGATTCAGGCTCTTCCTACATCATGGGAGATCAAGGCCACCACCCTAAAAGAATTGAATGACAAGGATGAGATGGACCTCATTAGTCTCATTGGGAACCTAAAAACCCATGAGATGGAAAAGAAAGCAAGAGAAGAGGCCGCCCCATTAAAGAAGAAATCCTTGGCCTTCAAGTCTTCATCCACTCTTGAAGACGATGAAGAAGATGAAGAAGAAGATGAGGAGCTATCACTACTTGTTCGCAATGTGAAGAGGATGTACCGGAGGAACAAGCTCAACTTCCGAAAGAAATTTGAAGGCAAAGAGGAGAGGAAAATCATATGCTACAATTGCCGAAAGCCCGGACACATCATGGCGGATTGCCCAAGTTCAAGAAGAAGATGACCTCCTCCTTCAAGCCAAAGAAATCGGAAGAAAAGAAAGCGTACAAGGCAACTTGGGATTCGGAAAGCGAGTCCGAGGAAGAGGCGGATGTAGCAAATATGTGTTTCATGGCAAACACACCAAAGGTAACCCCTCAACCTCTTAATGATGAAGATGATGAATTAAGTAAGAAAGTTCTTGCTCATGCCTTTGTTGAACTTTCCAAAACTTATGATAATAAGAATATTGAATGTTATAAATTGCAAGAAGAAGTTGCATTTCTCAAAAATCATTTGCTTTGGTTTCTAAAGAAAAGGATGATATTTCTTCTAATCTTATTTCTATTCAAAATGAGTTTAATGCCTACAGGTTTCTTGTAAAGAAAATCTCCTATTGTTGATGAAAAAAATTTCCTCTCTATAAACTAAAATGGTTGATTTTGAAAAAGTTTTGAAAGATTGTGCTTTTAACACTAAGAAACTTGAAGAAAAGTTTTCCAAAAAGCACACCTCTCATGCTAAAAATTCACATGCTCACACTACACATGCTAAATCTTTTCATGCTCACAACTCTCATGCTCACAAATCACACACTCATTATGCTTTTAAATATGGTAGAGTATATAGATGCACATATTGTGGTAAGAATGGACATTTAGCTAAATTTTGCTATGACCAAGTTAATAGATCAAATAATCTTGTTTGGGTTAATGAAACTAACCCTCTAGGACCCAAGAAAATGTGGGTACCAAAATCAAGTCCTAAATTATTTGATGTAGGTACACACCCAAGGCTCCAAGACGTAGGGAGCGGTGGTACCTTGATAGTGGTTGTTCAAGACATATGACGTGGGATATCAACAACTTTACAACCCTATCAAGGTACGAGGAGGTGGCTCCGTCACCTTCGGGGATGACTCCAAAGGCACTATCATCGGTATAGGTAACATTCAAATTGGTGCATCTCCCATTATAGAAAATGTTGTACTTGTTGATGGTTTGAAACATAATTTCTTAGTATTAGTCAATTTTGTGATCGTGGACTTAAGTTATTTTTGATGATACTTCTTGCAAGATTTTTGATATTAATCCAATAATTGTATTCTACCGTTTTCGTGATGATAATGTTTTATATATTGACATGCTTAATGTGGAATGTTCTACTAATGCTTAAATGCTTTTGATGAAAATTCTTGGCTTTGGCATAGAAGATTAGGACAGCATCTTTTGACCATCTTTCTAGGATTAATTCAAGGAATTGGTGAAGGGTATACCTTGCTTGAAGTTTGAGAAAGACCGCATTTGTAGTGCGTGCCAACTTGGGAAACAACCAAGTCTTCCTTCAAACCAATCAAGGATATCATGTCAACTAGGCCTTTAGAATTAATTCATATGGATCCTTTTGACCTACTAAAACTAAGAGCTTAAATGGTAGTAGATTTGCATTTGTTTTAGTTGATGAATTTTCCGTTTCACTTGGGTTTTCTTCTTGGAACACAAAGATCAAACTTTTTCTCATTTCAAAATTTTTCGAAAAAGGGTTGAAAAGAAAAAAGTTTTTCAATTTTGAAAATAAGGAGTGATAGAGGTGGTGAGTTTGTTAACCAACTCTTCACGTCTTATTGTGATGAAAAGGGAATAAGCATGAAATGTCCTGTCCTAGAACTCCACAACAAAATGGAGTTGTAGAAAGGAAAAATAGAACACTTCAAGAGATGGTTAGGACAATGATAAGTGAGTATGACCTCCTCATTATCTATGGGTCGAGGCCGTAAACACCGCATGCTATATATCTAATCGTATTTATTTATGTAAAAATTCTTCCAAAAACATCTTTTGAAATGTATCATTCTAGAAAACCTAATGTTTCATATTTCAAAGTTTTTGGATGCAAGTGTTTTGTTTTGAACACTAAAGATAACTTGGGTAAATTTGATGCTAAGGCTTATGAAGCAATCTTTGTTGGATATTCTACAACTAGTAAAGATTATAGAGTATTCAATAGATCTTCACTTACCATCGAAGAATCCATGCATGTTAAATTTGAAGAATCTAATGTGTTGTTGAGAATGTTGTAGAGATTGAACAATTAGGTGAAGACATGGAGAGACTATCCTTGAAGGACTCACCCGCTCAAGATGATAAGCAGAACCAATTGGTGACGTTCAAGAGGATAAGGAGGAAAGCTCTAACCGCTTCCTAAAGCTGGAGATATGCCACAAATCATCCCAAGGAGCTCATCTTAGGTGATGCATCTAAATGGGTAACTACTCGCTCCAAACTCCATGACTTATGTAGTAATTTTGCTTTCATTTCTCATTTTGAACCCAAAAGCATCCTCGAAGCTGAGGCGGACTCATATTGGTTGCTAGCCATGCAAGAGGAACTCAATCAATTTGAGCGCAACCAAGTTTGGCACCTTGTTCCTAGGCCCCACGATAGACCAATAATTGGTACTAAGTGGATCTTTAGAAACAAGATGGATGAGTCCGGAAATGTGATTAGGAATAAGGCTAGGTTAGTGGCCCAAGGTTACACTCAAGTTGAGGGAATTGACTTTGAGGAGACCTTTGCACCCGTAGCACGGCTTGAAGCCATACGGATGACACTAGCTTTTGCATCTTTCAAAAATTTTAAACTTTTTCAAATGGATGTGAAAAGTGCATTTTTGAATGTTTTATAATGAAGAAGTTTTGTTGCTCAACCTCCCGGTTTTGTTGATCATGTTCATCCCGATTTTGTTTTTAAACTTGATAAAACTTTGTATGGATTGAAACAATCTCCAAGAGCTTGGCATGAAAGGCTTTCTAGTTTTCTCATTTCAAATGATTTTATTAAAGGCAAAGTAGATACAACACTATTCACTAAGCATGTTGATAATGATATTTTAATGTGCAAATTTATGTTGATGATATAATTTTGGTTCTACTAATGAGCTTTTATGCAAGGAATTTGAAAAGGTTATGCAATGTGAATTTGAAATGTCTTCAATGGGTGAACTTAATTTCTTTCTTGGACTCCAAATCAAGCAATTGCAAGATGGGAACTTCATATGTCAAGCCAAATACGCAAAGGAACTCGTAAAGAAGTTTGGACTTGAAGACTCAAAGGTTTGGCAACACTCCCATGGCAACTACCACCAAGCTTGATAAGGATGACCAAGGTAAAAATGTTGATATTAAATTATATAGAAGCATGATAGGTAGTCTTTTGTATTTGACGGCAAGTAGGCCGGATATCATGTTTAGTGTGTGTCTTTGTGCTAGATTTCAATCGTGTCCCAAAGAGTCCCATCTTATTGTGGTAAAACGCATTATACGTTATATTAAGGGAACGATTGGAATGGGTCTATGGTATCCGAATACCGGAGATTTCTCAATGACGAGTTATTCGGATGCCGACTATGCGGGTTGTAGAGTAGATAGAAAGAGTACTAGTGGGACATTTCAATTTCTTGGTAATTGTCTTGTTTCATGGTCCTCTAGGAAACAAAATTCCGCAGCTCTCTCAACGCCGAGGCGGAGTATGTTGCCGCGGGGGCTTGTTGTGCACAAGTCCTTGGATGAAACATACTCTCCTTGATTATGATTTGCATTATAATCATATAAAAATATTTTGTGATAATACTAGTACTATACACATGACAAAGAATGCAAATCAACATAGTAAGACCAAGCACATTGAGATTAGATATCACTTTCTTAGAGATCATTTTGAGAAAGGAGATATTGATTATGTTTCTTCGGATTTGCAACTTGCCGATATTTTCACTAAACCACTTGATTTTGCTAGATTTTCATTCATTTGTGGTGAACTTAATGTTTGTGTTATTGAATAAAAATTTTTTTAAACCCTTTTTGATGTATGACAAAAAGGGGGAGAATGAGTTTATGTAAGGAAATATGGGCTCATATGGTTTTGGTTCCATATGAGTTTGTATATGGTTTGAGATTTTGATGTGTTTTCATGAATTCTTGTAATTGTTTCTAAGTGTTTTGCAAGTATTTTGGTTTTTGGTTTCATGTTGTTTACTTGCAAATTACAAGTATTTTTGGTTTGGGTTTCATGTTGTTTACTTGCAAATACAAATTACATGGTTTTTCTTTGTTTAATATAGCATAATTTGAGGGGGAGCTTTCTCCTCCCATATACATTTGTTTATAGTCTATTTGTTTTGTCATCATCAAAAATGGGGAGATTGTTGGTCCAAAAGGTTACACTCCAATTGTTTAGAGTTTTGATAATAACAAAACAAATAGGTGCTATTTGGGACTAATTAGTTGTTTAGATGAGTTTCAGGTTAGTACCATATTTGGAGGCCATTGCTTAGCTATTGCAAGAATTTCTAGGTTCATGAAGCAAAGAAGGCTTTTTGCACATCAAGGAAGGAACATAGAAGAGAAAGCTCTAGCAAGGCATCACATGGCTCAAGACTTCAAGATTGCTCAAGATAATTTGTTAGATTTGTTTAGTTTAGAATTTGTTAAAGAATAGTGAATAGGTTTGAAGCTCTTCACACACGTTTTTGCGCACATCTTTCCTAACATAAATAGTTTGTATACAATCTTCAACCTACAAACTTATTTGATATACATAATCATGTGTTTTTAAGTTTTGTGTTTTATCAAAACTTATTTTTGTATTGGAATTTATGACAAAAACTTTGATATACATATGTTTCATGAATATAGGATTATGCTTCAAAATGTTTAAATATCATGTTTTTGTATTTGGAAGAAGTTTTGGACAAAACGTATTTTCTAGTCAAAATCCAAGTTTTAGAAAATACAGTTTTAGGTTTTTGGTTAAAAATGATAAGAGTCAAAAAATAGTTCATATTGATTGAAATTTGAGCTAAACGTTTTACCACATGTATATATCAATGCAAAATGATTAAAACTATTTTGGTGATTTTTATAAGTGTTAAAAGATTTTCATAATATTTTTAAAATTGTTTTTCTGTCCATTCCAGACTTCATGCAGTCGACTAGTCTTCTGACTAGTCGACTTGGCTAGAAGTCGGTCGACCGGGTCGGTCGACCGACGTGCACAAATCTGTGCACGTTTGGAAGTCTTTGGACGGTCGACCTTCCCGGTCGACCGGTCTGAGAGCAGAGCTCTCTGTTTGTTTCGGTCGACCGGGCCGGTCGACCGTAGCCGGCAACGGCTATATTCCTTGTACTAGCGGTCGACCGGGCCGGTCGACCGGACTAGCCGTTTGAACAGTAACGGCTAGTTTTCTGAGCAGATTTATTTTTGTCCTTTTCTCACTTAAGTGTGTTTAAGTGACATATTTTGGTTTTAATACATTCTGATTAGCTTAAAAAATGTTTTATCTTTAAACCCTAGCCCTCTCCTATAAATAGGGGTGTTTAGGGAGAGTTTGGTTACAAGAAAAATTCTCAAAAATTTTCAAAAGTTTAGGCTTTCTAAAGACTTGGTTTCTTGGTTTTGTGCTGAAATTCTCTCTAAATTTCTGAAGTGTTTTCAAGAGTTCTCTGATTTCATTTTCTTTTCTCCTTACACACAAGAGCTTCATTCCTACTCATTAATTCTCTAAGGACCTTTGTAAGGGAAGAGAATTTTGCAAGAGAGAGTTTGTGGTTTTGACTACTCAGAGATTGCTTGTACTGAGATTGTGGAGTTGGGTACTCCGGTGTATTTGTGACATCTTTGTGATAGTGGAAGTGGTGGAATCCTTCTGGGGAAGGCGGGGAAGTAGAGCTGGGTGCTCGAACCTCGATAACAAATCTTGGTGTTTGCGTTTGGTTTACTTTTCCTTGTTCTTTCTCTAATTTCATTGCTATTACTACTTGCTCTTTATTGTCATTGCTATATTCACTTGCTTTGTGAGATTGTGCTCCATATTTTTTTAATTTGTGCATTGATTAGCATTATCACCTATTCACCCCCCCCTCTAGGTGATTTTCACAAAGTTACATTGTACCTCTAGTGGACAATCAACCATTTAAGAGTTGTCTAGGTCAATGTTACCTTAGACTAGGCTTGGTTGTTTTCTTTTCTTGACTATTGGTGAACTTGCTTGGATTGTGTTTGTGTATGCAAATGTGGTCAAGAGACCCTAATTCATCTAGGTTAACTAGAAATACATCACCACCCAAGTTCGAAAAAGACTAGATTCGGTTATGGATCGACTGACATCTTTGCAGGATAAGTTCTATCTCATTAGAACATCACTTTCATCCTGCATCCAACTTCCATCGGTTGGTGAACACAACTTTGAGCTTAAGTCACAGTTCATCAATACACTCCCTAAATTCCATGGCTTAGAGTCCGAAGATGCTATTTCTTCATAAGAGAATTTGAAGAAGTATGCTTAATGATGAAAAACCCACACCTTGCAGATGATGCTATTAGGTTGAGATTTGTCCCATTTGCTCTAAGGACCTAGCCAAGAAATGGCTCTACAGCTTAGCAGCCGGCTTTATCACATCTTGGGATTGTTTCATCAAGGTCTTCTTGAAGAAATCTATCCAATCCACAAAACTGCTCTCGTTAGGAAAAATATCATGCAGTTGAAGTAAGAACCTAGTGAACCATTTTGGAGGTACTTTGAACTCTTCAAAGACCTCCTTGTCCAATGTCCTCATCATGGAATAGAGAAATGGCGACAATGCCAAATTCTTTATGACGTTTAGACTACTCGACCAAGACCCTCTTAGAAAGCATGTGTCAAGGGGGATTCTTGCAGAAGGATGAGCATGAAGGATGGGATTTATATGAGAATCTAGCTAAAAAAGACTATCCAAGGGAATCTACTAGTGAAAGCTCTAGAAATCCAAACTCTATCTCTTCAAAAGGAGGTCTCCATTCGATTGATTCATCCAAGCTAACGAGGCTAAGTTAGCTAACCTAGCGAGAAGAGTGGAAGCTCTAAAAATTAAGAAACCAAGTCCAGTCAATCAAGTCAGCCAAACCAATTTTCAACTCTGGTTGTACTTACTGTCAGGCCATGAATCATGTGTTTGGGGAGTGTCCTGTATTTCAAGCTCACCAACATTTTCAGAACCGATGAATGCGGCCTTCCCAGGCCGAACAATGATCCTTACGCTCCAACATACAATCCTGGATAGAGAAATCACCCCAATTTCTCATGGAGGCATCAAAATAATGATCATACACGGTCAATTCATGATAGCCACTTCCATCATGGTAATAATTCTTCCAATCATCAACCCAATTTTTTCAATTTTCATAATAATTCTCCCAACCATCCACCTAACTTTTCAAACTATCAACAAATTTTCCCAACCAAGCTCCACAACTCTCCTTCCAGAATCCTCAACTTGAAAGGAGAATGACTGATTTTGAGAGAAACATGAAAAGGTACATGAAGAACCAGGATTCCCTCATGCAAACATACGAGGCTAGAGGGTCAAATGAGCCAGTTAGCCAGCCCACAACATGAGAGGCAAAAGGGTACCTTGCCCAGTCAACCAATTATGAACCTAGGAATTCACAACAAGCTCATTTGGTTGAGGATCAATCACTGAATCAATGTGATGTTGTTCATACGTTGAGGTCGGGAAAGAAAGTTGATAACCAAGTGTCCACACCACCTAATCCTAGTCAGCACAATCACATTCAGCATCCACCTCATTAATCCAACTCCTCCTAAATTTGATGAATCTGAAAAAGATAAGTCAACCAGTCATGTGCACCAGCCTATAGCACTATTTCCTAATAGGCTGAAAAACAAGCAAAATCCACACATAGATAAGATAATTGAGATCTTTAATCAAGTGAAGATAAATGTGTCACTTCTTGATGCCATCCAACAAGTCCCATCTTACGCTAAGTTTCTTAGGAAATGTGCACCAAGAAGAGAAGGACTAATGTACCAAAAAAGGTATCTTAGCCACTAACATTAGTGAGCTACTATCATGTCCAATCCCAATCCCTGTCAAGTACAAGGATCTGGGTAGTCCAACCATTGCCTGCACAATAGGACAAGCCGAGATTAGCGTGCACTTCTTGACTTGGGGGCAAGTATCAAGTTGCTTCCATTCTCAGTTTATCAACAACTCGTTTGGGCGATCTTAGTCCAACTCGAGTCACTATCCAACTAGCTAACCGTTCAGTGAAAGTTCTAAAAGGGGAGATTAATGATGTCCTTATCCGGGTTAGGGAGTTTATTACCCTGTTGATTTTATAGTTCTTGAGATGCAACCTGTGTCTAACTCCAATCATAGG